>OW285239.1:170207054-170677766 GCA_935421215.2 Melolontha melolontha | reverse complement strand
GCAATGCATATTTTTTAATTCTGAAGAATGGGCAGAATTTATGATGCAGAGCGCGAAATTGAAGAAGTATTTCGATTATTGTGGTGGAAAGTTTCCAAGTATGCGCATATCGAATTTAGAACTTTCTAGCGAATGTTTTGATGGGGGGAACAGAATATTAAAAATTGACAAAGACGGAGATTTGTTGTATTTATCAATTGAAGGTTTGTTAGAATTGTGGCGTGTGAGAAAGGTGCTGGAATCCCGGTTGGAATCGTTAAGAAACTTAAAGTATGATGAATTTTATAAGGATGTTATTCAATATCTATCTGTAAGTGGAGGGGATCTGAATATGGAAATAGAGAAAGTTTTGCAGGGATCAACTCTAGAATGTGTGTGTATAACAAAAGAGATGTTGGTAAATCATCTTCAAAAAGTTTATCAGGATATTGATCTAATAAGAAGAAATCGTAATTGAAATTATATGTACATATAAAAATTAATAATAATAAATTATGTTATGAATACAGTCTTTTATTTTATATTATGAGTAGAAATTAAGGAACTAAGTATATTGAATTATTTAAAGTGTAGAGGTTGTTGTATGATAGTTATAATTGCAAATTAAGAGAAAAGAGAGTGTGTATAAATATAAAAATCGAGAGCGTTTTGTGTTAAAGTGTGAACCATCGCTTATGATAGATACATTAAAACGTTTGCATATAAAAGATGGGGAATTTGGTTAAACGGCGTAGTTTAAATCGAAAAGGCAGAAGGAAAGGTGGTGGCCTATTGAATACAATAATAAATAAGCTTCCAGTAGAACTACATATACCAGGGTATAGATTTTGTGGACCAGGAACGAAATTAAAAGAGCGATTGGAGAGAGGTGATAAAGGCGTGAATGATTTAGATGAGGCTTGCAAAGAGCACGATATAGCTTATTCAAAATCTGGTGATTTATCAGAGCGACATATAGCGGATAAAAAATTGTATAACATTGCTATTAAACGATTAAAGAGTGCAGACGCTCGAGTTGGAGAAAAATTATCTTCTGTTATAGTTGCTGGTGCTATGAAAGGTAAAACAAAATTAGGTATGGGTGTGAGGAGACGGGTTCGAAAAGGAGTGACTCGACACAGTAAACCAGTTAATAAACAAAGAAGTAGAAACATGAAACGGAATTTTGTGGGTGGTTCTATATCATTTATGCAGGCAATGAGAATTGCACGCAATGCAATAAAACGGGCGGGCAGTAGAAAAGGAATGTTAGAAAATGCAAAACTGGCATATCGGAGTTTGAGGAAGTCTGGAAAGAAAATTTTATTACCTCGTTCAAGAATTATTCCAATACCAAAGAAGGGTGGCTTTTTACCATTAATTCCGTTATTTGCAGCTTTGGGTGCCCTGGGATCGCTAGGTGGAGGTGCTGCAGCTATTGCGAATGCAGTTAATTCATCTAAAGCTGCAAGAGATCGATTAGAAGAAACTAAACGCCACAATACTGCTATGGAGTCAAAAGCTGGTAGCGGCTTATATGTGAAACCATATAAGTCGGGGTGTGGAATACCAATTGGGAGTGGGTTATATATTAAACCATACAAATCTGGTTGTGGTGTATATTTACCCAGTGGAAATGTTTCAAAAAACGGTTAAGCAAATTACCCCGAAGACCTCTAACTGAAGTCGATTTATGGAAATATGTTAGAGGATGGAAAATAAGAAATTTTCGGGGTATATTTAGTAGAGATGTCCTACCAGCAATCATACGCAAAAGAGAAAAGGGAATAGTTAATTTGGACGATAATGTTGGAGAAGGTACTCATTGGGTAGCTTATATGAAGCATGATGATATAATAAAGTATTTCGATAGTTATGGTGATTTAAGACCTCCGACTGAGGTCGAAAACTATTTATTATCGAATGCGGGTGGCGTTATACGATATAACTATAAGAGATATCAAGACTTGAATACTGTGAATTGTGGACATTTGTGTTTATTCTTTTTGAAAGGATTCATTAGTTGAGAACGAGTTTCTTTTAGTAAATAATTTAATATTGTTGTATGTATATAAAATGGAACGTGATGGTGATGGAGGTGCGGATAATTTGGCTTTTGTTTTATCAGGAGAAGGACCACAGTTGACATGTGTATTGAATCCGCCTGTATATTTAAATGGTGAATTTGAAATGTGTATGTTGAGTTTGCAAACTTATAATTCTATTTCTAATGTTACATCGGAGAATAATGTATTTCGATATTATGCTATAGCCCCGGGTAAGCCCGGGAATTGGGAGAATATATTAGTTCCACAGGGTACTTATGACGTAGCAGATTTAGAGAAGTATATTGAAGAACAAGTGCGTCTCGGTACAGATGATAAGAATTTTTTTAATTTAAGCGCAAATAATAATACCTTGAAAGCAAGTATTAAGTCTTCAGTGGATATCGATTTTACTGTAGAAAATTCAATTGGTTCTCTACTAGGCTTTGGAAAAGTTAAAATACAAGGAAATATTCCGAGGACCAGTGATGAGGTGGTTGATATTAATAAAATGAGTGCCATCGATATTATGTGTAATGTAGTTGCTGGTTCATATATTAACGGGGAGTTGTCGCATGTTTTATATCATTTTCATCCGAATGTTCCACCAGGGTTTAAGATAATAGAAGTTCCGCAAGAGAACATTTATATGCCCGTGAATGTGAACATGTTAACGAATATTATAATTCGAGCCGTCGATCAGAACGGACGATTAATTGATTTGAGAGGTGAAGAGTTAACAGTTTATTTACGATTAAGAAGAAAACAGTGACTACTACAAACAAATTTTAAGCAACATGAGAAGTAATACTAACAATAAATTTTGGAAGCAAGTTCGACGATCTACAGGAAAGTCATCAAATAAATTGAGGAGCGGGATGGGGCGAATAGTGAAATATGGTGGTTTATCAGGTGAAAATAGAAAATTTTTGAAAAATTTGGGTTACAGAGTTTTGGTATAAATACGGAGGAGTATAAAAATAGTATTTATAGAAAAAGGATGAGGATATTTTGTCAGTGTAAGAATAATTTGTGTTGCGAGAAGTTGCTTGTCACTGTGAGGTAGAATTACTTTAATTATGGAAGTGTTAGATGTTTTGAGAAAAGTTCGTGTGGATAATTCAATTATCGAATTGGAATACCACAATCATGCACCATTTGGCTCACCAAAATATGGGAATAATGATGAAATACGAATTGTGGTTCCAGAAATAGATAAATATACTCTACCATCCGAATCGGAATTATTAATAGAAGGGAAATTACGATTATCTAGTGATGTTAGTAAAGCAAGTGCTACAGCATCTCTGATTCATAATGCCGGAGCTTTTATGTTTAGTAATATCAGATATGTAATGAGTGGATCGGAGGTAGATGAAGTTAGAAATGTGGGTATAACATCAACTATGAAGGGATATTTTTCTTATAGTCCGAGTTATATAAATAAATTAGAAAATTGCGGTTGGGAATTTACTACAGGGAAGGCTCCAGTTTTAGATGTTAGAGGAAATTTTAGTATTTGTATTCCACTTAAAATGTTATTGGGTTTTGCAGAAGACGTAAAGCAGATTATTATGCATATGCCGCAAGAATTAATATTGAAGAGATGTGCTGATGATAGCGATGCGATAATGAACACTGTTGCCGATGAAGAAATGAAATTAATTATTGATAGTATAATATGGCGAGTACCCCATGTTAAAGTGGGTATGGCTCAAGATTTATCCCTGACAAAATTAACAACGAAGAATACTCTGATGGAAATGTTTTTTAGAGGTTGGGAAATTCACGAAAATCCGGGAATTCCTGAGACAACTAAACATAGTTGGGCAATTAAAACTGCCCCACAATTAGAAACACCGAGGTATATAATTTTGGGTTTTCAAAGTGGGAAAAAAGGAAGTTTGTCTCAAAATATGAGCAAATTTGATGCAATTAATTTAACGGACGTGATGGCTTATTTGAATGGGAAGAGATACCCATACGAAAATGTTCGTGTTGATTTTGACGAGAATCGCGTAGCTGTTTTATATAATATGTACGCTAGATTTCAACAGAGTTACTATGGTTACGATCATAGCGAACCGCTTATGAAACTGAATCAGTTTAAATTGTGTCCGCTAATAGGTATAGATTGTTCACATCAAGAAGATGCGGTACATAAAAGTGGTGTAGAAGTAAGAATTGAGTTTACAACGAAGGCTAATGTGCCAAAGGATACCATTCTATACTGTTTGATCATGCATAATAAATTATATCAGTATTCACCATTTAATAAAGTGGTTCAACGAAAATATTAGCGGCACAATAGATATCGTAATAGGGGTAGGATGTTGTTGTTAAATGAGATGCGGACTGAGGTGATGCAGTTTGTGTAGTTGGTTAGTTAATCGTTACATGATGACTGCAAGACGTGGCAAAAAGTCTATTGTTATCGATTTTCAATGGTATCGTTCTGAAATACATAGGGTAATGCCGAAGGAGTTGGCTACATGTGACAATAATTTCAAAAAGAGTCATTTTGTTTTCAAACCTGTGCTAAGTTTTAATGCTTTGACAGATGAGGATAAACGTGTCGCGAGATATGCTTACAGCTGTCATCACGGGTTAAGGTGGGAAGAAGGATATATATGTGCGACTGAGTTTGAAGGAATTATTAAACGATTGTGTGCCGACGTGAACGTGGTGTACGTTAAAGGAAGGGAGAAGCTAGAATTTTTGAAGAGTATTTTGAAGAATAAACGAATAGTAGATTTAATTGATGCCGATAAAATAAGAAAAGAAGAACCAAGTTGCAGTTTTCACGTTGGCGATTCCGTTGTTTGTGCACTAACTAATGTCGAACGATTGCATAAGTATTTAATGTACCACAGTTTAGAGAGAAAAAAATTTTAATCGATATCGGTAAATATTTACAAATAGTGTAGTCAGAATGGGCAGTATTTGGACTAGAATTGTACGGAATGGTGTCGAGAGGGTCGGAAATGTTATACATCAATATGAAGCAGAAGGATCATTAGTTGGTATAAATGCTTGGAATTTAATGTTCATACCAAAATCATTTTTAATTTCAAAAGTGAGGTGTATTGATTTGGAGATGGTCTGGCATCGGTTACCGAAATATTATCAATTGGATGAAGATTTAATAAAATGCAGGCCATGTATGGAACATCAGTTGTACGAGGGTGATGTCGTGGAGGGTTGTGTTAGGAGACGAGATTGCAGATTATGTAAATGTATAATTAAGTAAAAATATTAATATGATGTCGATTATTGATGTAATATATTAAAGAATGAAATAAACATAAAATTAAAGAAAATATTGTTTTTATTTTTTTTCATTATTTATACGCCTCTATCTGCTATCAAGCTATTAAAATTAGTTATTTACAAAAATAAGTTTTCAAGAATTTTTTCATATTTACAAAATTAAGTAAGGTTACTCACCTAAGTGTTCATGAACTTTACTATACATTACTTACACGCGTCTGTGTGCTATAACGCTATTAAAACAAGTTGTTTACAAAATTAATTCCAAGAAAATTATTTTTATATGGTAATTTTTTTTATTGCATTTTTGGATCGCTCGCGAAAATGAGGGGGGGAGTGGACCTATGGTTGAAAAAAAGGGGGAGGGTGGGGGGGGAAGGTCCGGAGGAGGCGGTGGGTGGTGGGTGGGGGGGGGGGATGGTGGGGGGGGCCCAAACACAGCTCAAATCCGAGTAGGTTCCGAGATAATCGACTTTTTTTGTTTTTTTGTGTTTTTCGGTTAGTAAAGAAAAAACAAAAATTGGAGGGGAAATTACCCCCCCTCCAAAAAAAATGCGTTAAGAGAATCAAAATTGAGTACAACAAATAAAAAAAAATATAGAGAACAAAATGGAATGCGGAGGGGTAAGATCGGAACTTTAGAATAACAAAAAATGTTACCTTTTCCAAAAAAAAAATTTCTGTTGTTTTTTTCACATGTTCACATCTACCACATCTAAAAAATGGCAACTAAATTTAAAATCCTTCACAAATTGTGTAAACAACTTATTAACAGCACTATTACACTTAAATAAAACACCTTATTACATTTCATGTGCACTGTACAAACTCTCAACAGTAACTAATTTAAAAATGTTATTAGCAGACAGACATAAATAATAAAAAACCGTAACCTTCACAAATTATGTAAGCAACTTATTAATAGCAGACAGACGTATAAAAACCTTTAACCTTTCATTTCTTCTGTAAACAACTAAATTATCCATATTAAGTAACAGACGTATAAAAAATTGTTTTTCAAGAACGTGACGTATTCTAACATAGGTATTTTAAATTGTGTAAGCAACTTATTAATAGCAGACAGACGTATAAAAACCTTTAACCTTTCATTTCTTCTGTAAACAACTAAAATTTCCATATTAAGTAACAGACGTATAAAAAATTGTTTTTCAACGTTTGACGTATTCTAACATAGGTATTTTTGATATATATACAGCCTGTATTTATCTTAAAAATCATTCAAATAATCAACATAATGGTGAGTACACTAAATTAATTTTTCTTTTAATACTGTAAATAATAAAAATAAATTAAAATATATATTTATTTTTAAATAATATTAACACATATTTGTATTTTATTCTAAAATAATGTATACAGTTCAAATTAAATGCTTACATCCACTAGATTCTTGCGTTTACTCTTTTATAATAATATGAAAGTGCACACAAATTCAAACTTTTGTCTATTGTTAATATATTATTGGTAATATCACTATTATGTAAAAAAAACACCAAAATTTAAAATAAATTAAAAATAAAATAAAAAAACATTAACCTTCACAAATTGTGTAAAAAACTTATTTTCCATAATAGCAGACATACGTATAAAACATTGTTATTCTTAAAGCGTGACGTGTTTTGACCTAGAGATTTTAATATATATACGTCCTTTATTCTTCTTGTAAACCATTCACATATCATCTCTTGCAGAATAATGGTGAGTATTATTACATTTATTACATTGTATTTCTTGTATATGCTTTTTACTTATTATTATCCTATATATTCCTGTATTTATTCATAATATAACTGTGCACACAAATTCAATCATTTGCCTATTATTAATGTCACTATTATGTCAAAATAACATTAAAATTACAGCTACAATTGACTTTGAGTTTTTGTATTATGTTCCAATTTTACGGAACGATGTATGGTTAATACATTAAGCATTGAAATAATTTTCTGGGTGTGAGTAATTATTTATTGCAGTGAGAAAATAATTTAAATAGTTTTTGTAATTGCATAGAGAATATAATTTAAATTTACAAATTCTTCACATTCATTTGTCATAGTTAATTATCTTTTTTATTTTAGACTAATAACGATGATTGCAACTGTTGTTTAGAAAATGTTGAAAATGTTGTAAATGTAGAAAATATAGACTTCGAAATGATGTTGTTACTAGAAAGACAACTGGGTGAAACATCCCGTCAGACAGACGTTAGACGACAATCGGAGTCAGTTGAATTACCTTCTGCAGTTCCATCTACTTCTGCAGTACGACCCCTACCGCATACTGTTGAAGTAGGTGTTGCGGCAGAAGTTAATCCACCTGCTTTCGTGTCACAATTAACTACCGTTCCACCTTTGCAACCTCCTCCTTATTTGTCGAAGGACGAGTACTACAAATTGGATAGGGTACAACGACGCGAACTGACTGCCCGACGACGTATGTACAGGAACTTGACAATCTCTACCACAGGACAAGAACACACTACGAGGACCGAAAGACGACGAGGGCAAAATACTAAACACTATGTACCTTTACCCTATTCAACTTGTAGTTCTAGTGTTCGGGCGGTTCGAGCGCCGAATCTGCGAACACTGCTCACGGACGATACAGTAGGAAGAAGGCAAAGGTGTGATGATGTAAATGTGACACGAGGGGTGGCAAGAATACCACAGATTGTGGAGACGATTAATCTAACCACAGAATCTGTAGTAATCTTGTCTCAGTCTCAGACTACTCATTTTTCAGCGTCCCAACCTCAAATGAATGTTTCCGGCTCTTTTACTGAACCACCTGCAATTCCTCAAGCAGCTCCTGAAATAACTGATCTTCCTCAGTCCCCCACACCTTCTCCCAACGCAAATATTCCTGAACACTTTTCTTCCAATGCTTCTCCAGTTCCTCCTTCAAATGAATCTCCAGCTCCACCTTCCAATGCTTCTGGGTCGTTGTTTGCCTCACAATTCCACTGTGGGCAACAACAACCATCCGAACTCGCAACTTTCTCTGCGGATTGCAAACAGTTTTCTGACACATGTGTTAGATATTTGGCGGGCAATTCGTTAGCGGATAGTTTCCTTCAGCAGGTGATCTCGCTAAAGGGGCAGGCTAACGGTTATTCGTTAGAGCAAGACAAGGTTCTTCATTTCCTAACTAATGTCGTCAGTCCATCCGATGACTCATATGTAACCCGCCAAAGGGAAAGGAAGGATCTGCTGAATCGACTTGGAAGCTTGATTGAAGACATGATTGATTATAAAAAATCATATCCACCACAATGATTTGTATTTTCGATAATTAATTGTTTCATTGGTCAAGTTTCATGAGCGAGACTACACTGATACGATACGAACCATCGGACAACCTATTTTCAACATTTTCAACATTTTCAACCATCTAATACATCAACTTGTCATCACATTCGATTGTAAACAATTCTGCATCGACCGGGTTAACACCCACATTGCACGATACTAATGTACTAGTTCCTACAAAATTATCCAGACAAGGTAGGGGCTGCAAAATTACACCTATAACTGTTTTGCAATAGTTTACATGATATGTAATAACTTTAATGCTTTACTTATTACAGGAACTTGAAATCACGATAAAACGTACTTTTTATCCGCTGACAATCAGTATATCAGCACCGCTAGACCCCCTTTTGGACGTGGACATTGGCGATTCCCCGGACCCGCCACCGAGGTACGAGGAGCGTCTGATGACTCCTCCGCAGGCGGCACCGCCAAGGAGAACCCTGCAGCAACGGTTCGCCGAATCGTTCCAGCGGGCTTCCGAAATCCCAGCGTCCCCAGCGTCCCCCGATCAGGACAATTGATCGGGGGCGTCGGCACGGCCGGTCGGGGGTCTGCGGTTAGGAAGACGCCGCCACCTTCCAAAAATAAAAAATAGTGGCGGCACAAAAAAAAACATAAAAAAACTAAATAAAATAATAATAATATTCTTTGTTTTATTTGTAATATTAAGATAATCCTAAACAGATAATATAACGCACACGGAGAAATAATAATTCAGTCGTTATTGTGAAGTCAAATCGATTATGTCGATCGAATCGAGTGGAGCTGAACCAAATATTGCACAATTGGAACCTCAAGAATTATCCCTACAAGTGCACAATTATGATTCCACATCAATTACGAAGAGTTTTATACGACACAGTAGACTCTTCAGTGGCTCATCTAAGCGAGGATTAATTGTGGGACCTTCTGGGTGTGGCAAAACAAATGCCCTTTTAACCCTATTACTTCATCCTAACGGGTTTCGCTTCAAAAGTATTTACATCTGCTGTAGATCTCTTCATCAGCAAAAGTATGAATACTTAAGAAATATATTGAAGAATGTTCCTGAAATTGGTTACCACGAGTATACTGATGTTAATCACATGCCTACTCCTAACCAAATGGCGGATTATTCTGTCGTTATCTTTGATGATATACCACCTGCCGACTTGAATATCGTAAAAGATTTTTTCTCTTATGGTAGACACCGAAATTTAGATTGTTTTTATTTAATGCAAACATACAGTGCGGTCCCAAAGCAACTTATCAGAGATAATACCAATTTGTTAATACTATTTCGACAAGACGGTACAAATTTGAAACATATCTATAATGATCACATTCATGATTTAAGCTATGAACAATTTCTATACATCTGTAGAATTTGTTGGAAGAAATCGTTTGGTATGCTGTTTATTGATAATGATTCTGTATATAATGATGGAAGATATCGTTTAGGTTTTGATACTTACATACACCTATAAACAGATTAATGAGGCTGTGAAGAGTTGACATATTTCTCCCCATCGTATACAATTTGATGTGCTTTAAGTTTATAAGTTTTAATTAAGAGGAGTTTGTAACGTACATTAGGGTTTAAACCATGTATTACTGGAATATTTATATCAGTCTACAGGTATTCGTTATAGAGTGTACATGGAAAATAAAATCATAAGAGATTTAATACAAGCTCGCGAAGCTCTTAAACAAAAGTTAAGAACATTACGGGCTGACATTGCACAATCTCAGAGAGAAACAAATATTCTGTATGCGCCCATAGCAAAACCGCTACTTGAAATCGCTAGCAAATTAGCTCCCAGTAATATAACTCGAGGACGAACTGATTCTGCGGACGCTTCTAAAGAAGTAGAAGAATCTTGGTCAGACATCATATCAGAAAAATCTTATGTGGCAATACCAGGAACGTCAATTTTACGACAACAAAGTACACCGCGTAAACGACAGCAGCGACACGTGTCATGGTTCAGCCCATCCACTCATTCATCTCCGACAAAACAACGAAGTGTGTATCTCGCCGGAACACCTCCACGAGAAACCAGTCTTACAAATTCATCAGATTTGAAAAAAAAGATTCGAATGTCTGAGACATTCAGCCAGCCCTCATTTCTAGAAGATGAATATATCGGGGAACAATTGCCAGAGACTCCAAAGGGTGGTGATGAAGGAGAGGACCGAAGTGATGAATTAGATTCTAGTGAAAGCCTTGAGTTAGATAAGTCAAGGGCTCACGCTCTATCGCTTTTGAAAACGCGTCCGTCAAAGTCAATAATTACTAATAAGTCGTTAAATAAGACTCTGTTAGAGACGGATGTAGTTAAGGCAGCGCTAAAAGATCATGACCCCGCTATACGACCTTACCTTATGGGGTTAATGACGGATGAGAAAGAAGAATTCGATGAGAAGTATGGTGTACGCGAAGTTGATGGTGACCTGATGATTGGAAACGCAAATATTAGGTTTGATGGACCCAACATTATCATCGGTGAATTTACTTATAGGGCTACTAAGGGATTACTAGAGCTACTGTTTATGAAGAGACCGGGAAAGTTTCAATATGCTGACGCTAAGAATTATAAATTCATTTTAAATGATACTCACGCCGCTAGAGTTGATTACGATCCGGATCGGAAATATGCAGCAAGTAAATATTATAAATATACGACAATTATTAAACCTATTGTACAAGGTAAAAAACCAGAAGTTTGGTGGACCCGCACTTGGAAAACAGGATTGGGTTTATCAACAAAATTACCGTTGCGAAAGATCGTTGTTCCTAAGAGTATTGTGGAATATAAGTATTGGGATGATGTAAATGAATTGTGCGACAGATTGAAGTTACTGATGGCGTCCAAGGATGCCGGACATACTGGTCATGATAACGAAATCACTGCAATAATTGAGGAATTGCAGGAATCAAAAATAATTAAATAGGTTGAGCAGCATAGTTATAAAGCAGTTAGTATATCGACACCGATAGAGTATTACGATGACAATAGATAAATTTGGAAGGCACATACATAAACATATCGTCAGAAGACATTTAGCGGAAGAAGATGCAGTAGCAAATTTTTTAAAACACCCTAAATTCAAGAAGGAATTGGAAAAGCTTACTCGTATATTATATGTTCCTTCTCCAAAAAGGGAACCTTCAAAATATGTTTTTCAACTGCAGAGTAATGGACGTATTGGGCAGGATGCATATTACTTTATAACTCCTGCGCGTCGAAAGCAAACGCAGTTATATAAGAATAAACTATACAGTGGAAAGATTATTGCAGTTAATTATTCCGACGATGAATTAGTGAGACTGTCCGTTAACGCTCACAGCATCGTTCTTAACCATCCTGTAGTATCAATAGACATCAACGCGGAATTGCGATTGAAGTACATTGGTCCATATCCTGTACCGAAAGAAACAGAGGCAGTGTTTGCAGAAGTAGTCGTCGAAGGAAATGTCATCACTTAAAAGGGATGTCGTTAATGAACTACACGCGCCTGCGCGACGAAATTTTAGACGACGGAGAGTCATAATAAAAGGACTACGAGACTTATTCCAGATCGATCTGGTTGAGATGATACCTTATGCTCGAGAAAACGATAATTTCAAATATCTTTTCGTATGCATAAATACATTTTCAAAGTTTGCGTGGGTGATTCCAATAAAAAATAAAACAGCAGCAGAAGTGTCAGCGGCTATGGAATCCATACTCTCCTCAGGAAAGAAAAACATTCCAAGGAATATTCAGAGCGATCAAGGGAAAGAATTTTTTAACAGGCTGTTTAAGAAGATCATGGATAAGTATAACATTAATCACTACACCACTTACTCCAATTTAAAAAGTTCTATTGTTGAGCGTTTTAATAGAACGATTAAAAATAAAATGTGGAAGGAGTTCAGCTTCAACGGTAACTACCGGTGGGTTGGTATGTTGCAAAAGTTGGTCAACATTTACAACAATACAGTTCACAGAACAACGGGATACAAACCTGTTGCAGTAAACCAAAGGAATGCCAAAGCAATTCAAAAATCGGTGTACAGTCACATAAAAATTGGTGACCCTAGAATTGGTAAATTTGAAGTGGGAGATCATGTGCGTATCAGTAAGCATAGACACGTTTTTTCTAAAATGTATACTCCGAACTGGACCTATGAAGTATTCACGATAAGCAAAGTCCAGAATACATATCCGAGAACGTATATATTGCAAGATTCTCAAAAGCAGAATGTTCTCGGAGGTTTTTATGAAGAAGAATTAAAAAAGGTTCGACATCCAGATGTTTATCTGGTTGAGAAAGTTATACGTCGAAAAAAGAATCAAGTCCTTGTCAAATGGTTGGGTATGCCTGCATCACACAACTCCTGGATATCTAAGGATAATGTATTGTAGAACGTAATTTTCGAATGAAATTAGGGAAATAATAAAAAAATAAATAAATTATAGTGTTTTATTTTACAAGAAGTAGTAATACAGTTCAGAGTACACATGAAACAGTTATGAGAGCTAATTACAAAAAAATTAAATACAGTATTATATTTCTTATAAGTTATGATACAGTTCATAGTATGCATGTTATGAGGTAGAACAGTTTAAGAAGCATACATATGAGAGAACTAATTAGAAAAATAAATCAAATACAGTGTTTTATTTTACATAAGTAATAAGTTCAAAGTACACATAATGGAAAAAGTATAGATAGGAAAGCAAATTAGGAGCTAAAGTCAATTGTAGGTTGGTAATCCATCAATTCGGTAATCAATTTCTGCAAATTTGCTTCACGTTCTAATTCTTCTATTCTATAATGTCCCCACGCTAAGGTGGAAGCTCTATCTGGGAGAATATATCGTTTATCATCTTTTGATGTGAGCGCTACTTTATTTCGCAATTCGGTGTAAATCGTGTGAAAATCCGATCGAAATACGTACATCTTCCGCATAAGAGTTTCATTTTCTTCAACAACACTTCTATAATCTGCAACGGACAATTTCTTATCAATAACATATTTTTTGACTCCTTTCGCCGTCTTCACCGTTTTATTTTGGACTTTCAAGCAATAAGCTTTGGCCCCTGTACCATAGAAGCATTCAATAATACCTCCGCCGTATTCATCCTTCATTTTACCGAGCCTAGGTGAACTGCGTGGTATTCCGAATAAGTTCCCTTCAGTAAAAGTTGAAGTATCAAACATATCTAAATTATTTTTTATGTCATTATATACATTATAATTTCGTACACTTATAATTAGAGAATCTGTGTCTGTGTAGAGCAGTGTAATGTCCGAATCATACAAAGGCTTAAGAAAGGTATAGAAAAAGTGATACATTATCTTCTTAGCTATTTCCAGGATTGTGAATCCTACGTACACAGGCTTTACATAATCTACTCGAACTTGAGCCAATTCGATAGCTGTTAACGTGTTGCAAAATACTTTACTGGATTTAAAGTTTGGCTTTGCAATATATGCCTCCGCACCCAATCTGTTTCTAATTGTTTCCCAATGGGAAACCAATTTAATATTAACATGATTTTCAACATTTTCCATAGTTTTTCCAAATATGCTATTCACCATTAACTTGTAAAATTCTTTGTAGAATGCATTATTCGATTCACTTCGTTTCTTTGTATTAAAATCAATATATCCCTTTAACCAATTACTTTGTTTAAACTTAATTCCGCGTCGAATTCCACTTAGTTTCAAACCATTATTCAAACATTGTTTCAAAGTCGTATAGTGAATAATGTAATTCGATTTATTTGAAAGATTTGGAATCAATTTAGGATGTTTAGAATTAGGTGGTATAACGTGTTCCGGACAAAAGGGATAATCATTGTGGAGGTCGTGAAGAGCTGTTGGATATTCTAAATCAACTTCGAAAACGTACCCTCTATCCCCATTGTCTTCCAAAGTTTGAACATCCAGCATCATTAACTCCTCATTCGTTAACCATTCAAATTCACCGCTTGGTAATTTGGACGTCATAGCATAACCATACAAATTCGTCGCATCGAGGTATAATATATATTTCTTAGGTTCTGATGGATCAAATTGTGATAAGTATTCGTTATTTGCCACCTCTATTCTTTTAGAACACATACTGACACCTCCACGTATGCCCTGTTTGAAAAAATGAAACATATCCGCATCTGTTAATAATTCTAAATTTACGTCTGTCATTCGTAGCATCGCTTCCCAGCTAAGACCTGGTGCCGTAAAATAGTGTGCTGGATCTAACTTGTAATTGTCCATACAAATATTTCGAAAATTTTCGAAAACATCTGCAAGTAGCAAAACATCAGATCGTAGATATATATCACTATATTCCCCCAGAGATTGACATTCGAATAAATCCCACACTCGAACGGCTCTACTATAATCCTCATCGCTAATTTCGCTATCAGATAATATATCATAAAATTTATCTTTACTGGGCAAATCTGTCACAGATAGACTTTCAAATGATGTGACATAGTTGTATGGAAAGACACCCTTTCGTCGTAATAAATTAAATTTTTCACCCATATAATATCTTGACACTTCTCTACACTGAGAATCCTCTAAATAAGATGATAATTTATCTAAAGAAGAACTCATAAATCGAAATGAATCTAAAAATCTCAATTTATGGAAGACTTTCCTCTTCTTACCATTACAGTCAATTCTATCGCCAACATATACTTTCTTAGAAAATGATATATACTTTTCTTTATTTTGGGCAATAACATCTATTTCTTCCTTATCCAATGCTAAGGATTTTACAAATAAATGTGTATCGTAATTCGATAAATTGTGCATTATGATTGGAGTATAGCGAGGTTCTTTGTAATTTATATTACATACCATGTGTGCTGCACCTCGATATAATCCAGTCATGTGATCATGGTCGCATACTTTATCATTCACATCTAGTGCTTTTTCACAAATATGACAACTTCTCGCTTGCTCATAATTATAACACTCTTCTTCAGTTAAGGGTTTCATTTCCACAATTTTACTCAAATAGTTTTTATATAATAATTTTACATCACTTTCCAACTCTGTCATGAACGTTTTAGGTGTATTTTGTCCACGGTATGTGCGCAGTTTACACAAATTTTCATCGAACGAACATTTTATATAGTAAGCGAAAGAATGTGGCTGATGTTCGAAACATTTCACACTATAAGGTTTTACATGATCCGGTTCTACCATATCAATAGGTTTTAATATTGCCTCAAAATCAGCATACACAACAAAAGGAACTCTTAACTGCTTTTCAAATTTTTCAAATTTTAATATATTTTCCGGAACTTCTTCACCATATTTGTTCGTCTTCAGATTCATAGTTGGAAACACCGCCTTCACCTGCTTACAATCTTCATGTTCATGTCTTTGTAATTTTTCTAACGATGTAAAAAAAGTTAGACATCCTTCACAAATATATTTTTGGTGTCCACGCTGTGATTTTTGAGCCGACACAAGTCGAGACAAGTTCTTAATCCAACAATAGTGTAAATTCCCTTCTTTCGCAGAAAGAAGTAATAAATTTATATGAGTCATTTTCCTTTGTTTCGTAAAATATAAAGGTCCCACTATATCATGCACCGTCACAGCACCATCGAAATACTCCTCGATACCATATACGTTTACAGATATATTATTCTTTTCTTCAAACTTAACAATGTCTTTTAAATGGACAGGGAAATCTAAACCAGTAAAATCAGCCACGGTATCATAATGGGGATAGGAAGAAGGTCTTTGGGGAAGTCCACCTGGCACTCTTAACGCTGAAGTAATCGCCCAAGCGAAACATGCATTGTCAACATTTTGAATATTTATAATGGCCTTCTTCTTCTTTATTGATGGTGGTAAGTCCACATAACTTGATCCTCTCATAGGATTGTATTTATTTATGTTCACTTCCAAATGTATAATATTGCTCAAAGTCCAACCTGAAATATAATCAGAGATACGTAAATCACTATAATAATATAAGTTTATACAATTTTACCTGAATTACGCTCCTGGAATTCGCTCATTTTATTCTTAATTTCATCAATATACTCATTGTACAAGCTATATAATTCACTTCCTTGCGTTATGATCTTGTTCATAGTATTAAATGATTTGATTTCCACATTATCTTTTGTCAGCAAATAATACATACCATATAATTCAAAATTTATTTTAATCGAATTATGTACATGTACGACACTCTCTATTAATGTCAACACCTTTTCTCTGATGTTATTTGAAAATTCTTCAATATCAACATATATTTGAGACGAATCAGATATTTGATAACTTACTATTCTTCCTGCGAATGTGGATACACTTCTTCTTACACCATCGTCAACTATTACAAACGCTTTATTTCGATGCGTGGCACTACGAATATGTGCAGTATAACAATTCTTCTCCACGTATACATCACAGATTTCACATTTCCATAAGTCTGGATTGTTATCACTGATTTTTATTCTCTTGCCTTTGCAAGAACTTAACATGTGTCGATTTCTGTTATCTCCACGAGAAAATTGTTTACCACAATACTCACAATCAAACATCTTAGTTTCTTTAAATGAACACTTTGAAATGAACTGCTGCAATGAACTGTTGCTGGCATACACCAACTGTCTCTTTATAAACCTCTTATCGGTAAACCTGCGCTTTAGCACGATTTCGAGGGTGGGCACCTCCTCAAGCTTACTTTTAACTGTAGAACCAACTTCTGTACTACATCTACTATCCTCCGCAAATTTATTTACTACTACTGTATTTAACTAACACTAATAATAAAATAAATAAACACTAATAATTGGTCATCTTAATTATTTTCAAAATCACTGATATTATCTAGTTCTGCTAGAAGTATCACTGTCTCTATTTCAAAAATATCGTCGAAAATTACTTCATCATCATCATCGAAAATTACTTCATCATTATTTTCTTCATTATCATTATTTTCTTCATTATAATTATTTTCTTCATTATTACTTTCTTCTTCCTCACTTTCCTCATCTTCACCAATACTTTCCAATACTTGTATTATTTCATCTTCTTCCTCTTCTGTTAACTCACTCACAGAAAAAATATATTTTCTATGTAATAGTTCCATAATATTGTTAAGGATTACACTATTTGCGAATACGTTCTCCACGTTTCTTAAATAGCACCTTAAACTCCCTCCACTTGTCGTACCCTTCACCTTGTTGTGCCATTGACCTTGCCGTACCCTTGACCTTGTCGTGACCTTGACCTTGTGATATCCTTTACATAACCTTGATATAACCTTGATATAACCTTGATATAACCTTGATATAACCTTGATATAACCTTGATATAACCTTGATATAACCTTGATATAACCTTGATATAACCTTGATATAACCTTGATATAACCTTGATATAACCTTGACCTTGACCTTGACCTTGACCTTGACCTTGACCTTGACCTTGTCATAGCCGATTCTAGCACCTCCTCATGTAGAACCTCCTCATTGCCCTTGGGCTGTGCCACATGCAAGGTCAAGGGCAATGAGGAGGTTCAACATGAGGAGGTGCTAGAATCGGCAATGTCCCTCTACTTTCGGTACATTTAATGAAAATTTTGCACTTATTTTAAAGAAAATAAACTACCAAGAACATCAGTGGATGCTTTGTGGTGACTTTAAAGTGCTGTGCATGCTACTAGGACAACAAGGAGGTTATACAAAATTTCCATGCTTTATTTGTGAGTGGGATAGCAAGGGATAGACATTGGACTCAAATAGAATAGCCCTCTAGAACAAGCCTTACACCTGGTAGCAAAAATGTATTAAGAGATAGCTTGGTTGACCCCAAAAAAGCTTTACTGCCTCCTCTCCATATCAAACTTGGCTTGATGAAGCAGTTTGTTAAAGCCCTAGACAAAAATGTACAGTGTTTTAAATATTTGTGCGAGACATTTCCAGCCTTATCCGATGCCAAGTTAAAAGAAGGTATTTTTGTTGGGCCGCAGATAAGAACATTATGCAAAGACAAGGATTTTCAAAACACAATGACCAATGTCGAGAAAAACGCCTGGGTTTCATTTAAGGAAGTAATTGATAAGTTTCTTGGGAACTCTAAGGACGATAACTACGAAAATATTGTTCAAAATATGTTACAACACTTTCGTCGTCTAGGTTGTAATATAAGTTTGAAAGTGCATTTCCTGTTTTCACACTTGAACTATTTTCCTGAAAATCTTGGAGCAGTTAGCGAAGAACAGGGAGAGAGGTTTCACCAAGACATTAAGGAAATGGAACGGCGATACCAAGGCGGATGGAGCATAAAGATGATGGCGGACTACTGCTGGATGTTAAAACGGGATATGCCCTTAAAAACATACAACCGAATGTCCGGACAACGCAGCTTTCTGGCAAAAAGACGAAGATTTCAATTAAAAAAGACTGAGTAAAGTATTTTTTTCCACTTTTTTAACTTGTATTCCACCTTTTTACTCAATAAACAAATAAATTTTTTTAGAAATATCTTTTTTTTTCATTTAATATTTGCAAAAAAAACCTTACGTGATACAAATAAATGCATAGAATTTTTGAAATCAGCCTACCGAAATTACATAAAATCAGTTTTCAAAATAAAAACATCTGTCAAAAAGTTTAATTTTGTAGACCTGTGTATTGGCCAATAACGAGACTTCTTTTTACCGCGAGATTTTTAAAACGCTCCTCCGAATTAAAAAACAGGGTTTAGGTTAAAATATCAAACAAAATAGGAATCAAAATTTCATAGCCTGCCAATATATTAAAAGATATTTTTTTAACTTTACGCGTGTTTCATGTTATGAAATTATTATAATTATTATTTATTAATGTACAGAGCTAAATCTTAAGAAAATCTTCTGTAGAGTCATATTTTAATATTGTAAATAATAAAAGCAAAATTAAAAACTTACATTCAACTTCTCCTCTTTAATTTTTACTTTAATTAATAATAATGAAGATACAAAATATTGAAGGGGAAGTTATATTTCTACTTAATAAGCATCCAAATGTTTACAAACTAAATTAATTTATCAAAAACACAAACGACTATTTATACCGACATATAAACAGCAGTTTCCAACATGCTTAATTTACAAGCATTGAATAAAACCAGTTTCTTTTATCATCCAATTTAGTTGATTAAATTTTTTCCGGTTCATTTCAATTTCAAAACAGTTAATTCAATTTAAACAGTTAATCAAGTTAGACAGTATATTTGCAACTTTCAAAAGAAAAAAAAATAGTTATTGGAACTATAAAAAAAGTGAACCATTAATCTTGAGTTTTTATTCATTTTTATAGAAATGAATTTTTATTTTTATTGAGTATTTTTACGAACTTACCTGTTATAGAAAAAAAAAGTAAAACCTTTAATTTCACGATATAATACAATCTCCTACAGCATTTTATAACTTTGTATCTTTTTTATCGACAATCAATTATACATTGTGTAAATATGTCTTTAAAACGGGTTGTTAAAACATACAAGCAGTATATCATTTTTCAATACACTATCGCATTAATAAATACGGTAGACATTTAGTCTATTATATAGCTTTTAACTGTTGTTTATTTTAGGCAAAAAAAAACTTTTCATAAATGACATGTTACAGAAAATAAAAGAGCATTTCAGTGTCTCACCTCTGGAAGACAACTGTAGTAAAAATGTGTTTGTCCCTGTTAATTTCCACCACAGTCGAAAACGTGTTTATAATACGAATTATTTTAGAACTTATCCTGCCATTTTTTAGAATATCAGAATCGAATTAGTTTATTTAGGGACGGTTTCATAATCAACGACTACAAACGGGTCCTTCGTATGTTTGTTATTGGTGTAAAAGCAAACATCTATCCTTAAATACTAGTAAATAAAAAGTGACATCTTACACAAGAAAACAGGAAATACGTAATTGTGATTATATCATTGTTAACGAAATATTGGATTGTTGTTTGTTGCAAGGAATTTGGGGATTGTATTCGACACCAAATTTTAATTTGTTGAACTTTCTTGAGATGCTAGCTAGTGCATATAAAATTTACGGATTCATTTCGAGAAATTACAAGAACTTTCGTATTATATACACTTCGATGGCCTTATTTTATGCATTTATTCGATCTAAATTGGAATATGGATCACCAATCTGGCAACCAATTTACCTATGCTACTCATATTAATCCCATTGAATCTATATAATGTCGATTCTTAAAATACGTTATATTTTTACATGAAGAATGTGTCTATAAAATTATGCTCAATAGATTTAACTTCACATCTCTTGAACTTGAACTAATTTTAATGTTCCAGGGTTGAATATCCACCAGCATAACTTCTTTTGTAGCGTACCAAACAGATCTGATGTAATGTTGAAGTTAAACATATAATGAGTCGTATTACAATTTGATCACTTTCCTTTTCCTGCTCTGAATCTTTGGAATGGACTACAATAAGCCCAGGCATAGTACAAAGAGCAGTGTGCTCGAGTGCCTAGACCCGTTGGCGTCCAACGCAAAACAGAAGAAGAAGCCCAGACACTTGAGTCTACTGTCTCTTTGGTCTACTGTCAATCAGCATTTGTACCTTGAGGCTCTTGCTCAACACCGTGAGAAAATCAGAAAAAGTAGATCTGAATTGTGGGAAGAAAGCTATGGGTTCATCATCAGGACAACTTACGGAAGCACACGTTTCTAGCCAAGTATAACATCCCAGTGCTAGACAATCCACGTTATTCGCCTGACCTGGTACCATGTCACTTTTATGTGTCCTCCAAGGTCAAATAGAAATTAAAAGGAAGAAGATTTCAGATCGTTCAAGCTGTGAAAAGAAGAACGATATGCATCATAGACGGGACTTCTAGTACTGTTTCACACAATAGAAAATTCGAATGAAACGGCGTAGGAATAGCGCAGGGGTGTATATTGAAGAGGACAATAATTAGATATGTATAAGTTTAAAATAAAAAATTTTACATCATCAGTCTCGTTATTTTATAGCAACACCTTGTATTCAGAAGTCAGTTCACATGAAATGTAGGTTTACCAGAAGTGTAATTTGAACAAATCTCGTTCAAGTAACGAGTGATCATTAAAATTTTCGCTCAAGTAAGCCATGTACACAAAAAGTATGTCCTAACTTAAGTTATTATAGGAGATTATAATTTCAAACGTCATGATACTCATGATTGTTAAAAAATAATTTGAAGTGCTGACTTTTATATTAAATATATTTATAATTTTTATACAAAGTAATAGAATATTATAAAAAATGTGTAAAATGTTAACCATTCTCCACCAAGCATAATCGCACTCTATTTCGTAGAGCATTGAAAACATTGATCAGTATTTGCGGTGAGTTATTGATGTGTTCACATTTTTCTATACTTTTATGTCTTAACTCTTGTAGATTATTAATTGGTGTTTCATAAATAATATTCTTTATATATGGCCACACAAAAAAATCCATGACTGTAAATCACACGATCGTGGTGGATATGGAATCGCTGTATTTCTACTTATTATCCTATCGCCATAAAATTGTTGCAAAAACTGAATATTTTCAAGTGTAACGTGAGATGTAGCCCCATCCTGTTGAAAATATCCGACCTGGAGTTCATCATTAGTCAATTGATTAGTAAAAACACTGAGAATTTCGTTACGATATTTCTCCGATGTTATCGTGCCCTCAAAGAATATTGGTCCTATTAATCGGTGACGACTCATACCTACCCATACGCCTATTTTTTCTGGATGTAGAGGAACTTCTCTGTAGAAATGAGAATGTTCACTGACCACATACGCATATTTTGCGAATTAACATAACCTTTCAAATAAAACCAAGCTTCATCGGTGAAAAAAATATGATTTAAAATATTGTCTGTCATTGTTTGAATAAACTATTGGCAAAATTGTGTTCTTTTTTCATAATCCGTAGGTAATAGATTTTGTACAGAAGTTAATTTATATGGATACATGTGCAAGTCCTTTTTTAAAATTTTTTGACATGTTCCATACGAAAGCCCTACTTGTTGCGAAACTCTGCGAATAGATGTTTGAGGAGATTCGTTAATAATTTGTCTGACATTTTCAATTACGCCGCGACTTCTCTTGAGAGGAGGACCGCTTCCTTTTTTCCTTAAAATACTGCCTGTTTGACGAAAAAGATTTACACAATGCATTAGCGTATCACGGAAAGTTTGATAGCTAGGAACAGTATTTGGATATCTCGCTTCAAACTCCGCAAGGCAATTTTCTATTGAATGCTGCCAAATACCATCAATTTTTTGAGATGTCAGGAAGTAACATTCTACCATAAACTGTTTATGCATATCATTAAAGGCTTTTTCTTTTGATGAAACTTTAAAATATATATTTGACACTGACAGATGTTTGAAATAACATCTTAATGACTAAAGCTACGACATAATTTTTATATACACGGCCAGCTACGAGTGAAAATTTTAATGATCGCTCGTTATTATTCGATGGTTACAGCAGAGTTTATGGTAAGCCTATCGCATAAAAACAAACAGTACAACGTTGATTTGAACGAATTCATGATAGAGATGTGTACCTTAAAGATGAACCTCAGGATAGGTCCAGCACATTGTTTAACAAAGAATTTTTAAAGATTTTAGTTTAAGAATGTCCAAAACAAATAAATTAAAGAAAAACACAAATAGATTAAATGTTAATCAACTATAGTACTACAGCACCATGAACTTTAATTTTTAAATTTACTCTCTTCTTTTTCTTCTTCTTCTTATTCTTCTTCTTCTTCTTCTTCTTCTTCTTCTTCTTCTTCTTCTTCTTCTTCTTCTTCTTATTCTTCTTATTCTTCTTCTTCTTCTTCTTCTTCTTCTTCTTCTTCTTCTTCTTCTTCTTCTTCTTCTTCTTCTTCTTCTTCTTCTTCTTCTTCTTCTTCTTCTTCTTCTTCTTCTTCTTCTTCTTCTTCTTCTTCTTCTTCTTCTTCTTCTTCTTCTTCTTCTTCTTCTTCTTCCTCTTCTTCTTCTTTTTTTTTGCGTAAAAACCTCATTTATTATCTATTGCCATTAGTGTCCACTGATATTTGCAATACCGACTTCTCCAATACAGTTCCGCTTCGGTTTTCATAAGTACTACCAGCTTTTCCCTGTTGTTCATGGCTCCTGTTATCCATAAAAGAGACTGTCTGTAGTGAGTCGTACAGCCGATGTAATCTCAGTTCGCCTCCACCAGAAAACTGCAAATTACAAATCTCTCTTCGCACAAATATTACAAAACATTAGGAGCTATTACAAACGAAGTGAATAGTACTAACGTATGGAACATAAGTTTTGAGAAAAAAATCAAATATAAAAATCGATTAATAGTAAAAATTTTATCAAAACATAAACATTGGGAAATTATTATACACTATTGCGTTATACAAAAACTGATAAGGGGCCATCGTCCTCAATGGCGCGCAGTTTTGGTAGAATTCTCCCCATCATTCTCTGGACGACGTTTATATTCATTTTCGGATCTTCTGGAAAAAAGTCTGTTTACTTCATGTTGGGCCAAAACTAGAGGTCGTCCACTTTTCGGTAAATTCATGCATGGCATACCTTCTTCACATTCCTTAATTGTGCGGTAAATGGTTGACAGTCCAATATTTTGGTCTCGACAAATGTTAACAATCTCGCGTTTAGGTACTAGTCCAACTAAATTATATATAGACTTTCGTATTTCAATCTTGTATAACATCTTTCAAAACTATTTCTGACAAATCTAACATGTCACCACAGTAACTAATAAACGAGCATCTTTTCTACCCCAGTGGTAACTAGTTTGGACCATTTTTAGTAATAACATTTCTCGTCAAAACTTTTTCTCAAAACTTATGTTCCATACGTTATTAAATATATAAAAATAAAACCATAATATTGATCTCGTCGTTGTTCATATTTTTTCAGCCTAGAAACCCAGACGATACAACACGGAAACTTTATCAAATTGCAATTAATTTGTTTTGTCTGCACCCATATTTTCACCTCTGCGAAAACATTTCGACAACTTTGGTGGAACTATTCCTTCATATTGCGTAACTTTATTTCAGAACAACTTTTAAAGATACCTGAATTGCCAGTAATAAAAGGTTGATTTATGTTAAGACTAAGTCTGCTACCGGGACCTTGGGGGGTGCAGCACAATACTGTATCGCAAGAGGGGGCACGCAACCCTGTCACTTGACACATACCCTCGCCCACTATTTAATGATAAAATATTTTACCTATGTCCACGTGAAAAAAACTTACATATCAATTCTGTCTGGTCTATAATGCAAGTTTGTCGTTTCAAGAGCACCACATTTTGTTAATAATATTGGTTTCCTTGGATTTTAATAGTTCATAAAAACATTCAACAAATACGTAATAAAAAAAATAATACGAAAATTGTAAAATTTTATTATTTAATCGCAAAATATTCTTTTAATAAAAAGTTGTATTGTTAATAAACTCTATTGTCTCTGTATTGCAAAACATTGATATTTGAAATCTGTTAGGAAGATGATAAATACCCTACAAGATTAGATCTTTACGGGTTACTTTTGTTCAATTTTAAAAGCATTGAGGAATACGGCTTAAACTCTCTCACGCTTTGTTACTTTGGTCTTTCAGACTTTTTTGTACCTTTCTTTTTCTGCGCCTCTATTTCCATGCCTTGTGGCGTCACGCACCGGGCTAAGAACTTTTGTCGAATTGTACATTAGATGTTACAGTATTAATTTTCACACGTTGTCAAAAGACATTTTGATAATTGTGGGTGAAGAAATTTATTATAACTTAGAATACGGAGCAAATGAAAAGACATTATACAAGGTGTGTATAAATTGTCGCAAAAGCTACACGTAGCGACATTCTTCGTTCGGTTCTGAATAAAAAATCTTAATGTTAAAATGTCGTATCATGCTTCGTAAATTCGTAAATGTCAAAATTTGACAGTAATGATTTTGATTGAACTCACTTTGAAATACAAACTTATTGTTCTACAACGTTGCCAAATGTGTTTTTCGTGGAAGTACGTTAATGAATAAATGTTTAAGACAAGCTTTTAAATCAAAAAGAAAACGTTTACGAAATAATACTAGTAAATTTTTTTTCTTTAAACTAAATTGCATCTATCTCTATTAACAGATATCGAAGAGCAAAGGTTAGTTACGCACTAAAAGTCTGAACTTCATGAACCCCGTGAAAACAAACGAAGCATGATACGACATTTTAACATTAAGATTTTTTATTCAGAACCAAACGAAGAACGTCGCTGCGTGTAGCTTTGCGACAATTTATACACACGTTATATATTTTATCCAACACCTCCTAATATAGACCTATAACTATGGCGATTTTAAATCAATTATGTAGCTTATAACTCACTAGTGAGTTAAAAACATAATTTATCTCACTAGTGAGATAAAACAAGGTGAAATTTAGATTGCATAGAGACATTCAAACTGCTATAGTATTAACACATTTATATTAATTCTGAAGGGTAAACAATAGCAACTAATTAACATTTACATTAATATTAAAGTTGAAGGAAATCCTCTTTGTATCTGACTCTGCATTCAGGTTATTCGAATTTAGAGTTATACTAGAAGACGTATTTGAAGTATCCTGAACATAAATTTGATGACCAGAAGTCGAGGACGTTAGACTGTCTGGACCTTGTATCTTTCTGGCTATATCAATCTTGTTGGATACTGAATCTTGTATATAACCTTCTGCCACAGTGGACGATTTCCACCCACCATGTCGTTTAACTGTTGTAATATCAGCTCCTGCGTTTGCCAGAAGAGATGCTGACGAACGTCTCAGACTATGTACTGTATATAATTGAGCTTCTGGTAGGTTCAGGAAAGATGCAACTTTCTGAGGTATCTTAGAAATGGTGTTAATTCCAACTGGCTGGATAGTGCATTTTTCTTTCTTGTAATTTAGGAAGAATCTGCCATGTGGAATACCTTTTGGTCTCATACAGACATATTTTCTGTAGAGGTCAAGAATATCTGTTGTAAATCCTTCTGCCATAACAGTGAAACTTCTAGGTACGTTTGTCTTTGTGTCAGGTATCGAAACATACAAGTATCCTCCTTTATCTTCTATATCGTCAACTTTCAGCTTAGTTATTTCATCACAACGACACGCACCTGATATACCCATTATTAAGGCAACCTGCATAGAATACACGAACGAATAATGAATAAATACTTTGAATTAAATATAAGAAAATAAATAATACCTTCATCATCAAATATTTATTGTGAGGAGCCTCATTCAGAAACTTCCCTATATGTAGCCTCTCCAAGATTTTCGCCTTTTTGGACTTGTGGGTTCTTGCCTCACTCTTCAAATAGGAAATCAGTTTTCCGTATTTCGATATGTCACTATTCATATACACTTTCAAAGTACTTCTTAACATGGAATACTTCGTCCACAATGAAGAAGGTGCTGTTTTCCTTCTATAAATATGGAAATACGCTAGCATAACTTCTTCGTTAATTCCAGTGATACTTTGCTGTTTTCTCCATTCTTCAAAATGACGAAATTCCTTGTCGTAATTATGCTTCGATTTTTTTGGCAGTAATTTATAACATGCTGCTTGAGCTTCTTTCTTAACTTCTAGCGGAATGAAAACAGCCTCTTGCAGCTCTTCCATTACCATCAACTTTTAACTGCAGTATTATTAATCAATCACTAATTTTGTTTGCTTGTTGATTTGCATAATTTATTCTCAATAGTAACCGCATTACTGTATATGAACTTTTTGCATTAGTCGTTTATAATTTAAATTTGACATGGAACGTAAAATTTATAATTTAAATTTGACATGGAACGTCAAATTTATAAAACATTAAAAGCCATTTTGAACGGATCTTAAGAGGTGTTGGATAAAGTTTTGTATTGCACACGTGTGTTAATTACAAATAAGTCACTTGAGAAAAGTAGCTCATTCGTCCTAGCGGACTCGTGAGCTAAACATTTTCTCGCGTGACTTATTTGTAACATAACACACTTGTACAATAAATAACTATAAGTTATTATTTTGTCTTTGCACGGAATATTATTTTGAAAGGTTTCTTACAATTTGGTGTTTAATTCTTAGAAATTAAATAGATTTATTATTGTTCTACTGTGTAAGTCAATATTCACTCCTCAGCCCTTGGATATATCTTCTACAATTAAAAATTAGGCAAAAGCGAAGCTGTTTTCTGGTAAAATTGGAATAACAAATTAACAAACGATTCGATGACGGCTGTATAGACAAAACCACGAACAAGCGGAATTCTTATTTACTAGGGATGCTTTTTAGTGTTGCATATAGCCTCATCGAGGGAGCCAGTAATATAACAATAGGCGTCAAAATTAACCACAATCTTCCGTTAACCGAAATCTAAAGTTTCATCAATATACGCCAAGTAATTTATATCCATATTTATATTCCGTGACAATGCTTACGTAATTTTCGTACTTACGTAAGCACTAGGGTGGGTCACTGATGTATGAAAAAAAATCAAAGTTCTCGAATCATATTCTAATAGCAATATTTTTTTGTCTTACGTTAAAACATATAAAAATTGCTAAAAAAAAGTCAAAAAAAGTCACATCTTGAGGCCGCGCCGGAGATCCTAAGAATTAAGTATTTTTGAAAAAAAAAGCCATTTTTTAAATTTTAATATTTTATTTACTATCAATTATTATTAATTAAAACTGAAAACATTTTTAATTAAACTTAAAAAAAAATAAAACTTTGGTTCTTATACAACATAAAACAATAAAATCACGAAATTATATTAGTTATTTTTTGGTCACAAAATCTTGTTTACTGTCAAATCTGGGCATCTCTCGTCTTGATTCAAGTTTCGCCTGTATTAAACCTTCTCTTGATTTTTTGTCGCATAGAGTCATGGATGCTCTGACACTATTTTCACAGTTCGTTCCACCGCCTGAGTATGACATGGCAGTTTGTCAAAAATTAGATTGTCACTTTCTTGACACTCAACTGCCACATTTATTTCTTCAGTAGTGATGTTTAGAAGAATTGGTGAATCGAAAAACTTTTGATTCCAATTTATAACTTAAAAGTAGTTACTTACGTCAAAATTGATAGTCGGGACCTCAAACACGCGAGGTTGCTTTCCAGTATGAGGTGAGCTTCGTGCTTCTTGAATTCGTCTGGCTGCCAGTTCTCTCACTGTTTTATTTTCATCCAACAACATCGATAGAAGCAAGTTTTCTGGGTGAGCAAAATAGGCGTACGTTGAATTACGGGATCTATTACTAGTTTTAACTCTGCTGGAAGGTATCGTGAGTTTGTTACCAATTTCCAACAAATTTTAGACCCATGTTTGCAAGTTGGATTTGTTTTTATTTCAAACCATACTGGAGCATAAACTTTTACACAATACTCAGCTAATACTTTTAGCTGATATGACGGGTTTGATGTAGAAATATATAAACGTAAAATTCTATTTGTTTTTGTTAGCCATGGAGCATGGGATATTTTTCCTGGAGTCCTGTTATCTAAGCCATCGTGGCAGTGTCCACTTATAACAGATATAGTTATTTCATACAAATATTTTTGATCTGCACTTAAGCCCTCAAATTGTATGTCCGGAAGCTGGCCTTCAATTCTCTCGTACTTGACTATGGGTAGTTTTTCGCAGTTTTCTAATAAGTTGCCAATAGGACCAGCATGCGAATATGGTCCCTTGGTAACACCATCTAGTTTGTTAAATAGATGTTTTAATGGCAATTCGTTCAAATGTAGCATGCAAATAATCCATTGCAGTGGGCGCTGAAGTCTTTTTTCCAATCCTCTTATTACTCCGTTAAATTTCCCAGTGTTAGTGACTGTACCATCACAACCAATTGCCATCAAATTTTCTTTATAAATTTTTTGAGACGAAAGAAGGGCAAAAATTGACATTTCAATACTTTTAGAAGTACTTCGATCTGGTGTTGCATAGCCAACATAAACTGAATCTGGCTCCTTAAGAACAGATACATGTTCCTCAATCAATATTGTCTGTATTTCTTAGCTCCCTTTTTAATAATATTATCTTATCTTTTCGGCCGTCAAAGTATAAAGCTGGTAGGTCTAGCTGCTTCTGCTTTTGAATATATTCTTTACGTACTTTTTTCTTTCCCGTCGTATTTTTGATTTATCAATTGGTTCACTGCCAGGAGATATATCTTGCAATACAGAAGAAGCAATAGCAGCCGCTGCTCTATCGGAAACACCGTTACGGTTACAAGTTTTTGACAACATAGGCAAACTAATTTTTTTTTTCTTTTTTTCCTTCTGCCTTTGACGTGGAAGGTAAATTAAAAGAATCATCACAAGGAGAACTGGAATTACTTACAGATAACTCCAAGTCCTGCTATTTTGAGTTAATTTTGTCGTGACTTTTATTTACGTTTTTTTCTATCTTTGGTGCTCGGGCTGCTCTTTTTTGCAATTTAGTTGTAAGAACTCGATCTATTCCTCCAATACGCATCTTTCTCGCCCCCCTTTGGTCACTCAAAAACTCCTGTTCTTCTTTGGGTACCTTATATTGCCTTGGACAGTAACAAAGCTCAATTTGTTTACATTTACAGGAACAAATATCAAACAAAACTCTGCTACGTCGGAGAAAATTTTCTTTCTGATAAACGGATATTTTTTTCAACAACTTTTTGAGATTTTTGCACTTTATATGCTTACCTTCCAAACATCTTTTACAATAACTACAAGCAACATGTGGAACCCATGGCTTGTCTTGATGCCGAACAGGACAGTCGAAATATGCTTTGTAGGCTTCACAGAGAACGTCAGATGTCTTTAGTTCGTATTTTACGTCTCGAACTTTAATAAATTGACCACATTTATAACAAAATGCATCAGCATCATATTTACACTTTCGCGACGACATTTTAAGCTTTTCTAGACTTGTACAAAACACCTGATCGTTGTTCATCACTCGAGTGCCATCTAGGGGCACTATGTGAACGTAAAAACCCCACTCTATTCGCGCGGTATTTTTGAATCTATTAAAATTAAATAAAATTTATAAAAAAAATTAAAAATGAGTATTATTATTACATATAACTATCACAAAAGCAAACTTTATACCAAAAATAGCTTTTTTCTTTTCGTTTTTGTGCATAATTAACCGAAAAATCATAAAATAAACTTTAGGACCAAGAACGAAAATTTTTTTGTAGTCGTGTTATCGAAGTTTGCAAGCAATAAATACCTACGTGTATTGAAATAAAAATTTTATGTCGTCTCTTATATGTAAAAATCAAATCTATATACTAAAAATTTTATAAAATAATCATGTATTTGTTCTAAGAAATGAAACTGAACATCGGAAATATGTTTTGATTTTACCAAATGTGAAAAATTTCTCAGAAAGCGCTCATGAATATTACATGAATTACCGGGACGAGAAATGTACGTATTTACTTTCCTGTCTAAATATACATAAATAAAAGTTGACAAGTGAACGGAACTAACCGAAAACAACAGCGCAAACAATAAGGAGAATTCATTCCTAAAGTCAAGCATCAGATATAACAGCGAGAAAATTTACAAACCATCAGATATTCAAACAAGGGACAACTATTCACATTTGTTTTGTTTACAAGAAACTAATCTGCTATGATGATGACACGAACTGCAGAAAATCCAATAGCAGTTCCGCCCCCTTCCCTTATGTCCTGTATATAATAGGGTATTACTATTGCTACTGCGTTTACTATGGAAGAGAATTAGGAAAACAGGGCCGGAATTAGATACGCGAAATCTCAGAAATCATTATTTTTAGAAACGAATATTTATTCTCACTGGGAATTACCTAAATTTAGGATATATATTTATGTGGAAATGAACGGCTGCATTACTAGAAAGTTTCTGTCAAAATAAATTACAAAAAATACTTTTCAGATTCGATTAAATACCCACACACCTTTATAGATATCAGCGAAAACAATAGATTTGTAAAATTTCTCGTTTATTCGTAATGCAGACATGTCAAAATATTGTGGATAATTTTTTAAGCTCCTCAAAGGCCCCTTCAGAAACTGTGAACTAAAGGCAGAATTATATACAAAAAAAAACTGAAAATTTGCGCATAAATATGCAGATGTTTTAGCCTAAATATGCACTTCCTTATTAAAAATATTCAGGTAAAAAAATACTAGGAATGTTAGAAAATGGAATACTGTAGAAAAAAATATTCTATAGTGTTTACTACAAGTTTATTTAGAACATTTAACAACATAATTAACTATGAAAACAATTTACAATCACATATTTCTCAAAGTTTTCAACAGAAAAAATGTGACGCTTGTCTGAAAACATGTATTTATATATTGAAAAGGTTCGTTCTAAGTCGACGCTTGTTATAGGAGCATATTTCGAATTAGAAATATTATCTATTGTCAACTCAATATTTTCTATAGTTATTTGACGAAAGAGATACTTGTTGAAACTTCATTATAACGCTAAGAAATAAGTAATTAAACTTCTAGTTTCAAAAATTATTTTTTTGTAAATACCACTACAATATTGTTTCGCCATACAATGGCTTCATCAGGTGGATGAAATACTGAATATGTACAAAACAAGTTTGAATATTTATGAGAAAATTATTGGGGAAATGCTGGTGGAAAAATTTTTACAATCTTAAATTTAATAGATGGGAGTTGTTTAAATCTAGTTGGTAATTTAAAGCTAATCCTAAACTATTGTATCTATTAATTTCTAAGTTTTCTAACAGGTTAAGTTTTTTACTTTTTTCTTGAATGTGTAAAATTTTGAAATCTATATTAAATCTATGATTGATATCTATACAATGACTTGCGAAAGTTGAATCTGTTTTCTTTTCTTTATGGCTTCTCTCGTGTTCTTTCATCCTAATTTTGAATGTCCTCCCCGTTTGTCCTATGAATACCTTATTACAATCTGCGCATGTTAACTTATATACACCAGAGTTTGATTCTTTGTCTATTTTATCTTTGTTGTTTTTAATAATGTTCTGTATAGTATTGTCTGTTTTAAATGATATATGTTCGTTATTAAGTTTTTTAATGAAAGTACCAATTTTTTCCGAAATTTTTCCTAAGTAAGTGATTGAATTATAGGAATTAATTATCTTGTATTTTAATTTTGGATAAACTAAGGAAACGGTTTTAGATTTTTGTTGACTATTTAGGATGTTATTGACAATATTTATAGAGTAACCATTGTTTAACGCTATTGTGTATATTCTATTTAGTTCAAGGTCGAAATGATTTTACTCATAGGTACATGAATTAATCTATATACCATTGACTGGTATGCTGATAATTTGTGTTATAGGATGAAAAGAATTAGCGTGTATTGTGGTATCTGTATGTGTTGGTTTATGGTATATAGCGAACACGTGTTTATTAGTTTTGTGTGATATGGTTAAATCTAGAAAATTAATGCTTTTATTTATTTCTGTTTCTATAGTAAAATTTATTTTAGGGTGAATAGTGTTGATATAATTATGTAAAGTTTTTAATTGTCTATCTGAACCGTTAAAGCAAATTAATATGTCATCAACATACTTAAACCAATATACACAATTATCAACAAGAAACAGATTTAGCCTTAAATAAGCAAAAGGATAACCAGGGAAATAAATATGCAGATAAACATATTCTAGAAAATTACCGTACTACTACGCATTTTAATATTGAAAATAAAATAATTAAATCAATTAAACAGAAAGCGACTAGTAACAATATTATATTTACAAAAGCTGATAAAGGAAATACAGTTATAGCAATTCCGGAATCAAACTACATACATAAAGTTCATGAATTCCTCGATAATAATTCATTCATAAAACTTAAATCTGATCCTACTAACAAATTTCAGAAACAGATTAAACAAACTATAGAAAAATCGGGTTCTCTTTTTAATAACACTCAAGAACGTATATTAACCACTATGAATCCCCTACCTCCCAAATTATACGGTTTAATTAAACTACATAAAGACAATACACATATACGATCAGTAGTATCGTACGTAAAAGCACCTTGTAGAAATGTGTCCAAACACTTAATAGATTTAATTCTTACACACACTAAATTCAAATCTAAGTTCTCCGTTAAAAATTCCCAGGAATTAATTAACAACATTTCAAACTTGCAATTACCAAACAAATGTAAACTCATTTCTTTTGATGTCTCGAATTTGTTCACTAGTATCCCACCCCAGGAGATAATAGATTTAATTACTTTACAACTAGAACGTAGAAACACGAACATTGTTACAAAGACCGAAATTTTACAGCTCTTAGAAACATGCCTGGAACAAAATTATTTTCAATTTAAAAAGAAATTTTATAAACAAACAGAGGGTCTAGCAATGGGAAACCCACTAAGCCCCTTATTAGCGGAAATTTTCATGAATAATTTAGAAACTATAATTAGTACACATCCCTTGTTTGGTAATTGTGTATATTGGTTTAGGTATGTTGATTACATATTAATTTGCTTTAACGGTTCAGATAGACAATTAAAACTTTACATAATTATATCAACACTATTTACCCCAAAATAAATTTTACTATAGAAACAGAAATAAATAAAAGCATTAATTTTCTAGATTTAACCATATCACACAAAACTAATAAACACGAGTTCGCTATATACCATAAACCAACACATACAGATACCACAATACACGCTTATTCTTTTCATCCTATAACACACAAATTATCAGCATACCAATCAATGGTATATAAATTAATTCATGTACCTATGAGTAAAAGTAATTTCGACCTTGAACTAAATAGAATATACACAATAGCATTAAACAATGGTTACTCTATAAATATTGTCAATAACATCCTAAATAGCCAACAAAAATCTAAAACCCTTTCCTTAGTTTATCCAAAATTAAAATACCAGATAATTAATTCCTATAATTCAATCACTTAGTTAGGAAAAATTTCAGAAAAAATTGGTACTTTCATTAAAAAACTTAATAACGAACATATATTATAAAAACAACAAAGATAAAATACACAAAGAATCAAACTCTGGTGTATATAAGTTAACATGCGAAGATTGTAATAAGGTATACATAGGACAAACGGGGAGGACATTCAAAATTAGGATGAAAGAACACGAGAGAAGCCATAAAGATAAGAAAACAGATTCAACTTTCGCAAGTCATTGTATAGATATCAATCATAGATTTAATATAGATTTCAACATTTTACACATTCAAGAAAAAAGTAAAAAACTTAACCTGTTAGAAAACTTAAAAACTAATAGATATAATAGTTTAGGATTAGCTTTAAATAACCAACTAGATTTAAACAACTCCCATCTATTAAATTTAAGATTGTAAAAATTTTTCCACCACCATTTCCCCAATAATTTTCTCATAAATATTCAAACTTGTTTTGTACGTATTCAGTATTTCATCCACCTGATGAAGCCATTGTATGGCGAAACAATATTGTAGTGGTATTTACAATAAAATAATTTTTGAAACTAGAAATTTAATTACTTATTTCTTAGCGTCAATATTTTCTACTGAATCACCACAAAAGATTTTGGCAATGTCCTTTAGCTTTTTAAATCCCTTATTTTTACCTGTTACACTTAAAAAATGTTCATATATGGACTGTCCCACTCCTCCTTTAACATCAAAACATGATTTTTCAAATTTGTTTATTATTTCAACGCTCTCGATTAGCGACATAAATTGTTTTTCCAACTGCAATATAGAAGTGGAAATAAAACTGTAATTGGCTTTAATAAACGCCAACTGTTGAGATATTTCTTTACTCGAATACACCTTTTGGGCGTCTATCACAGATTGTGCATTCCTATCAAAATCCATAATAATTGTCTTTATTCCTTCATAATGATTTGCATGAAAAGTAGCAGCCTCCAACCACGTTCCTCATCGTGTGATTACTGGTTGAGGAGAAAGCGGAACACCGGGTAGATGTTATTTGTAAAACTGAACTCGTAATGGGGCTGTTAAAAATACTTTCTTAACACTACTAATTAAAGTATTTACTAAGGGAAAATGGTTTCTCAATTCTTCTGCAACACGATTCAGTTCGTGCGCCAAGCAAGTTGTGTGAATTAAATTTGGGTAAAAGATTTTCAAGTTGAAAGCTGCCTTTACCATGTATGGTGCAGCATCCGTCAAAAACAATAGAATTTTCTCTGTTGGAATCGATTCAGGTAAGAAGAAAGTTGCCAGTTCTTCCTGTAAAAACCTTGTTATTGTCAAATTATTTGCCCTTTCCAACTGTTTGGATGAAATCAAATAAGATTTTGCTGGAACCGATATGTTAAGGATACCAATCATTACATTAACTATGTATCGGCCCACAATATCAGTAGTTTCATCTACGCATATATAAAGATAATTGTTTGCAACAACCTTCTTAATGCTATTCAATGTTTCTGCATAGATATAGCGAATATAATTTTTTCTTAACGTGTTCTCGTCAGGAATGTTATATATGCTGATGTACTGTTGCAAAAATAACTTGACATTTAAATTGTTTAATTTATGTAGTGGAACATCTGACGACGCCAATATTTGACACAAAACTTCATTAAATTGTTCTTGTTCCGATTTTTTGGAAGTTGATGGCAAACATTGCGGCTATGTTTGCTGACTATTCTTCGCCAATTTCAACTTTGTTAGTTTTGCAGCATGAGATGGAGTTTTCAAATGTTGGTCGACTTGGAACTTTCGCTCACTTGTAATCTGCAAAAAAAATATCACATCATCGGTTGCTTTCTTATAAAATAAATGTTAGTAAAAGATAAAGGAATTATTAAAAACTTAATTAATTAATTAATAAGAGGAAATAAACTTAAAATTTTACTAACAATCTTAAAGCATGCTACGCAAAACACTTTTTCTCCATGCATACGCAATTCTGAATAAGGTGCAATCCATCCAGGCACAGTCGCTATTTTCGGCATTTTTGCTATTATAAAAAGCGTTCAAATAAGCTTTGCCTCTAGTAGGCCAATCCTTTAAAAACGTATGATTATTAATAATTTAAATTTGCATTAGTTGTCAATTAGACAGATGCATAGTTGACAAAAATTGCTTTGTAATTTAAAATTGATTTAACATGGTTTTTACAATACAACACAAATCATTCATGCTAGAATCTTATTTTCGAAACGGACGTAAGATTGACGGACAATGGCAGTATTCTCTTCAAGATTGTTTAGAAGAATTTAGAAATGAGTTCCCTAACGTCATCTTTGATTATGACAGTTTTCGGCACACAGTGACACATTCCGTTATGGTCTTCAGAGAAACAGGGAGTGTTAAACAGAAAGAAGGCGCAGGTCGGGCGAAAAAGCGTACAGAAGAGCTAGTTAATAATGTAAGAGAAATTATAAATAATGCACCAAGAACTTCCGTACGAGCATTATCACAACAAGCGGTGGTGTCAATTGGCACATGTCATACAATTTTGAAAAAGGACTTACATTTATTTCTATATCACATGACCTGTTATCAAGAAATCAAGGAAATCGACTATCCCAGAAGAATAACCTTTAGTCAGTGGTTCTTAAATAATTTTGATAATGACCTTCTTGACAAAACCTTTTTTTCTGATGAGTCATGGTTTTATCTGAATGGATATGTGAACTCACAAAATATGAGGATGTGGACTAATGAGAAACCACATAATTTTTTTGTTGAAACCGCACTTCATCCGCAGAAAATTGGTGTATGGTGTGCGATTAGTCGAAGGAGAATTATTGGCCCTATTTTTTTTTAACGGAACCTTAACAGGAGAAAGGTATCGACAAGAAATTATTATGCCATTTATCGAACAGCTTGACGACGAAGAAATAACACAGGGTTACTTTCAACAAGACGGAGCTAGAGCACACACAGCAGGTGAAACAATTAATATTCTGCAGCAATTTTTTCAAAATCGGTTGATAAGTTTAAACACTGAACATGAATTTCCACCAAGATCTTGTGACATAACCTCATGTGATTTCTTTTTATGGCCATTCTTAAAGAACTCAATTTATCAAGTACAGATACCTGATCTTGCAGGCCTTCAAATCAGAATTGCTGAAAGAATTAATGGAATTGACAATGCGATACTACAAAACACTTTTTCCTCCATTAGAAGAAGATGTGAGAAATGTTTCGAACAAGGTGGTGGACACTTTGAACAATTTTTATAAAATTTTGCTTGTTTGTTGGAAATAAACATATTTCATTCACTTAAAAATGTTCGTTTTATTATTTTGACATTTCTCATTTCAATCAAATATATCATCTCATAACCATCAAAATTCCTATTAAAATTAGTAAAAAGCTAAGACACAATCATAATTTCCAAGGGCTACTTTGAGGTAAAATTTATTTGAATTCTTTGTATATCACAACTCACAAGTTTACACTTCGAAAAGCCAACGTAAAATGACCTTGAAAATAAAATTACATTCGAATATGAGAATAAATTTCTCCGAATTGATTGATATATAGTGTATCTTCAATTCTGTTTTTCCCAAAAGTTTTTACTTTAATTAACGCATGTAAGTGCGGTTGATTCAATTCATGGTCTTTTTATTATAATTTGATGATATCTTTTGGATTTTTTACCCTTTCGATTGCGTCCTTGATGATGGCCTGGATTGGATTGTAGAGTGTATCTACTTGGGCCGCAAGTAAGAAATTCATTCTGATCATAGCTTCCTTGCACCATTGATTATTCGGAATCTGTAGCAAATTCTTCAGTTCGTTCAATTCCAATAGGTGGGATCCTTTTTCTCGCGGCAACTGAATAGAACAATAGCCTTCTTGGGTGTTCCATGAAATATTTTGTGAGATTGAATAAATATTAGTTTGTGACGTCGTATGTTCGTCTAATTCTGCGTGAATTTCGTTTGAGAGGCAATCCAGAAATTTTGGAACATCGGCGATATTCCCCGCTCCAGGAACAGTTGTTCACAATGTGGGCGTGGTCTTCGTGTCACACTCAAATGAAGCGCCCTCCCTGAAATTTTTGTTGTATACATCTAATAAAATATCTTTCATTTTGTTCGGTAGTAATGTTTGGCAGTATATTGTTAATAAGCTTTTTCCCTTTAAGAGCTCCACAAGCTTCTCGAATGAAATTTCTGACAACGTGTTTATTTTCACGTCCTTGATCTCCTTGGATAGCTTCAGCAGTGGCATCAAGAAGTTCTTGCAAATCCGTTTGCCAGTTAAGTATTGATCTTTCGTACAGTGCGATATCGTCATCTCCAACAACATAATCAACATCGGAATTTGAAATGGATCCTGGTCATATTTACTAGATTAAATTCAGAAGACAGTCCCATTGACAAATTTTTTTAAATTCAAAAATTAAATACATGGCCAGCAAAACAAAAGAGACTTACTGTCAAAACCAGTCAACCACTAGCACTTTTTGTAATTTTCTTTTTGAAAATGTCTTACATACAATTTTACTTGTTTTGTTAAATTAGTCAAAGTTGGAGTTGGTCCACCTTCGGCAATAATTTGTTTTTTTTCTTCAAAATTATAACGCGAAAATCCTGTTGTAACTATTTTGCATACAACACATTCACATTCAGAAACATTTCCGCATGAATTTGGTTCCGAAATTTCCGAACGTCCGATCTCCATGCTTATAATACGTGTATAATCTACACGAAAACAGCTTACACAATGAACTATTTTAATTCGATTTTCAAACGAAATAATCCATAAAAACGAAAGATTTTTGCGTTAACACAGTATTTGTATTGTCTATAAATATTATAAGTTAATAACTAATTAATTTTATGTGCATAATTCCACAATAAAGCTAATAAAAGGGTTTTTATTTTATTTGCTATTATTCTTAGACACGCCCATTCAAACGCGATGCTTCAGAAACTGCGTATAAAGCCGTATGCTGTAGATATCTAGCGTATCAGGTTGTTCATTCGGGTGGCATCGTCACATGGATCGTTGTCCTTCGCTGACGTCAGCATTTGAAATCGACGTGGCCGCACTTTAATTAGTAGATAATATTAAGTAAGAATTTAATATATAAAATTAAAGTTTAATATTAAACTTTTTCATTTATACAATGTATTTTACATGGTTCATGTATGGGAAGCTATGTGTTAAGAATGCTTAAGACAAAGGTGAACATTTGTTTTACAACGTATATGCACATATTCAATGCAAAAACAATAATAATATTCATAATTGTTTTGTGTTTTTTGTTTTACATAGATTTTGTTTGTCATATCATATATATTTATCTAATTACTTTCTTTAAATTGATATGCATCAATCTATATAGTATACTTCAAGATCTTGCATTTGGATCATACCATTAAATGTTAATTACCATTGTAATCCACGCGAAATGCCGAAATTTCCTAATCACTTAAAATTTCCTAATTGATTTAATATAATAGATGTAATTGTGTGGCCCGTTACGTGCCTGTTATTTCTGTTAAATATGCAAAGGCGTATTTGAATGTAAAGGTCTATTATGGGTTTTGCGTTTACAGTTTATAGCCTTCTTTGTCCTGTTCGTTGAGGGTTTTTCCGTACGTCTATTGATTAATATTACAATAATTTCTAGTTTAATTTTATTACCTTGTCTGAATAATTGTGAATTCGACCTCATAAGTGTCATAAAAAAGACTGGTATCCATGAAGAATCCACCAAGAAAATGTGTAGTAAGAACCCATAAAGCGTCGAGCTAGACAAAAACTCGGCATTCGCTCAGATATTCAAAATATACTTCAAATAAGTAACTTTATCATATATGTAATTAATAGTTGTGTACATTGAATAAAATATTTTAGTTCACAAAAGAGTGTTTTATTCGGAAAAGTGTGCATAGCGCAAAAGCTTCCAAACCAGGGGGGCTTCAACACTGTGCTTCGCTAGCTTCTACAGAATACACGCCACTGAGATAAAGCCTGTCTAAGAGTGAAGTAATCCATTTATCTGCTTCTCTTATAGTTATCTAGAAGATAACTTAATCCGCTAGATATCTATAGGTGGATAAAAAATGTATAATGAGAATTAATTAATAACAAGACCTTTGTTTAAATTCTTAAAGTATTGGAATGTAAAAGCACTTTTCAATTTTCTTTTCTTATTAAATTTATAATAAAGAAATGCACAGTTTTACTTTCCGCATTAAACTATGCGAATACGACCCTGGTAAACACCGAACGAAGACGGAAACAGTACGAAGTTCACACCCCTCTCATCCGGCGTTTAACTAAGACGAATCCTTCCTTATCAGCAACCGACAGAGATTGTCACGGCTCGCTGTCATATCACACGACCCCTAAATCGAAGGGGGTTGCAGTGTTGTTTATCCAGAGGGGTAGCACAGGGACGAGTTTTAGGCAATTGGTTATCGGATTAGTGTTATCTTAACGATATAGTCGCTCAACCCGCTATCGCCTTGTGTTTACCACCCTCCATCCTCACGTTGATACCCCACTTCGATCTCTTTTTATGTCAACCGCCGCCGAACACCCCCGTCTAGTTCGTTTCCATTTCGTCATATTACACGAGCGAGTGACACGCGGTGAATAAACCTTCTTTATATAAACACTATTCAAGGTTGTTCCGTATAAACGCGGCGTCGAGTCTTTCAAGAAAGTGTATGCCAATCCTGGAAGGAGAACGATGATGCCTCTATGGAATACATGCGTATGGGAAATGACATCAGGTCCTCTCGAAGAGGAAGCGTCTCGTAAAATGAAAACGATGAAGATCGATCATAAAAAAAACGGCGAGTTCTTAAAAAGAAAAGCTTTTTAGAAGGAGTCAAGAGAATGAGAAGACACAGTAATCTTCTACATCTAGATTATTAGTATAATGTATAATATCGTCTACATGAGATTTACAAAACGGGTTGCTACAAAATAATGCAAATTCTAATATTATTTCATGCGAAAGATAATAAGTACTTTATTGTGTAATGTAAGTAACATATTGCAAAATATTTGCCTTTCTGGGTTCTTAAGTAAAATTAACGGGAATTTAAGCACACACTATATTAACAATAAAAACGAAATACACTAAGTAACAATTTAAAAACTAATAACAAGAAGATTTATTTCACAATGTGTATTTATTTACATTTACATAATATCACTGGACGACGATTACTCTTGGAATTAATTAAATTCCTCTTGAGTGCTATTTATATCCAAGGGAAAACTCTTGTATATTCGATTTTCTCGATCCATCCGCATCGACGTTTTTCTAGGCGGTGCTAGGTCGTGTGATACCTCTTGCCTGACGTATCGTCCGATGACTCATATCACAATATGAAGAATTTTTTATTTAAATTGTGAATTGTGTAATCAATGAGCAGTTTCTACCACCAGCTGAGGCAACTCTTTATTATTAAATATTAATATTTTATTAATAGAGACCGTACGCATCAGGTCGAAATTACGCTGTAGTGATAAATAGATTATAGTACAACAGGCAGTTATTGAATAGCACTATTCATTCGGTTAACCGCACATCTGCTTTTTATAATTATTATATATATTATTACACTTAAATTCCTTTCTTCATGGGCATAGAGAGAAGCGTGAGGAATTATTTATTTTATTTATTAGTTTATATTACGTAAGATAAATAAAGTACACTGAGTTAGTTTCTCTTCTTCATAATTTTAAATGTGTCCAGTGAATTTCGTTAACTTTTAATAACTTACGCGTATATTTTTAATATTCATTTATTTATATCTAGAACATTGTTCAAGTTACTTTTTCAGATATGATATGAAACAATGTCGAGAATGACATCGTGAAACAATGGCGAGTAGGATTAAGGGTCATACTGATTGTATGTCCATTGCCAGTGATTCCGAAATTTATTGCAAGTCTGTAAAATATCGTTAAAAAATTCAAAGAAATCGCACGTAAAACGTCACTTAGCATCGCAAACATATACGCAGAAATTAGACCCGTTGGAATCTGACAATTTTAACGAATAACTTGATGAAACTTTAATGGCGGTAAATATTCCATTAAATAAACTTAACAATTCCCACCTTCAAAACATTTCTCCAAAAATATACTGGTCGAAATGTTCCTGATGAATCCACCTTACACAGATATTATATAATTGACAGCTTCGTCGGCACTTATCCATAGCTACTGATTTGAAAGATGGCTTCTAATGCGTTCTATTAGAAGCCATCTTTCAAATCAGGACCTATGGATAAGTGCCGACGAAGCTGCCAACTATTCCATTAAAAGTTATAAATCCAGTTGTGCGCAAACAGTAGCTAAAACCATTTATGAGAATATCCGCCAAATTCTTTATTCGGATAACAGGTAAAAATACTTTTATTTGTCAGTGACAGTGCTACATATATGTTAAAAACAGGCAGACTATTAAAGGAAACATATCCTAATATGCTGCATATTACTTGTGTGTCAACAGTCAAAACAGTCAAAACAGTAAAAACAGTCAAAACAGTCAAAACAGTCAAAACAGTCAAAACAGTCAAAACAGTCAAAACAGTCAAAACAGTCAAAACAGTTAAAACAGTCAAAACTGTCAAAACACTCAAAACAGTCAAAACATTCAAAACAGTTAAAACAGTTAAAACAGTCAAAACAGTCAAAACAGTCAAAACAGTCAAAACATTCAAAACAGTTAAAACATTTAAAATAGTCAAAACAGTCAAAACAGTCAAAACATTCAAAACAGTCAACACAATCAAAACAGTCAAGACAGTCAAAACAGTCAAAACAGTCAAACAATCAAAACAGTCAAAACAGTCAAAACAGTCAAAACAGTCAAAACTGTGAAAACAGTGAAAACAGTCAAAACAGTCAAAACAGTCAAAGCAGTCAAAACAGTCTAAACAGTTTAAACAGTCAAAACAGTCAAAACAGTCAAGCAGTCAAAACAGTCAAAACAGTCAAAACAGTCAAAACAGTCAAAAACAGTCAAAATAGTCAAAACAGTCAAAACAGTCAAAACAGTCAAAACAGTCAAAACAGTCAAATCAGTCGAAACAGTCGAAACAGTCAAAACAATCAAAACAGCTAAACTGCCAAACTACTAACCTACCTACCAAGCTACCAAACTGCCACACTACCAAACTGCCAAACTAGCAAACTAGCAAACTACCAAAATGTCAAACTACCACCAACAAAACTACTAAACTGCCAAACTAGCAAATTGCCAACTTACCAAACTGCCAAACTAGCAAATTGCCAAATTCCCAAACTACCAAATTAGCAAACTACCAAACTGCCAAACTACCAAAGTAGCAAACTACCAAGCACCAAACTAGCAAATTAGCAAACTGCCAACCTAGCAGACTACCAAACCGCCAAACCGCCAAACTACCTAAAGCCCATGCTCTCCACAGAATCTGTGAATATATCTGAGACACATTTCCGGACGTTGATAGGCTTGTAGGAGCTTTTAAAAAAGTTTTCGGAGAAGCACCATTGAGAGTAGCTCTTTACAGGGAAAAACTTCCGTCTTGTCACTGCCTCTCTCCAGTAATAACTAGATGGGGAACATGTTTGGAAGCTACTAGTTTTTATGCAGAGAATTTCGATAGTTTACAAAATTTCGTTACATGTTTAACTGACTAGCTCGAAGTATTTCTGAGTGCAAGGAACTAATACAAATTCCAAATTTAAAAAATCAATTGTACTTTCTTCAGGAACACATTGGAAATTTCCCAAAACTAATCACTTATTATGAAAATCGAAATCTCAAATTAAATGATGGATTAACCACTTTAGGCGTGGCTATTAATAATTTGAAAAATATTCCAAGTGGCTTCCAAAAGTTAGACGCAGTTTTAAAAGGAATCCAGATTTAATAACATTGCGGCAATAGTATGGGGACAATGCCACAACATCTAACTGCTAAATACGTTGAAATAAAATAGTATATTAAAAAACAAGTTTCATAAGGCACCATTTTGCCGCACGAGATCAGTTTAGAAAACGAGCCGCGATAGCGGCGAGTTTTCTAAAGAGCGAGTGCGGCAAAAGGCCTTATGAAACGAGTTTTTTATACTATTTTTTCTATTTTGCGTTTTTTACATTAATAAATTGCTTAAATTGGAATTATTTAATTTGAAAGTTCAGAGTTTAATTTTTATATAAAGCATGCAGTTGGTCACATTGATACTTGACATTTTCAAATTTAAATCTTGCTATCCGCGAAGTATATTATATTACATATTATTTATTAATTTTCGTTAACATTACTTGATATTTCATTTAAAAATATAAACATAAGTGATATAGAAACATATATATGTTGTTGTCAATTGTATACAACATACGTTGTTTGTGTAAAATACGGACATATATCATATCTGTCAAATGTACATAAATTCTTAAAATCAAATGACAGCAATGATATTTATTTCTGTATTCGAACAACGCCAACATTGAAAAATGAAAAAAAGTGTATCGAGATGAAGCTCATTTCGATACTGTTTTGGGTTTCATAATGACTTCATTTCGAACGCAAAATAGAAAAAAATATTTCCAGTATGCACCTATAACCAGTAGCGATGTAGAAAGGACGTTTTCTATTTACATTCTACGAGAACAAATTTTACAGAGGAGACACCCGGTGTATCTTTTGCTTATCTTTACTTTATATGCTTGTTTGTCCTAATTATTTGTTTATGTTTGATTTGGCTGTATATACTCCGCATACGAAATATATATAATTTCCATATTTTAAATCTTAAGCCAACTTCACTGAGACAAAAAGCTCGTATCTAAAGAAATAAAATTTGAGATTAGGTAAATCTATTATCTTTAATATTATGAATAGAAAACAAATTATAAAATTTTAACTTTTAGTGCATACAAACGTAGGAATTAAAAATAGCATCGAAAATGAGCTCATAGGTACCGAAGTTAGCAACACGAAGTTCTTTTCTCTTCTCGAGATCTAAATCAAACGGCGATAAAATAATTCACTTCCCAACATATTTTTATTATTACATTTACACCATCGTTACATGATGCAGGTTAATTACATACAACGGTCGATCAGATTAGCAAATATTTATATTCTTGGTGGCCGCGTTCTGACCAAGATTAATTCCGTTTTGTCAGGAGCTGCCGGGAGAATCCATAATTTTTCCGTTCGCATGCACACACAATTTCGCTAACGGTTTTCAGGTGAAATATAAAGTGTATTGCTGACGACGAAATTGTTACGTTTCAGATTATCGATATTTAATGGCATATATCGACTGCCATTCTTTTAAATATACATATTTGTGCCAAGGATTTAGTGATGTACACTCTTGCAAAATTACATACCGACCGACCATAAACGGTCGGAAATTATTTTAATAAAAATTTAAAATATTTAAGTCAAAAAGAGATATATCTTTATTTTAGTCATAGAAGCATTGAAAATATTAATTCCTTATCTTTGTGAAAAGGGTTGTAACAATATGTAACAATATGTTGTTTTTTTTAATTTTTGAAATTAGTTTTCAGATTAGTATCAGATATAACAAATTATACATTTTTGAAAAGGGAAAGAAAAATTGTTTTCGTTGGTGTCATAGCCAACTATGACCCCCATAAGAAAAATGAAACTTGACCATTGTAGCTCAACTACTATATCAGTATTCAAAAATCTAAATACACCACCAGATTTCCATTAAAAAAGTGCCTTAAGGAAGTGCAAACGAAATTTGTCTTACTTTAAAAATAAGTGAGTTATTAAAGAAAATCGAAAAAACAAAATTTTTTTTTGCAATAGCGCCCGAAGTACGTTAAATATTCAAAGCTAGTGTATAGGGTTTGGTACAACTTTACCTCTGGAGTATTTGATCCCATTTAACCAAATCTCTATCTCTCGTAATAAGCGAGATCCCCATGTTGAGAATAAATCAGTGGGCACACTGTATACAGTGTGGTCATAAAGTTTGGAGCCAAGCTTATAACCGCATTATTTTACATTTTTAGGAAAAACGCTCGAACAGGTAAATTTTCTTTTTTAAAACGCCATCTTTTGACATACAATTTTTTTCTATGACGTCATTGGTTTTCGAGTGATAACGTTATCAACACTTTCTTTAAATGGCAACCATATTTTTTTTATCTCGTCTTTGGTAGATCTTTATATCTACCAAATAGTGATATAAAGCAATTGGTATGTTGCATCACAATTTTTTGGAAAAAATGATATAGATTTAGAAAAAAATACGAAAATTTTATTTTTGTACAAAATTAAAATTAAATTAAAAAAAATACATCTGAACTTAAATTTATTGTAACAGTTAACGTAAATTTTCAAAATGGACCCTACCAACCAACTGATACTGTCCCAGCCGAGTGTAAATGCTTTGCGATCAATAGTAATCTGCGTTATTCGCTCCATGTCGAAAGAAATTCGTCTTCCCAATCGGCCAATTACTTATTAAAAAACCTTATTTAACATTAAATAGTTTCACAAAAAAGGGCCAAAGAAGTTTAATTTATTTAAAAAATTGACATGATGTGGCAGACCATTTCTTAATTAAAATTATTGCCCAAAAATTGAAAATTTCAAAAACTAATTAAGCTTACAAAATTTACTGAAATATGTAAGTAAGTTTTTTTCACACTTCTGTCTTGTGTGAGGACTTAAATATTCTTCTTGAACAAACCGGATCGTCAAAAGCACATGTACTCATGTTACTATGCAAAAAATTTACAAAAACAAAAACACGCACTTTTTTGCAAGATATTTCTTTATAACATTCTTGCTTCTTTTTATACAATTTATGTACAAAAATTTTAGTTTGAAATTGTTTCTATGGCGACAACATTGTTGAATTATTTACTTCTATTTTTGACGTTACATTTTTGAGATATTGCGTAAAAATTGTTCATTTTCGCTAATATAAAAAATGGCACATTTATCTGAGCGAGAAAGAATCGAAATTTTAATTATGGTTGGGTATGGGGACAGACAAAGAACGCATGCAGAAGCATGCGATTTGTTTAACCATGAACACCCTGATAGACCTCCAATTACCAGGTCTACGGTGACAAAACTAGTTGGAAAGCTTACCGAAACTGGATCCGTAAAAGATCGACCACGGCAAGGTAGATCTCAAGTAGGAGAAGATGTGAAATTAAATGTGCTTCTACAAGCAGAAGAAAGGCATCATGTTTCCATCAGACAACTTGCGTTAGCCAATCAGGTGGCTCACTCATTTGTCGTCAACTTATTTAAAAAAGAACACTATCGTCCTTACAAAGTTCAACTTGTACAGGAATTACATGAGGACGACGAAGATCGTCGACTGCAGTTCTGTGAAGACGTAATGTTACGTTGTGACCAAAATCCAAATTTCTTGGAAAACATCGTCTTCTCAGATGAAGCTACGTTCTGCCTAAATGGATCTGTTCACCGCCATAATTGCAGATATTGGTCGCAGAACAATCCGCATTGGACTCAAGCGTGTCATACTCAGCGCAGAGGAAAAGTTAACGTATGGGTTGGAATGATTGGACGACGCATTTTAGGACCATATTTTTTTGAAGGAAACTTGACTGCTGTGCAATATTTAGAATTTTTAAGATTTGAACTGCTTCCAGCGCTCGCTGTTATTTTCCCAAATCACGAGGATGGTGATGTACCCCATCCAAATATATGGTTTCAACAAGATGGGGCGCCTCCACATTATGGTGTAGAGGTTCGCCACTATCTTGACGAAATATTTCCCAATAAATGGATTGGACGGAGAGGCGCCATAGAATGGGCACCTCGTTCTCCTGACCTGACTCCGTTAGACTTTTTTTTGTGGGTTTATTTGAAATCGAAAGTGTATTTTAACAAACCGAACAATTTAGAAGATTTAAAAGAACGAATTCGCGTAGAACTTACACAAATATCCCCAGACATAATTGAGGCGAGTATACGAAGTGTTTACACTCGGCTGGGACAGTGTCAGTTGGTTGGTGGGGTCCATTTTTAAAATTTACGTTAACTGTTACAATAAATTTAAGTTCAGATGTATTTTTTTTAATTTAATTTTAATTTTGTACAAAAATAAAATTTTCGTATTTTTCTCTAAATTTATGTAATTTTTTCAAAAAAATTGTGATGCAACATACCAATTGTTTTATATCACTATTTGGTGGATATAAAGATCTACCAAAAACGAGAAAAAAATAATATGGTTGCCATTTAAAGAAAATGTTGATAACGTCATCACTCGAATACCAATGACGTCATAGAAAAAAATTGTATGTCAAAAGATGGCGTTTTAAAAAAGAAAATTTACCTGTCCGAGCGTTTTTCCTAAAAATGTAAAATAATGCGGTTATAAGCTTGGTTCCAAACTTTATGACCACACTGTATATTATATTCTCTAAAATATTCGTTTGGCAAATTTCAAACTCAAAAAGTATATGATTCATCATAATTATAAAAATTAAATATCCTGCCAAAAATGGAATACACTAAAAGAATAAGAGTAATCATATGCGAACAAATTGTAATGTTAAAAAATAGCGTGTGACTTGCACGAGGACATGAACAAAAACATACGATGTCTGTCACTCTGATTGATGGACTATTTAGAATAATCCAGTCCGAGTTGGCAGCGGAGTCGTATGCGAACATTCTGCACTTTACTTGACCCTATTTACTGAGAGCAACCCCTTTAAGCGTATACTAACTTACGAACAAGTAAACAATACACACATTATCCCCTATTGTTATATGCTTGATATATATATTCTACTATTTCATTTAGTTGTTTCAAATATAACCACAATATTCTGTTATAAATATTTGGTCGCTAAAAATTCATCTCATCGACCATTAGATATCGACATCAAGTTCGTACTAGTAAGCAATAGAAACATTCTTAATTTCAATTAAGTAAATTTTCCATTAATGTACAGTATGTTTGCAACAAGTTTTGTAAGAAAATGGAACACGATAGCATTGGAAATAAGAAGTTATTCTAAAAACCTTACAGTCGAAAAATGTCACGTGATAATACACATTAAAAGCAAAAGAAAGAACTATATATAGTACCAAATCGTCAACATAAATCAAATATTGTTTTAATTATCTGGCCGCTACTCCCAAGAAACACTTACTTTTTGTTTCATATTATAATTATGGCCAAGAAAATAAGCAATTCCTCCTAATAAATATATATATATATGCATATATATATATATATATATATATATATATATATATATATATATAAAGGTAATTATTTCGTGACTTTTGCATGCTATGGTAAATTCAATTTGTTGGCGATTTAAGGTCTGGTTTTACTTTAAAATATATATATTTAAAACAATCCTACATGTTTCGGCAAATGATGCCTTTATCAAGGAATATATATATATATATATATATATATATATTTATATATATATATATATATATATATATACAGGCTGATTCATTTTCGGCCCTCACCATGGGGATCTCTCTTATTATTGGAGATAGAGTATAGGTTTAAATTTGGCAAAGTTGTTAAATTTTGTGTTTGATATATATCCGTAAAGAAAATAGACCTGTGACAAATGACCTTCGTTATTTAAAAAAAAAAACGCGAAAACCCCATTGTCTTCTTTTACCTGTAGCACCGACATTTGGCCTTGTAGAGAAAAAATAAAAACACGTCCTTGTGGCCATTTCTAAACCTCTATCCAGTGGTGTACTCTGAATTTTTATACGACGTTTCGTTTCTTTCTGGCCATCATCAACTATCTAATTTCTTATAGGCGCCATATTGGATTTAGACATCTTCAGAAAGAGTTTTTTTTCTGATTTCAACCATGTACCACATACTGACTAAAGTTTTTGCCATTAGGTTTTATTTGAAAGAATAAATTATAAGATTAAATAAGGTAGCCTTTGGAATTTCAATCTGTCAAACATTTCATTTAATTGTTCATTAATAATACAAAAATGTCATACACTAACGAAGAGAAACGAGATATGATAAGTATTTTTTATTCTTCGAAACGAAATTCAACAGTAGCGAGTACAAGATAACAAAAACATGAATAAAAATACATAGAAAAGTAAACAATAAACAATTACAGTAAATGTTCAATTATCTGGCCATCTTCGGTAATGCACAATTGGGCACGCCTTCTGGCATTTTGTACTGCCCTTTGTATAGTTCTTCTAGGAACTGCATCGAAGGCATTCTGAAGTCTATCTCGTAATTCTTCAATGTTTTGTGGCGCATCTACTTCATAAATATTATTTTTAACATATCCCCATACAAAAAATCTAGCGGACTTAAATCAGGTGATCTCGCAGGCCATTCAACAACTCCCCTATTTGCAATCCAACGGTTTGCAAACTCTTGATTTAAGAAATTTCTAACAACAGCTGCATTGTGTGCTGGTGCGCCATCTTGTTGCCACCGTAAATATTGTAATTGATTTAATGGGATATTGTCGTCAAGATAGTCAGATACGTATGTACGTAAAATGTTTAAATATCTTTCTCCATTTAAATGTTCTTCATACATATGTGGTCCTAAGAGACGATTTGCCAAAATACCCATCCAAACGTTTATTCCAAAACGATGTTGTGGTCTTCTAGCCCTGTTTTCCATTCCAGAATTTGTAAATTTTGTTTAATCTGACCAGATGATTTTGCTTAAAAAATTTTCGTCATTTTCTATCCTTCCCATTAACCAATTACAATATTCTAGCCTTCTCAAATTATCTCCAGGCAGTAAAGAGTGGCTAACATGGATCCTGTATGGTTTAAACCTACTTTTATGTAAAGTTCTCCAAACTCTGGACTGGCACAAATTTAATTCTGACGCTACTTCGCGTGTAGAAATTGATGGATTATTATTTATCTATAAAAATACAAGAATAACATGAAATTTGAAAACACGCTTTTAATTTACCATTTGTAAAATATCTTGTCGATTTTCATTTAAATTCCTGTTGTCTTGACCATTACGCGGCTTAGTAAACGATCCATTCTCGACCAAATTTCTGTCGAGATCTAGAAAAATGGTACGATGAGGCTGTTGTCGTTCTGGATATAATTGTAGATATCTTGTACTCGCTACTGTTGAATTTCGGTTCGAAGAATAAAAAATACCTATCATATCTCGTTTTTCTTCGTTAGTGTATGACATTTTTGTATTATTAATGAACAATAAATGAAATGTTTGACAGATTGAAATTCCATGGCTACCTTATTAAATCTTATAGTTTATTCCTTCAAATAAAACCTAATGTCAAAAACTTTAGTCAGCATGTGGTACATGGTTGAAATCAGAAAAAGAACTCTTTCTGAAGATGTCTAAATCCAATATGGCGCCTATAAGAAATTAGATAGTTGATGATGGCCAGAAAGGAACGAAACGTCGTATAAAAATTTAGAGTACACCACTGGATAGAGGTTTAGAGATGGCCACAAGGATGTGTTTTTATATTTTTTCTATAAGGCCAAATGTCGGTGCTACAGGTAAAAGAAGAAAATGGGGTTTTCGCGTTTTTTTTTTAAATAACGAAGGTCATTTGTCACAGGTCTATTTTCTTTACGGATTTATAACAAAACACAAAATTTAACAACTTTGCCAAATTTAAACCTATACTCTATCTCCAATAATAAGCGAGATCCCCATGGTGAGGGCCGAAAATGAATCAGCCTGTATATATATATATATATATATATATATATAAATTAAAAATTCTTAGACATTCAGCTTATTGTTGAATTAAATATAATGAAACACTGTTTAACGTTTCGACAATTTATTATTTATTGTCTTCTTCAGAAAAATGTGTGTTCTAAAAGCCTAAAACCTTATTTTTAAAAGGTTGACGTGAAATCAATGTTTGGTTAATTTTAATGTTTTATGTATACAATCTATTTTAGCAGCGTCATTGCTAAATTTTAACTCTGTAATTGAACTCCTGAAGAAGTAACGAATAGTTATGAAATGTAAAGTGAAATAATTGAGTTTTTTTTATTTGAAAGATCGCTTACCCTTATTATTTACTTACTAATTATTTACTTATTTATAGTATATATTATACTAATATTTAAGTCAAACGTCTACTAAAGAGAGTTTTCAAGGGAAAATATTAAACTTGAAGAAGTAAAATGATTTAAATTCAAATTTACACACGCATTAGTACATATATTTTTGCGCAGGATCAATTATAGATTGTAAGCGTTCGTAGTTAACGATCATAACCTGGACAACCAAAATAGTATTTTGTTTAAAACAAAATTGCTTATGTTTAATATAATTAGAAGAAATAATGAACATGAGCTCTCTAACTATCTCAAGGGTCGTGAAAATTCCTATTTGGCAAAAAAAAGGTATGTTAGTTGTTTATATCTCGGTGAATGTAGATTAATATGATGATATTTATAAACTTATCGTACACACAAACGACTTGCTTTGGTAGCTTAAATTGTGTTTATTAAAAAAAAATCTTATCTATATGAATTGAATATTTAACTAGATAACAAATTATTCAGTACAAACAATGGATTAACTATTTTTATCGAAAACATAATTATAAACTTTATAGGTTATGTGGGGATTTCTTTTGTAGGTGGAAAATTAAACGAATCAACAGATATGGAACAAATATTTTGCTATTTAAACTAAATAGGCTCTGGTAAATCAAACCAAGGTTAAACTGGGTATATAACTTCCCTACTTACAATATTTAAATGATTAACTATTAATGGAACTTAAATTTACTTTCGGTAAGCATATATCTGTTTATTTAATAAGTTAAATTTTTGATACTAAACCAAATAATATAGACTTAGCTCAATATTTTCACAATTTTCACAATTCACAATTCACAATTTTCACAATTTTCCGTCTGTAGACATCTAATCTCTGCAATCAATTCTTGCTGCTCCTGACGTACAGCTTGTATATTATCCAAACAGAAAAAATGGTCACGATCCTAGCAGTTCTTACAGGTGTATAGTCCTCCAGAATATTCAAGGTAAATAATCTCTTTCTAAATGCCAAATTCTTCTCTTTTTAAAACTTAACTCAACCTTTAAAATGCAAAAATTCTTCTCTTTTTAAAACATAACTCAACTTTCTAAATGCAAAAATTCTTCTCTTTTTAAAACATAACTCAACTTTTAAAATGCAAAAATTATTCTCTTTTTAAAACATAACTCAACTTTCTAATTTTATACGTTTTTCTAAAAATATATTACCAAAAATGTAACTGAATTTTATTGTGCCAAAAATTATTCTCCCAATTTTTTCAATAAGTAACCATGCGACCCAACAGTTTTTCCTCTTTTGAAGATCATTGGTCGCTTTTGTTATACATGTTTTCCAAAATATCTGACATTTTATTTAAAATGTCAGATATTATATTTATAATTTTGATCTTTGATTAATATTATAAACTTATTGCTTTGCAAATAATTTTTCCTTCTCACATAACCTTTGACATTAAGCAATATTAACAATTGTATCTAAAATTAACTAAATTCACATTGTCCAATAATTTTGGAAAATATAGGAAAGTCATATACTTTTAAAATTAATTGTAGACTTGACACTCTATGTTAAAAAAAATACAATATAAATAGATACAGTCTTCCACCTTCTAAGAAATTTCATACCTATATATATTAAGGAAAGGTAACTAATTTAAAATAAGTTAATTAATATTTTATTATAATATATATATATATATATACAAGGTGTGTATAAATTGTCGCAAAAGCTACACGTAACGACATTCTTCGTTCGATTTTGAATAAAAAATCTTAATGTTAAAATGTCGTATCATGCTTCGTAAATTCGTAAATGTCAAAATTTGACAGTAATGATTTTGATTGAACTCACTTTGAAATACAAACTTATTGTTCTACAACGTTGCTAAATGTGTTTTTCGTGGAAGTACGTTAATGAATAAATGTTTAAAAGAAGCTTTTAAATCAAAAAGAAAACGTTTACGAAATAATACTAGTAAAAATCTCTATTAACAGATATCGAAGAGCAAAGGTTAGTTACGCAATAAAAGTCTGAACTTCAAGAACCCCGTGAAAACAAACGAAGCATGATACGACATTTTAACATTAAGATTCTTTATTCAGAACCAAACGAAGAACGTCGCTGTGTGTAGCTTTTGCGACAATTTATACACACGTTATATATATATTATATATATATATATATATATAAGGTAAACTTAATAAGTCGGCGATTAAAGGTCTGGTTCATTACTTCAAAGTATATATATTTAAAAAAACCCTACGTGTTTCGGCAATGACGCCTTTGTCAAGGGAATACAAAATATAAATGTAGGGTTTTTTTTAAATATATATACTTTGAAGTAATGAACCAGACCTTTAATCGCCGACTTATTAAGTTTACCATATCATACCAAGGTCACGAAGATATTATATATATATATATATATATATAAGGTAAACTTAATTAGTCGGCGATTAAAGGTCTGGTTATTACTTCAAAGTGTATATATTTAAAATAATCCTACATGTTTCGGCAATGATGCCTTTGTCAAGGATATAAAAAATATAAATGACAGAATATAAATGTCAAATAATTATTGTCAATTATTTGACATCTATATTCTGTCATTTATATTTTTTATATCCTTGACAAAGGCATCATTGCCGAAACATGTAGGATTATTTTAAATATATACACTTTGAAGTAATAACCAGACCTTTAATCGCCGACTAATTAAGTTTACCTTATCATACCAAGGTCACGAAAATACTATATATATATATATATATATATATATATATACAACATGTAGGGTTGTTTTAAATATATATACTTTAAAGTAAAGCCAGACCTTTAATCGCCAACTGATTGAATTTACCATATCATACCAAGGTCACGAAAATATTATATTTATATATACATATATATATATATATATATATATATATATATATATATATGATTTGATAAATTCTTGGAATTTTCGGCTTTTATATTAAATATTTTCTAATTAGTATATTATTTTGCGAAGTAAATGTGAATGTAAACATTACACTACAAACAACAACGCAAATTATACGAAATTTTCGTCCACGTTGGGACTTGAACCCAAGTACGGTTCGCCGAACCGTCGCTCTAACCAACTGAACCACGAGGACCTTGGTGTTAAGTCTTTCTGGAAACGCCTTATAAGGCACCGATGTTAATATTCATCGGCGTTTCCAAAAAGATTTGACATCAAGGTCCTCGTGGCTCAGTTGGTTAGGGCGACGGTCCGGCAAACCGTAGACTTGAGTTCAAGTACCAAAGTGAACGAAAAATTTTCAAATAAAGTTTCGTATAATTTGTGTTGTAATTTGTAGGCAGCAATTTTTACATTCACATTTATTTCGCAAAATAATATACTAATTTGAAAATATTTAAAATATTTAATATAAAAGCCCAAAATTTCAAGAATTTACCAAATGATATTGTAAATGTTGAACATAAACAGAAGCCAGTACCGAGCCTTGAGGAAGGCTATTTTTCAAAGTTTTGCCATTGCTAGTTCAATTGTTTAGGCAATGTATTTTACTGTAAATATTTTCGATGAGTAATATCATATTATTAATATGATAATTTTCTATCTCAGACAATATCTAAAAACACATTTTTTTGTTTACTCTGCGTGAATGCATTTCAAATATATTATCTTTGGTTGAAAACATCAGGAGGTCTAGCGATTCAAATTGCTAACTTTCAAGGTGTTTCGAATGTAGCTCCAGGATTCCTGGTAAAGTCTATTTGAATAATACGCATTATAATAAACTACGGGAACGCATTTACTCATCGATATTTTTGCCGCCATCATTTGTTACATCATTGCCTGTTAAGCTGTCTAACCTACCTGCCATTGAACATTAAAGGAGTCAGGACCAAAACTTGAGGAAGGTCATTTTTCAAGGTTTTGCCATTGCTAATTAGATTGTTTAGGCAGATTACGATTCGGCGATTACTCAGCATATTCTGGATATGTTTGCATAATTTAATACATGGGATGGTTTTTGGAATTTAAAAATCATTTCATGGTTTCTATGGAATTCCATTCCATTCTTCCAGACTGTGTCATAGAAGAGATCGACACAAGCAGCCGATGTTTTCCGGTCCTTCTGGAAACATGTTTCAATGTGCGTTGCTAACGCCAAGACTTGAAGACTCTAGAAGTTTATAGCAAACAGATAAGAGAGCTATAGGTCTATAATAAAATAAAATAAAACAATAACTTTGTTATACCACTTTATTCACATGTATAATGCCATTATCTAACTGCAACAGTTACAGGCCTACATAGATCTTATAAATGACAAAAAAATATATGGGGGTGGTTTATGATGTTATTTAAAATTACTACTATATACTTAACTATTATATACAACATTGGAAAAGAGGTGTATATATAAGATCCAACTGGTCGTTAAGAACAATATCTATTGCGTTATTTACGCTTTCAAAAATTTCAAGTGACTCTAAAAGATTTAACTTACGACCTTTCTCGGCCAAATGCAATATTTTATGATGACCAAATGTATGCCTTTCTGTAATAAGATGGTTTGCGAATGTTGAATCTGTCTTCTTTAGTTTATATGACCTCCTGTGTTCTTTTACTCGTATAACAAAACTTCGACCAGTCTGACCTATATATACACTTTTACAAACTTTAGGTACAATATAATTTGTACACTCCTGATTTATTATTGATATCTGTTTTAGGTTTTGCGTTAAAAATGAAATTACTTGTTTTTACATATGGTTTGTAAGCTATACTAACATTACTATTATTTTTTGAAATTATATTTCCAATTTGCTCGCTTATTTTACCGAAGTAAGTTAACGAGACAAATTGTTTCAAATTAGCACTATCTTTAGGATATACTAAACTAAGGGCCACTTGTAACTGTTTTTTCTTTATTATACAGTCAATTACGCTACTTTTATAACTATTGTTTACCGCTATTTGTTTTAAAGTATTGATTTCACGAACAAAAGATTCATTAGACAAAGGAATATTTAATGCTCTATGTATCATAGAACTAAAAAATTAATGTTTGTGTGTCTTAGGGTGTAGTGAATCTTTGGGAATAATGCAATCAGTGAACGTAGATTTACGATATATATCAAATTTTAAGCTCTGATCTAATTTGTTTAATTTAAAATCCAGGAAGTCAATACTGTTATTCTCTTCTATTTCTACTGTAAAATTGATATTAGAATGGATTGAATTTATGTAGTTCAGAAATGTTTGTAGTTGTCTATGAGTACCCTTAAAGCAAGCTAGGATGTCGTCTACATACCGATACCAAAATTTAATATGTTTTTTACCTAGTTGTGATGAAAGAATTTTTTCTGTAATATGCTTCATGAAAATTTCAGCTAATAGAGGACTTAGAGGTGAGCCCATTGCCAGACCTTCTGTTTGTTTGTAGAATTTGTTGTTAAATGTAAAGTAACTTTGGTTGGTGACTAACTCCGTTAGAGATATGATTTCGTGTATAACAACCGGGTTTGTATTTTTCTTTACTAATAAGTTTATTTATAGGTCTATAGCTTCCAGGATCTTTAGGAGACTTACCAGGTTTTAATATTGCTAGGATTTTTGCTTTTCGCTTTGCTTTGTTAGGGATGTCTCCGGTAGCTAAGATATTATTATAGAAGTTTCTCAACTATTCTCGGGCGTGAAATTTCACCTCGGCTATTGTGTTTTTTAAGCTCATTTCAAATAATATTCCTACGGTTCATGGATATTTCGAAAATTTCTATTTCATTTAACATTTGTATCCTGTTAATGGACCAAAAGCACTTGCAGCTGTATTCACTTGCACACCATTAGCCTACTTATTGACCTTTAGGTGGTTAATATTTAAAAAATATATTTTATATTTAATATATTCCGAAAAATTATTATCAATTTCATATATATTTTTTTAATATTCGTGTTTTATTGCCTTCAACACCGGCCACTAAAGAAAACGCATAACAGCATTTACGTTGTGACCGTTGTTACAGCATAAAGTAACAATACCGGGAGGAAGTGGGTACTAAATCCAACATTAGCCATTTAACGTCGGCAAGAGGGGTGCTCGGATATAATGCATGCCGCGTGTGTGCCCCCCTCTAAAGTCACATAAATAGCAGATTAAGTGACAGACTTGTGTCAGACACGTGACCATAGAGATGCAACGCGTTTGGTACATACATGGAACTTCTTATTACAGCACTACACTTTATGGATCTATGTATATTTCACGAAGTTAAATATTCTACAACAATACGGGATTAAAGTCGAGAGCGATAATACTGGAGACGTATGCCAAATTATGGTTGTTTTAATAAGTGCTAAAAATGGTTTTATTAAAGGTATTGCGAACATATTTTATTAAATAATGAATTAATAATAATCATATTAATAAATCCACAAATCTTGTTCCAATTTTAAATGTATAAAACGGAATCCGGCAAAACACTGCCGTATTCTGATTTATACAGGGTGGACAGGTTTTCTTTATTCAAAATGCCTTACCAATTTTCTTCTCAAGAGTATGCGGACATGCATTTTGTGTATGGCTACTGTAACGGCAGTGCACGTCAAGCAGTTATTGAATACCGACATCGGTTTCCTGATAGGCGCATTCCTCATTACAGAACGTTTCTGGAAGTACACAGACAATTTCGGGAATGCGGACTGCGTGATTATCTTTTCGACAGAAGAGTAAATTTGCCAGCAGACTTAGAGGAAGAAGCAGTGGCTATTGTTACAAGAGATCCAACTCTCAGTGTACATCGAATCGCTAGAGTGCTAGGAGTGCCACGAACGACAGATTGGCGAATTTTAAAACGTGAGGGCTTATATCCATATCATTATCGCAGGGGACACGGTTTGCTTGAGGCAGACCACTATGCTCCTCTAGTTTATTCTACCTGGATATTAAGACAGTCACGGCTTCATTTTAATTTCTGCAGAACAGTCCTCTGGACAGATGAATCTACGTTCACGAGAAGTGGTGTTACAAATCTGAGAAATCTGAAAATCCCAAAGCTATACGACCATCTAAATTTCAACATGAATTTTCTCTTAGCGCTTGGGCGGCCCTCATCGATGACTTGTTTATTGGTCCTGTCGTTCTTCCTGGGAGGTTAAATACGGACAATTACCTTCAATTTCTTATTGACGAACTTCCAGGTCTTTTAGAGGATGTACCACTGAATGTTCGACGAGACATGTGGTTTCACATGGATGGGGCACCACCACATTTCGGAATTGCTGTCCGAAATTGGGTTAACGTCAATTATCCAAGATGGATTGGTCGAGGTGGTCCTATTGCATGGCCACCCAGATCACCCGATCTTAATCCCCTTGACTTTTATTTATGGGGGTGCATGAAAAATTTAGTCTACGCACAAGTTTAGAACACAAGAGAAGAGTTGTTGGATCGTATTCACCTGGCTGCCTAGCAAATCCGACAAAACAAGTATGAAATTCGGATAATACTTCTTCTGTTGGCGTACGGGCACAAGCCTGCATTCAACAAGGAGGTGGACATTTCGAAAATATTATTAATTGAACTTTTTTTAAATAAAATCAGTTTTTATTGACTTTATGAATGGCCCAAAATGACCGAAGGGGTTTTAATTCCTTATAACTTTTTTATTATAATTTTTTTTTTGTTTTCAGTATTTTGTAAAAAAGACTTGGGGAATTTAAAATGGAACAGTACACAATTGAACAACGTGCCAAAATCGTTGAACTTTATTTCTCAAATCAACGATCCATTGTTTTGACTCAGCGTGCATATCGTCGTTATTTTAATGTGCGGGTTGGACCCTCAGAGTCACCAATAACCCGTCTGGTTGCAAATTTTCGAGAACAAGAGGCAGTAAGGAACCATCCTGGTGCCGGCAGACAACGAACGGTGCACACGGATGACAATATTGAACGGGTACAGGAGAGTATTCGGGAAGATGAAGAAACATCAACCAGGAGACGTTCGACACAACTTGACCTCTCAAGAGGGTCGCTGCAGAGAATTTTGCATACAATAAGAATGTTTACATACAAAATTCAGCTTGTCCAACAATTGAAACCGAGAGATTACCAGCAACGACTTGATTATGCAATTTATTTTCGTCAAAAAGCAGAAGAAAATCATGATTTTATTCATAATTTAATTATGAGCGAAGCCCATTTCCAATTAAATGGGTTCGTTAATAGACAAAACTGCAGGATATGGGCTACGGAAAATCCAAGAGTAGTTCAACAGCGAGAATTACACCCACTTAAGTGTACCGTTTGGTGCGGTGTTTCGTCGGAAAGGATAATTGGCCCATATTTTTTTGAAAATGAACACGGTGTCGCCGTTTCCATCACTGGTGTTAGATATCGGACGATGTTGGAAAATTCTTTAAGACCAGCCGTGGAAAACCATCCGCAAGTATGGTTCCAACAGGATGGAGCCACAGCGCACACTGCGAGGGACGCAATGGCTCTTTTACGAGACATCTTTGGTGAACGAATTATTTCCCGTACAAGCGATTTTAATTGGCCTCGGCGTTCACCGGATTTAACCGCTTCAGACTGTTTCCTTTGGGGTTATTTGAAAGGAAAAGTCTATATTAATAAGCCTCGAACCATACAGCAATTAAAAAATAATATACGCGACGAAATCAACAACATAACACCTGAAGTTTTGCGAAAGGTTATGGAAAATGTTTTGGAAAGAGCACGAATGTGCGAAGCAGAAAATGGCCACCACTTGCGAGATATAATTTTTCATAATTAAATTAAAAATATTCTCCATTAATATACTGTATTTAAAATTAATTCTAGCACTAATGTATTACCTCTATTGAATTATTAAAATTTTAGATCTGGACATTTTTTGGTGAACTGCTTATTTTTCGAGATATTTGGAAAAAATAATTCTTTGATAAAGGTAATATGTAGGAGATTATTTTGAGAGATTTTGGAGAATACATATTATAGTAAAATAGACCTTAAATCGCCGAATATCTAAATCTACTATATTATACAAAAGTCAAGAAATAATTATCTATAAATATATATATATATATATATATATAATACCGAGATATAAAAAATTATCTTGGTCAACGATGGCCATGGGGTGAAAAAGTCTGTCTTAATTTATATCATCCTTTTGAGAAAATTCGGATGAAATTTTCAGGTTAAGTGTCATGCTGACGTTAAAATTTGTCAATATATTAATCTTAATGTCAGTATGACACATAACCTGAAAATTTTATCAGATTTTTCTCAAAAGGATGACATAAATTAAGACAGACGTTTTTCACCCCATGGCCACCGTTGACCAAGATAATTTTTGATATCTCGGTATTTTCGTGACCTTGGTATGACATGGTAAACCCAATAAGTCGGCGATTAAAGGTCTGGTTTATTACTTCAAAGTATATATATTTAAAACAACCCTACATGTTTCGGCAATGATGGCTTTGTCAAGGATATAAAAAATATAAATGACAGAATAATAAGTAATAAACCAGACCTTTAATCGCCGACTTATTGGGTTTACCATATATATATATATATATATATATATATATATATATATGTTGTAACTGGATACCGGGTTTTCTTCCGCGTTTCCACTGTTTGTTCTTTGTAAAGACCGGTGCTGGTTTCTGCTCCAGAAACCAATACGCCTTGCGTTCGCTATGACTATCAATAAGGCGCAAGAGAAATCTTTGCAAGTGTGCGGTTTAAATTTTGAAAACGATTACTTCAGAGTCGGTAAACCGTCTGATTTTTATGTTTTCGCTGAAAACGGACAAACAAAAAATGTAGTAAATCCACTGGCTTTATAATAACAAATATTTTTTTGTGAAAAACATATTTTTTCTTCCTTGCCTTTCATTCCACATAGCCACAGCAACGCGAGCCAGGGTATTGAATTGAATGGCGTGTTTTCTCGGTGAATCTATGTTCGCTATAATATTTTTGTTTACATTTCCATTGATTTTTTATCAGGTTGAGTCACAGAGCAACCTGGCCGGGTTTAGCTGGTATTTAATAACGCGCGATCATTAAAATTTTCACTCGTAGCTGGCCGTGTATATAAAAATTATGTCGTAGCTTTAGTCATTAAGATGTTATTTCAAACATCTGTCAGTGTCAAATATATATTTTAAAGTTTCATCAAAAGAAAAAGTAATGGCCTTTAATGATATGCATAAAGCGTTTATGGTAGAATGTTACTTCCTGACATCTCAAAAAGTTGATGGTATTTGGCAGCATTCAATAGAAAATTGCCTTTCGGAGTTTGAAGAGAGATATCCAAATACTGTTCCTAGCTATAAAACTTTCCGTGATACGCTAATGCATTGTGTAAATCTTTTTCGTCAAACAGGCAGTATTTTAAGGAAAAAAGGAAGCGGTCCTCCTCTCAAGAGAAGTCGCGGCGTAATTGAAAATGTCAGACAAATTATTAACGAATCTCCTCAAACATCTATTCGCAGAGTTTCGCAACAAGTAGGGCTTTCGTATGGAACATGTCAAAAAATTTTAAAAAAGGATTTGCACATGTATCCATATAAATTAACTTCTGTACAAAATCTATTACCTACGGATTATGAAAAAAGAACACAATTTTGCCAATGGTTTATTCAAACAATGACAGACAATATTTTAAATCATACTTTTTTCACCGATGAAGCTTGGTTTTATTTGAAAGGTTATGTTAATTCGAAAAATATGCGTATGTGGTCCAGTGAAAATCCTCATTTCTACAGAGAAGTTCCTCTACATCCAGAAAAAATAGGCGTATGGGTAGGTATGAGTCGTCACCGATTAATAGGACCAATATTCTTTGAGGGCACGATAACATCGGAGAAATATCGTAACGAAATTCTCAGTGTTTTTACTAATCAATTGACTAATGATGAACTCCAGGTCGGATATTTTCAACAGGATGGGGCTACATCTCACGTTACACTTGAAAATATTCAGTTTTTGCAACAATTTTATGGCGATAGGATAATAAGTAGAAATACAGCGATTCCATATCCACCACGATCGTGTGATTTAACAGTCATGGATTTTTTTGTGTGGCCATATATAAAGAATATTATTTATGAAACACCAATTAATAATCTACAAGAGTTAAGACATAAAATCATAGAAAAATGTGAACACATCAATAACTCACCGCAAATACTGATCAATGTTTTCAATGCTCTACGAAATAGAGTGCGATTATGCTTGGTGGAGAATGGTCAACATTTTACACATTTTTTATAATATTCTATTATTTTGTATAAAAATTATAAATATATTTAATATAAAAGTCAGCATTTCAAATTATTTTTTAACAATGATGACGTTTGAAATTATAATGACAGATCTCCTCTAATAACTTAAGTTAGGACATATAGCAAACGCCAATTAAGTTGGCGCGAGGAGGGGTAAGTTCGCGCAGGATTAGAAGTAGTGGGGAGATTTGTATTTGGTTTTACATCAAATGTCAGATAATTCTAACCTCTGAGCGTATATCACTTTATGATCCCCTAGCAAATACATTATGTTCCGTCAAACGTCAATGACAAATGTATTCTGACAATTACTTGAGTAGTGGGGGTAGTCGTTTTTAAAAACGTTTTCTGCGCACCCCCTCCTCGCGCCAACTTAATTGGCGTTTGCTATACTTTTTGTGTACATGGCTTACTTGAGCGAAAATTTTAATGATCACTCGTTACAAATCATAGACTTAAGAAAGGACATTTTTCTGAACACCCGTTATTAATAAAGTGAATATTTTTATCTATTAGTTTTATTTCCATTTTAAATTACGAATCTTCATCAAGTGAAAGCGTAATCAATCCATTTATTCTATTACTTTTATCCGCGAGAGGTTTTAAAAATATATAAATACCTATAGCTTAATAATTTGGGAAAACAAAAACGCACTATATAAGCTGTAATACTATATATAGGTATGTAGATGCTTAACGTGACTTAGAATTTTATTTCTTAATTAATTTTTTTATCGTATTAACATGCTAATTTAGAATTAGTGGCATGTGAATACGAATATAACTTGTTTCGCAATAATTTATTAGGAAGGTTCGCCCGACAAGAGAGATAGAATGAGGGATAAAGGGAGAATTGAGTGTCAAAGTTCTCACGCGTATCAAAGATCCAATCCTGATTAATGACTTTGAATTGGGGGTCGTTGGCGGGCAGGCATAGAAAGGAATCGGGGATTGAATAGCGCCAACTTGTTTCAAAACAACCCACAACTACCACTAATCATGTTGATGTGTTTCTATAGTTTCTAATAATATCGATTAAGAGTACCTACGTTCAATATGTTTATACTGAACATCGGCAGCTTGCAATAATCTAATCATAAAATGTAGTTACATAATTATGACGAACATAACTCAAAAATAAAATAATAATAATTAATTTATTTTATTAGAGGCATGTTAACATTAAGAAGAAGATATTTTTCTTTATCTAAACTGTTTAGAACGGCAGTGGATGTTTTGGCTGTTCCTACTGGGCCAGTCAGTAACGCTGGATAGTTTTGACTAAAGTCACTATATCTAATAAAGTACCGCAATTGGTAAGGACCATGAGTAAGAGAGAGAAAGATATATTTTGGAAACAAAATGGCCGTTTGACTGCTGTCATATTATTACTGTAAAAACACGCAATCGCTCGTTGGTCGCTTATTTATATTGTGTTTGGTGTTATACATAGTAAGAAACGTTTGTATTTGTTGTGACAATGACTGGCTGCTGTGTTGCACGATGCAAAAGCAGAAGCGAAAATGGATATCGTCTGTTCCGATTGCCAAGTGGTATGTAATTATAAATGCAATGTATTTAATATATATGTTCATACTTTGTCTAATTGTTATTATATTATCATATTTGTTTTGACAATAAGGCAAACGTAACACACAACGGAAAGAATTATGGATGAAATGTATTGGACAAAGTGACTTAAGCCCAATGTCTATGATCTGTGCGGTAAGTGCTCAGTAACCTAATATATCGTTTAATTTGATTAGAAAACATTTAGATTCATTTTTCGGAAAAACAATTCGAACAAAAGCGGATGGATAATCGAAAACTGTTACGTCCTGATGCAGTTCCAGATTTATTAACAGAAAATGAACGTTCATCTAATTCCACCGATGAGACAATAATAATGGAAGCAAGTTCATTTGGTGAAACTTATTTACAAAAAAATGCATGTATAGTTACTAAAACAAATTTAAACAATAAATAATATTGAAAATCGTCATAATATGTGTCAATTCCATAAAGTCACTAAAACAGGACATTTAAAAATCGCGCTACTCACTACATTTCAGTTGGTATTGGAATCAATATGGCGTCCTAATTGCGGTACTTTGTTAGATATAGTGACTTTAGTTTTGACTTATTAGAGCGCTCCCAATACATTCATAACGTATGGTGTCTATTGTCGGAACTATTATTTTGAAGAAAGGTTCACTATAAAACATAAATATAGCGTAAATAAATCCCCACAACTAATTAAAGAATAAGTATCGATTACCCGGCGTTATATCTCCACCCGTGCATTAGCTTCTCTTCCCAAGCCATGAAGCATTTAATTTTAACATCAACAAAATACTCATAGACGATGACTTTTAACGGGAATACACCTTATTTTTTTCTAATTAACACATCTAGCTTTTTACGGCCATCTTCGTTAACTGTACATCCAATATACCAAATTAAACTGAAAGAATATTTCATTTGATATTTTTACATACTGATATTCTTTCTTTTTTATTTAATTAAAATAATATCCAGGACACTACAGATTCTACGTTCTTAATAGTAGGAATTCTTAGTTGAAACTTTTCTTTAAGATTTCAACCTAAGGTGCGATTATAACAAGTGTTCATTTGAAAAGTCAATCTAGGTTACTTTGAAATTTTGATAGAATAAGACGCATATATATTAGTATGTGTTTGTTCCGTAAACGTAAATCCAAATGACATTTGATAATGTCAATCACAAATATCAGTTAGTGCATAAGATAATCGTGCGTCGATTCTGGTTTAAATAAATTGCGTCTCAGTTTTAAAATGGCTTTCACTTTAGAACATAAAATTTTTTTAGTCCAGGCTTATTTTCGAAGTGGTAATAAAATATGGTTTATTTTATAAAATATGGGTTTATTCAGTTCAAGATTTCAAGTTGAGTTTCCACATTTTGTAATAGATTATATACAATTTAAGAATACTTTGGATAGAACTTTAAAACTTTTTCTGAAACTGGTAGTCTCTTAAGAAAATCTGACAGCGGAGCAGTTAAGGAACGTACAGCTCAAGTTGTCAATCGTGTTGAAGAAATCATGGAAAATGAACCACAAACATCTATTCGACATTTGAGTCAACAAATAAACCTTTCTGTTGGTACAACTCACAAGTTATTAAAAAAAGATATGCAACTTTATCCATACCGTGTCACAGCAGTACAAGAATTGTTAGAAATATTACCCGCGTAGACTACAGTTTTGTAATTGGTTAGTAAATATGAACAATAATGGAGAACTTTCGCAAAGAGTCATATTTACTGATGAAGCATGGTTTATAAAACGGGATACCTAAATTCACAAAATACAAGAATTTGGAGTAGTGAAAATCCACATGTAATTAATGAAGAATCGCTACATCCAGAGAAAATTGGTGTTTGGGCAGCGATAAGCCAAAGGCGAATCATTGGACCAATATTTTTTCAGGGAACGTTAACTGCTCAAAGGTACCGTACGGAAATTTAACAACCATTTGTCAATCAGTTGCATGATGATGAACTTCAAAATGCATATTTCCAACAAGACGGAGCACCTTGTCACTGTACTACAGAATCTTTGGATTATTTAAGAGAATTTTTTGATGAGGGTATAATTAGTCGAAATACTGAAATTGCCTGGCCTGCACGTTCATGCGATTTAACACCTTGCGACTTCTTTTTGTGGCCTTATCTAAAAAATAACATATTTCGAACACCTATATTGAATTTAAATGATATGCTACAGAGAATCAAACAGAAATGCTTGGAAATTAATAACAATCCAGTAATGTTGCAGAATATCATCAGAAATTTTGAACGGAGGATTTTAAAGTGCATTGATCTTGAAGGACAACATTGTCAACATTTGTAAAAGTTTTCAATAAATACCTATTATTTGTTATTTATTTGTATGTATGAAACTGTCAAAATATACAACTTCATAGGTTAAGTAGCAAATTTTAATTTACGACATACTTCAAAATGTTCTCAGTAAATCACATGCTACTAGATTGACTTTTCAAATCAACACTTGTTAAAAGATGATCTCCAGTAAAAATTCTCAGAACATAATTCTTAACCGCAAATGGAGAACGAAAGATAGATATATGAATTAAAAAACTCAAGTAAACTTACCAAAACAAAAACCAAAGCTTAGACTTTTCTTCAAACTGTTCAGCATTGTTAGGTTCAAGTCCATTTTCTTTAAGAGCAAAAATATCCAATAATATACAGAGAGATATAACCAAATTGAGTTCTGGGCAAATTACAGTTTCATCACAGTAATATCTTTTATAGTCCAAAATTAGGCCAACATAAGAAGATTTTAGCTCGAACTTTGAATATTGAAAGTCAAAGTAAGAGCAAAAATCTTCATTTTGCCCCGTGTATAAACACTATTTTTTTCTATAACCACTTTAAAACACAAGAAATCACATAAGAAATATTTAACATAATTGAATATACATCAGCGGCAGAATTAACCGCCCACCCTATGTTTTGTCATTAATTCGGAGATTTTTGTAATTCTAAATTTTTTTTTAAGTTTTTAGTATCGAAGTACATCTTGCTAAAGGAAACAAACACCAATTAATTGAAAGTTTTTGTTTACTCTTAAAAAATTACAGAAAAAATAGTTTTTGAAAATTTCGAACATTTGAACAAGATTAACAATGCATGAAATTTGTGGAAAAAAGTATTGTGGTCACCGAACTTGACTGCAATAATAAGTGTGCCCTAATAACATCAAAGAGCCTGCGTGGAAGTGTATCCATGACGTTTTGAATGTTAACTTGTAGGATGTTCCATTCTTCCAACGCAGCAGTTTTCAGCTCTCTAATGATGATTGGAGCTGGTCTCCGTGCTCGAATCCGCCATTTCAGATTATCCCAGAGATGTGTTCTATTGGATTTATGTCTGGACTATTTGCTGACCGTGATAAAGTTCTGATGTCAACTTCATTACCATTAACATTGCAAAACCACTCGAGCGACGTGACAGCGTAAGTTGTCTTGCATTAAAACAAAGTTGTCTCCAATAAATGGCGCAAACGGAATAACATGATCTCGAAGAACTTCTTGTACATATCTGTGAGCATCTACACCCGCCTCTATAAAAATTCACTAGGTCCGTACGAGCCTCGTAATAAACTCCTCCCCATACCATTATTGAGCCTCCTTGGTAACCCACAGTTTGAACAAGAGAACAAGGAGCAAACCGCTCGTTTGGACGTCTGTATACACGCTGGCGACCATTGTTATTTCTTAAAGCAATTCTGCTCTCGTCGGAGAATAAAACATTCTTCCACTGAATCAGATTCCGCATACTGTCTTCCCGCACAAAACGGAGTCTAGCTGTTTTGTGAGGCGGGCGAAGCTGTGGGGCTAAGATTATTTTCTGTCAACCTTCTTCTTACAGTTCGCTCGCTCACGTCCACATTTCTAACCTCAGCAAGATAATTACGGGCTTCAACTGCGGTACAAAACCGATCTCTTAAAATCGTGCTTACAACAAAACGATCGTCCATCACGGAAGTGCAGCGATGACGGCCCTGACCAGGCCTTCTAGTGCAAGAACCCGTCTCCCGAAGACGCCTGATAGCATCTCTGACTGTCTCACGGGCAGCACCAAGTATTCCAGCAATACGACGTTGACTATAACCTTCATCGAATAGAACCACAGCCTTGGTTACGGAGTTTCTGTTCAATGGCATTGTTTCAAATTAAGAATGTTTTTGAACTTAACTTAAACCGATTTTGAAACCAAATGAGAATAGAGAAAATGGAGCTTTAGCGACATATTGCATCCCATAATGTGGTTGGCCTAGAGTAAGTTCGTTCACGTGTTCCTGGTACTTCTCTAATTTATTGTTTCCAAGAAAATAATTGCAAATTTGTTCAAATGCATCCCAAGCTAAATACTTTAGAGCCCAAGTATAATTTGTTGAAATCGTGTGATCGAGAGAATCCCAAAATGTTAAAAAAAAATTCAATTTAAAAAGTTTTACTTTAGTACGTTACATTTTTTGAATACTCTGTATATTCAAAAAATACTTCAAGTGATGGCTCTTCATAAAAAACTACTGGACCGATTTACTCGCGATTTTTTGCAAAGTGATCCGTATTGTCCGGAGAAGGTTTAAAGTTATTGAAATCCTCGATCTGACCAGTAGAAAGAAAGTTAGGGGCCTAATAATATAATATCAATAGTAGCAATACTAATATCTAAATGTAGATGGCGCCACGAGACAATACTTCTTACAGTGAAGTTCGTATTTATTATTATAATGTTTCTTTTTTTAGCTGCATGAGAACTATCGATATCGATAACTGTGGTTTGACAGCTGAGAATGTCAAAGTGTGTTGACATTTCTATTCAGTAAGGTTTGGCAAGTCATCATGAATCGTTTGTTGCCAGAACAACGCTTCCAAATTGTGGAAATTTACTTTGAAAAAAATAAATCTGTTCGCGAAGTTCATAGAGCACTTCGTCCATTTTATGGTCAACATAGTCGGCCTAGTGAGCAAGCAATTCGTGCAGTTATCGATCGTTTTCGCACTAATTTTACTCTTCTCGATTCAAAACCATCAACAAGACAAAGAAATGTGCGTGCTGAAGAGAATATTGCTGCTGTAGCGCGAAGTATTGAAGAAGACGCCGAAATGTCGATTCGTCGTCGTTCTCAACTTGTTGGCCTTTGTACTTCGACTACGTGAAAAATTTTACGTAAGGATCTAGGCTTACGTGTCTGTAAAATACAGCTCGTACAAGAATTGAAACCAAACGACCATCGTTTGCGTCGCATTTTTGCTGATTGGGCTCATTTGAAACTGGTCGAAGATGAAAGCCAATATTCAAGCCACCATTGACGCCATACGGCCAGATTTATTGGAAAAAGTAGTTAAAAATTGGACTGATCGAATGGACCATGTAACTCGCAGCCGCGGCGGACATATGCCGGAAATCATATTTAAAAAATAAATGCCATGAAATTATCTACCAGATTATAATAAAAGAAATTTCATTCCAACAATATTTGTGTCTTGTATTGTCATTTTAAGTTCTCAAACTCTTAAAAAAACACCCGATATGTTGCATGCTCTCGTGTAGAAGCCCCAAGGGATTTGTTTGAAATCACGAAAAACATTTTATATCCAAGACCTACTTTAAATGATGGCTCTTCATTCATAATTTTCGTATCTAAAATTTTAATACAATATATTTTTTAATTTAACAGATATTTGCATGGTTCCACACATTCGCCCATAAGTATATATCAGAAACAGTTGAGTTGCGGACCCATGTTGACTAAGATTTTTTATTTCCGCTAGATTCCACCACTATAATTTTCGGTAAAATATCCGACAAAAGGTTTTTTAACAAATTATATCTTACATAAACAAAAACTAAAAGAATAACGAAAATTTATAAGCTAAAAGCGACGAAAATGAAAATTTGAAATCATCGTTTAACATTTCATCGTTTTTCTCTTATTTGTGCTTGCGGTAATGTAGGGAGCTGTATTAAAATTAGAAGAAGTGACGTTTTCGGTAGAACATCCGTGAATGCCGTGGACGGGCGAGCCGACGAACATTAGAGCGCCGAAACAGGAAATAGGCCGGAGATGAAACTGCGGCGTCATTTCCTGTAGACGCCTCGACTCTTCAGACTCGTCTTCGCCATCGGGTGGCGCTGCGGGCATTCCCCCTCTTCACTCCAACCTCCTCTACATAACGGAATATATCCCGGTTTCTCGACGCTTCAGGATTGTTCCCTTTTTGCTTCCCTCTTAATTATTGCCATAGTTGGCTGTGATTTACCGTTTTCTCATCGAAACTATCAGTAACGGAAATCGATTCGGCGTTATAGAAGGAAGACTGGGAGATGTTACATAATTTCGCATGTTTATTATGTTGATACAACAACATTTTTACTATTTGAACTGATCGAATAGCAAAAGTAGACACATTAAAACGTGTACTACATACAGAGACCACCAAAACACACAAAGAATAGGCAACACACTTTAAAGTAAAAGAAAATAAATTATTTGGTGAGTACAGAGTGTACCAATCTTCGACGAGAAGAGACGAAGAAGGTTGGTATGAGAAAAATTAGTTTGACACCATTGTACAATTGTCACTAGTATCAACTTAAAAAAAGGTATATAACCCCTAACCACAATTATTAATTGTATCCTAAATACGTATTTCGACAACTAGGTTGTCATCATCAGTAGGTAAAAACCACTAATCAAGGTGTCGCACATGGGGCACAGTAAATCTAGCACAACAGCTTACGCAACAACTTTACACGGCGTCCACGTAACGTATATTTATTTAAACGAATACTTAATTAACACTTAATTGTCTACTTAGCTCATTATTTATTAAACCACACACACCTGAATACCACTGTAAAGTTTGTCTTTTCTGGTTCTTAAATAAAACTAACGATAACTTTAGACACGCACTATATTAATAATAAAACGAATAACAATATAAAAACTAATTATGTACTAACAATAAGCACATTTATGTATTTATATTATTATGTTTAATCCGCGATGATTCGGTATGGAATATCCCTCAATCCCTTCCTCGACGGCTTATATATGAATGTGAAATTCTCTTCTTGAGCGTTCTACATCCATCGAGAATGCGCCAGAGATATAACGCGCGCCGCATCGTTGGATGAGTCATCACATTGCCCCCTTCTTAAATATAAAGCTTCGTCCCGAAACATGTCATGCTTTGGTTCCCTCAAACGATGGCGAAATCGACAGATAGGGCCTTTGTTACATTGTGACGTCATATCGAAATAACAGTCCACGGTCTTATCTTGCCTGGATGTACAGGAATATTCAAGCCGGTAACTGCATAACAGAATTTCCATACCATTATGTTGGAATATTACTTCTAACATACTCCTTACAATTCTCCAGTCCAGGCGGTCCAATCCACAACCCAATTTTGGAACTGCTAATTTTAAAATGTCTTGTTGTAACATTTGTTAACGTAAGTGGACCAGGGCCTCCCATAAGGCACGATAGGTTGGCTTCAGGCTTGACAGTTCTATCGTGACCAAATAAAATATGGGCCGTTCTTCATTTATTATTTGGAGACTCTTCCCAATTGCTGGTCCCTGCTGCCTTAATTTTTCGATTTTGCCAAAACTCTCTTTAAATTCCCTGGCAATTCCTTTGGCCATTCGCAGATCTCGGGCTACGCAATGAGCAAGCGCGTAGTCTGGCGGCACCGTAAACAAATCTTGCTTTTTCTCGATGGTCACCTCGAATCGAGCTTTTCTCGAACCAGAATACTCTTCCAATTGGCGCAGGTCAGCGGCTTCGTCATTATTGTCTCCAGAGTATGGGGTTAACCGGTTAAAATGTACGACTCTTGGCTTAGTATGAGGTGTTCGCCTGATGCGGAATATTACATCGTTAATCCCCTTCAACACCTCGTATGGCCCCTCCCAATTCTTTTGAAGTTTTGGAGATAGGCCCCGTCGGCGTTGTGGATTATATAACCAAACTCGATCGCCTTCATGGTACCCACTCTTCTCGACGTTGATGTCGTAGCTCTCCTTCATTCTGTCACTAGCATCTTGGATATTATGTCTGACTTGTTCATGGATATTATCTAGTCGTCGTCTGAGCGTGCTGACATAATCTTCTCCGGCAAGATCTTCACCCGGCTTGCTCCCAAACTTTAAATCACAGGGCAATCGGAGTTCCCTCCCGAATAGCACGTTTGCTGGTGATTGTAAAGTTGTCTCTTGAACAGAGGCCCGATACGCCATTAGGAATAATGGTAAATGTTCGTCCCAATCTCTCTGGTGTTCGGAGACCACTTTGGATAAGTGTCTTATCATGGTCTTGTTCATTCGTTCTACCATCCCATCTGACTGTGGATGCAAGGAAGTTGTTCTCGTCTTCCGTATGCCCAAAAGTCCACACATCTTTTCGAATAGACTGGACTCGAAATTTCGCCCTTGATCCTCTACAGCTATGAAAACCTCTTCCTTTAACGCTTCTGAGTTTTCCGCTAGTCGCTGTTCTTCTTTTCCATCATTTCCAAAGATTGCTCCATTTGTTCCAGACTTTTGTCGAAAGTTCTAGAATTTTCCAGTAATTTATTTTTTAGATTTTTCTCGAGGATTCTAGAAGTTTCTAGGTTTCTTTCTTCCATTTGTGCTTTGAATCTATTCGACGCTGTTCCAAAGTTTGCGAATTGTCTATTAATCGTTGTTCCAAACTTTTCACACTGTCCAGATTCTTTTGCTCCATTTGTTGCATTTGAATTTGCGCATTCTCTATTAGCCGTTGTTCCATATTTTTCGCACTATCCAGATTTTTTACTCCATATGTTCTAGAGTTTTTGCTAAGTTTCCAGAAGTTTCCAGACTCTTCTGCTCCATTTTAGTTTGTGAATCTATTAGACGCTGTTCCAAGGTTTGTGAATTGTCTATCAGACGTTATTCCATTTTCATCAACAGCGAATTCACGTCAGCATCTCCACCTGGAACTTGAAAGACATAATTCTCTGGATCCTCGCCTTCTTGGATCAACACATTTCGAAGCCGTTGCTGGAGAATTGCCTTTTTGTCGGTTGTATCCTCATCCCTCTCCTCTAATTCTCGTTTTAAATCAGTCACTTTTAATTCTATGAGTTTCATTCTATTGGCCATCGCGATATTTAAAATAACGTCCTTTCGCACTGTATGTATATTTATTTAAACGAATACTTAATTGACACTTAATTGTCTACTTAGCTCGTTATTTATTAAACCGTACACACCTGAATATCACTGTAAAGTTTGTCTTTTCGGGTTCTTAAATAAAACTAACGATAACTTTAGACACACACTATTTTAATAATAAAACGAATAACAATATAAAAACTAATTACTAACAATAAGCACATTTATGTATTTATATTTATTGTAAGTTTAATCCGCGATGATTCGCTATTGAATATCCCTCAATCCCTTCCTCGACGGCTTATATATGAATGTGAAATTCTTTTCTCGAGCGTTCTACATCCATCGAGAAAGCGCCAGAGATATGACGCGCGATGCATCGTTGGATGAGTCATCACAATATGTAACTTCAAAATTATTTTTTACCGTCACATAATTCTAATCTACTAAACTAAGTGGTATTGGCGTATAATTTTAAATTTTCAAATTAAGAATCGACACACAACTGTATTATAATAAACATTATGTAATGTTTCTAGGGAAATAGTTTCAACTTCTTCTGTAATAGCCTGCTGCAATTCTTCAAGTGTGTGTGCCTATTAAAAACCTTGTTGTTCAAATGCCCAAAAAGAAAAACATCTAATAGCATTAAATCTGGAGAATTAGCCGGTCATAGTCTTGTACTAATAAGCTCATTAAACAATTCTTCTAAATATGCTATTGTTGCATGTGCTGTGAGGTGTAACACCATCTTGTTGGAAATAGCTATGATTTAATTCTTGATCATCTAAGTTATCAATAAAAGGCTCTAATATGCTGTCTCTATACCTACCTGGTTGCATTTATTGTAAGGTAAAGTGGAGTAATTGTCAAAATGGGGTAAATGGTCAAAATTTCGTAAATTTCCATCAAAACTGCTTTCTTGAGCAAAACACTATCAAAACTTACATCCCTGATCTCTCTAAGCCTGTTGGAATGCGACTTTACCGCCCAACTATTGAATCAGCTGTTTATTCGTGGAACTACGTATTTGAGGTTAGAGAACGAGTACAACAGGTGTTTCTTGAATTCGCAGAAGCATTTGGAATTTTTAGAGCCAGCTTGTTCAAAAATTTGGTCTGACGTGGAAAAACTGTGTAATTTATATTGTGAATGTTACATTTCATGAGGTATTTGCGTCTTTCTTTATACTACCGTCTGTTACATTTGTCCCTTAAAAATGATACAACGGGGCAAATGTGATTTACGGCATATCACATTTGCCCCTATGCATATTACGTTTACCCCATATAAATTTACAGATCGAAATGGTTCGTAATTATAAAAGACAGCGTGATAACCCAGTTTACTCCGCGGAAGACCTACAAGTAGCTATACGGGAAATACAAGCGGGTCGAGTGACTATCTACAAAGCCTCCAAAACCAATAAAATGCCATACTGTACCATTTACAGCCGCTTAAAAGGTCTTCGGGGTGCAAAAAAAAACAAAAGAAAGGCAGATCAACTGAATTGGATTGGAATCAAGAGCTTGAACTAGCGAGAGAGATTACCGCTTTAGAGAAGTGGGGATTTGGAGTATCCAAAGAGGAAGTTTTACAGCTAGTTTTCAAGTTTGTAAAGGAGCATAAACTTGTAATCTTGTACTCCATTTAAAAATGGCATGCCAGGGACTGACTGGTTTCTTGGTTTTAAGAAAAGACATTGTTTAAGTCTGAAGATACCACAATCTATAGAATTTGCAAGAAAAAAAGCCACTGACCCTTTCATAATTTATGGATATTTTAAACTTCTGAAAGAAACTTTAGCCGAACTACAACTTGAAGAGAGGCCTTCTCAAATTTGGAACCTTGACGAGAGTAGCTTCGCCATAGATCCTAGTAAAACAAAAGTTGTCGGCAAAAGAGGACTGCCCTGCTCCCGTATTACTAGTACTCCTGGTCGTGAAAATACAACTGTCTCATTATTGGCCAGTGCTTCTGGAGAAAAATGTCCATCATTAATCATTTTTAAAGGTGGTAATGTCTGGGACCAATGGCAAGCTCCTGGAATGTCGTACGCTGCCAGTAAGAAAGGGTGGATGGATGGTGATATTTTCTTGAACTACCTACGAAACACTGTTGCTCTTGCTTTGGGCGAACAGAGGCCAGTACTCATCATATACGATGGGCATTCCTCACATGTCAGCATGCGAGTTATTGACTTGGCAAGGCGACAAAATATTACAATTCTAAAATTACCACCTCACACAACTCACCTGTTGCAACCCCTCGACGTTTCCGTATTTAAATCTCTAAAAACAACCTGGGATAACAAGTTGGTTACGTGGCAGAGACACAATGTTGGGCGCAAACTACCAAAAAAGATGTTTTCAATACTTATTGCAGAAACGTGGAGAGACATCGAGGCAAATGTAATAATTAGTGGTTTTAGAAAGTCCGGTATTGTGCCATTTGATGACAGAGCCGTAGCAAGAGAAAAATTCGACATCGAAGCATTAAAACGATGGGACTCCCAAAATATTATAGTCACTAACAGCGCTGCAGAAAATATTGATGACCCACAAATTCAGCTCCCAAATACTTCAAATGGGATAACCTCTGTCCGTGTCACCAATATACCAGGCCCTTCGACAAAGTCTGACGATATTGCGCCTTCAAATGGAACTGTTACTTTTGAAAACCTTTTGCTATAATGCGTTCGTCCACATCAACCCTCAACAAAAATAACAAAAGGAAAGTTGGCTCCTGGAGCTCAAGTTATTACTGCACCGAAAGACGGGGCCGCGGAAATACAGAAGAAGCAGAAAAGAACTCGTCAGAAAGCAATAACAAGTATTTCTGATTCGTCTAGTGAATCAAATGACGAATCAATAGCTAATCAAGATTCAGATAAACATGAAGAATGTTTACAGGAATTGCAAAACTTAGAAGAAAGCGTAAATTCCAATTAATATCATACTCTCGAAGCTGATAAGTGGGTTTTAGTGCAATACGCAGCCAGAAAAAGTCTGAAACACTTTGTGGGAAAAATTATTCAGAAAGCGTTGAAAAAAATTGATCCTATGACACTTTGCAATCCATACGCCAATTTTTAATAAATGAAGACTTGGTCAAGACTAATGATCAAGTACGATAGTTTTGACTGTTTATGTAGACAGACAGATGAAACTAGGTTTCATCAGAAAAAAAGTCTAGTCCAATGTCTCATCATTATTTAGTTTAATTTAAACCCCTCGCAATATTCTATTCTGCGTTGAAAATCACGAAGATACAATTGTTGCAAAACAAATATCTTATAAAGGTGCATATTGCCATGGATTTTCCATGAACAAGCAAGGAAAAAGATTGAACTATTAGTGAACTCTTTACTAGGGACAATTTATAAAAAAATTAGCTATTTCACTTGTATATTTATTTATTTCAGATGGGGATCGATATATCTAATGTTGTATAAATAAAATATTTAATGTATAAAATTGTGATTAGCCCTCGTATATTTAGGTGGACCAAAGGAATTGAATTTGCCGCTTTTTCGGATATTGTATTTGATAAGATGTATTGTCTGTATATTTTGATTTGATAGATGGAAGGGATAGCGAGGCGGATATGAAGAATTTTTCATTTTTGATTCAGAGGTATCTTGACTGTTAATGTGTTTAGTTAAAAAAGGATAAAATAATAAATTTTATTCTTTGTTTTATAAAGTCGGTCTGTACTTTGTTTTGCATTTAGTATAAGGTGCAAGTTAACCTTAATTCGATTTTTGCGAAGTTATTCATAGTTATTTGAAATCTTGTGTAAAAAGATGCCTCTCGTGTATTTCGAAATCACACAAAAAACTTAATGTAAGTTGATAAAATTATATTATTTATTTATTAGATATTAAGATTATTTTCAGTGCTATAAATTTTGTATTTATTGTAATAATAATGTGTTTGAAAGTAGTATATGGATATTAGCGAAAGCTTGTCATGTTTTTTGTTAAGGGAAGTTGTTTTTCTTAATATTATACTTCGAGAACATTTTTTTTTTTTGGAATTTAAGGTTGGAGAGATTGTAGTGGGGATGGATCTTATCATGTTATTTGTTGCATGAATAAATTTTCAACTAGCGTGAGTTTCGAAAACTAATTTGTTTTTGATATTTGATTGTAGGGGTCACAGTAAAGGTTAAACTTGACAGATTTCACTAATATTTATTAGTTTTATATTTGATCGTGATTCACAAGAGGTTTTTCTCTGTGTGCGAGTCAATGTTCACAAAGAGTGTTTCCTCATTGCTACTGTTTAATGATGCTTTAGCACCCTATACACTTTGTAGAGGGATTTTTCTTTTTTTTATTTTTAATATATCAATGTAAAGGGAAAATGCGTGTATAATTTATCTGATACCTTGTGTTTTATTTTTGATATTACCAACATCCGTGAGGATCGACCCAGAGACGTAAGCTCAAGGATTCTACTAGACTGAATAGCCGATGAAAAAAATAAGCTGTAGTGTGAATTAAAATTAAATAAAGCAATTTCAAAGCAAAATCCAATGCACAATTGGCTAACCCAACGTGGTGCTAGAAAATTCCACTGCATAATTGGCGCCCAACGTGTCGGCGATTTGAAGATAAGCAAATGAAAAAATTTACAATTATGGTCAACTCAACGTGGTGAGAGAATAAATAATTTAATAATTGGATTGCACAATTGGCGCAATCCAACGTGGGACCGATATTACAATTTTGGCGAGTCCAACGTATAATTGGAAGAAATAAAACGATATAATTCAAATATGGAAAATATAATGGAAAATTTGAAACAAAGAATGGGTAACGCTGGTTACATACATGAAGGAGGACACAATGAAGAAAGCAGTCAACAGATGATGGATATGGTGCATGTTATGATGAAAACGATATGGGAAATGAAACAACAAATGAATATGATACAACAACAACATAATGAAACGAAACAACAAATGAATATGATACAACAACAACAATATGAAACGAAACAACAGATGAATAGGATAGAACAAAACTATAATGATATGGAAAGAGGAATGGATGAAATAATAAAGAAAATGGTTAAAAAAGTACCAATAAATAGCAGTAACAATCATATAAACAAGGAAAACACAATAAGCGAAAGTAAAAAAGCACACGTCGAGGAAAAACAAGCAATAACAGAACAGGAATCAATAATAATGGAACAAGAAAAAAAGGAATCGATAATGATGCAACAAGAAGAAAACGAATCAACAATTACAAAAGAAAGTTTAGAGGACGTGCATGGGGAGGAATCTATGCCACAGGAAGAAGGAAATGATATGGATACAGAAATAGGAAGAAGAAATAATCAAATCAGGGTAAGCGAAGAAATTATATTAAATAAAATTAAGTTTGAAACTAATGAGAAAACAGAATTCAATATAATAAAAACAAATGCTAAATTAGAATGTAGGATGGAAAAAAGTATTCACGAGAAAATGAGCAATAAATTAATTAAACAAGCAGTTGGCGTTAATAAAATTAACGATAGACGAAATAAAATTAAAAAGAAATTGATTTCTAGAAATATCATGTATAAATATAAGTTGAATAATTATCTTGAAAGTAAACGAAAAAATTTCCGTAATGCTAATTTTAAAATCAACTGTTTTTCAAAAAACATAAATCAGACCCATGTCAATAATAAAAAGTTAGAATATGATACTCTGAAAATTAGGAAGTATAGGGGTACTAAATTTAAATTAAATAGACCCACATTTTATAGTAAGGTAAAAGTAAAAATGAAACTACAAATGATTTACTGTCGGATATTTTCAAATAGGCCCAACTTAATAATAAATTTTGTTGTAAACTATTTAGATGTATATGCGAGATATAAGGATTTTTGCTTTTGAAATAACTAAATGGAATGTGTTGTAACAAAAGGATATATAAATAAAAAAAATTTGGAAAAGTAAATAGGATTTGATAAATGATACTGAAATGGATTTAATGTAATAGATAATTAGGATTAGATTATTAGTATAAGAAGAGGATGCAGCAGTAAAATAAAAAGATGTTTACTGAATTTCGTCGGGATAAAAAGTATACGATAATGAATATATAAAAAAATTTTTCGTCGGTAATATATGAAATAAATATATGAAATAAGATATTGAAAATGAAAATATATTTAAATAGAATTTCGTCGGTGATATGAAAAAAGTTATTATGATAATAGAGATAGATATATAGATATATATTGTTGAAATAAAATTATGGTATTTATGAATATATAGAAAAAGAATTATTGGCATGAAAAAAGGTTAATGAATAAAATTATTTGAATAGGATGGTTTACGATGTGCTGATTTAACTGAACTGGTAATGAATTGGATTAAGCAAACGGATATATATACAGGATGAGTTAAAATAAAATTTATTGTTGACATAATTAAATAATTAAAATTTATCTGCGTATAAAAAATTATTGATTAAAGGGAATTGCGTTGAAAAAATTAAAACTATATAAATATAGGAAGAAATTGAGCTCATGATATTATTGTTGATTATTATGATTATTATTATTATTATTGAAATTGCTTGGAAACTAATGGTGTTATGAATTTGTTTATGATGATGATTTGATATATGAGATTTTGATGCTGTGTTTTTCTTTTATTTATGAAAATTCGTTGGAAACATTCATGTCCATGTGATCGAGAGAATGCTCGAAGATTCGACGGGGATGACTGCTGCTTCGGCGTGTTCCTTCGTCTGTGATGTTTGTAACGAAGCCCATTCGAAAATGTCAAGCAATACGACATTAAATAAATTATGTCAAGTAAAACGACATAAAGGATAAAATGTTTTAAGTCAAATAAGACATTTATATATTCAAAAATTTTATATGGAAATGTTGAAGATGTTGGAGATGTTGTTTTTATATGGAGATGTTGAAACCGTTTATCACACTACAGCATCAGAACGACGTGGATCCTGGTCAACACTAATACAACAAGTGAGTGCCGAGAACCAAGACAGGGTGCGGTACTGTCTCGAGTGCTGTGCTGAAGATTATCCTTGAAAAAAGCTCAGTGATGTTCTGACTTTGTTCTCGGATAATCTCGGGGAATTATGCCATGGATTTTCCATGAACAAGCAAGGAAAAAGATTGAACTATTAGTGAACTCTTTACTAGGGACAATTTATAAAAAAATTAGCTATTTCACTTGTATATTTATTTATTTCAGATGGGGATCGATATATCTAATGTTGTATAAATAAAATATTTAATGTATAAAATTGTGATTAGCCCTCGTATATTTAGGTGGACCAAAGGAATTGAATTTGCCGCTTTTTCGGATATTGTATTTGATAAGATGTATTGTCTGTATATTTTGATTTGATAGATGGAAGGGATAGCGAGGCGGATATGAAGAATTTTTCATTTTTGATTCAGAGGTATCTTGACTGTTAATGTGTTTAGTTAAAAAAGGATAAAATAATAAATTTTATTCTTTGTTTTATAAAGTCGGTCTGTACTTTGTTTTGCATTTAGTATAAGGTGCAAGTTAACCTTAATTCGATTTTTGCGAAGTTATTCATAGTTATTTGAAATCTTGTGTAAAAAGATGCCTCTCGTGTATTTCGAAATCACACAAAAAACTTAATGTAAGTTGATAAAATTATATTATTTATTTATTAGATATTAAGATTATTTTCAGTGCTATAAATTTTGTATTTATTGTAATAATAATGTGTTTGAAAGTAGTATATGGATATTAGCGAAAGCTTGTCATGTTTTTTGTTAAGGGAAGTTGTTTTTCTTAATATTATACTTCGAGAACATTTTTTTTTTTTGGAATTTAAGGTTGGAGAGATTGTAGTGGGGATGGATCTTATCATGTTATTTGTTGCATGAATAAATTTTCAACTAGCGTGAGTTTCGAAAACTAATTTGTTTTTGATATTTGATTGTAGGGGTCACAGTAAAGGTTAAACTTGACAGATTTCACTAATATTTATTAGTTTTATATTTGATCGTGATTCACAAGAGGTTTTTCTCTGTGTGCGAGTCAATGTTCACAAAGAGTGTTTCCTCATTGCTACTGTTTAATGATGCTTTAGCACCCTATACACTTTGTAGAGGGATTTTTCTTTTTTTTATTTTTAATATATCAATGTAAAGGGAAAATGCGTGTATAATTTATCTGATACCTTGTGTTTTATTTTTGATATTACCAACATCCGTGAGGATCGACCCAGAGACGTAAGCTCAAGGATTCTACTAGACTGAATAGCCGATGAAAAAAATAAGCTGTAGTGTGAATTAAAATTAAATAAAGCAATTTCAAAGCAAAATCCAATGCACAATTGGCTAACCCAACGTGGTGCTAGAAAATTCCACTGCATAATGTAGATGTTTATATAACCTGCACGGTCCCTTGATTTCAATCTTCTAGATTTATTTCTTTGGGGCCACATTAAAAATATTGTATACAAGCACCCTGTAACTACAGAAAAGCAACTCAGGGGTCGCGTTCACGAAGTCTTTATTACAATTACTCCTTTAATGGTTAGGAATTCTAAACCGAGTCTTTTGTGGCGAGCACGGTTATGCTTGAAAACGAATGATGGCCAGTTTGAGCAGTTGCCCTGATTGAATTTATTTTTGGTTTCATGATCCCTTTTGACTATGTTTCTATTATTATTACTATTATGTTATATCTTTTCTCCTGCTTTTTTTGTGATAAGTTGTGTATCAGAATTAACAAGATCCTTTTCAGAACTGTCATTTGTTGTTTTATTTTTTTTTAATTAAAATAGATGAATACGATGATATATGCCATGAGGGTAAAGACAACTGGAAACACTAAAAACTGAAAAGACCGCACAACAATTTGGGTGTACCGAACTAAATATGGCATATATCTGACATTTGTCACCGTAATATGTCAGAACAGTAACCTAATTATATTTTTTTAAATAAGTTAAATACACTTTTATTTAAATTTAGATGGGCGTAAAGCTTTGGGATTTTCTGATGACCACCTGTGCAGGTTTCTTAGATTTGTAACACCACTTCTCGTGAACGTAGATTCATCTGTCCAGAGTACTGTTCTGCAGCAATTAAAATGAAGCCGTGACTGTGTTAATATCCAGGTGGAATAAACTAGACGAGCATAGTGGTCTGCCTCAAGCAAACCGTGTCCCCTGCGATAGTGATATGGATATAAGCCCTCAGGTTTTAAAATTCGCCAAACTGTCGTTTGTGGCACTCCTAGTTGTCTAGCGATTCGACGTACATTGAGAGTTGGATCCCTTGTAACAATAGCTACTGCCTCCTTCTTCCTCTAAGTCTGCTGGCAAATTTACTCCTCAGTCGAAAAGATAATCACGCAGTCCGCATTCCCGAAATTGTCTGTGTACTTCCAGAAACGTTCTGTAATGAGGAATGCGCCTATCGGGAAACCGATGTCGGTATTCAATAACTGCTTGATGTGCCCTGCCGTTACAGTAGCCATACACAAAATGCATGTCCGCATATTCTTGAGAAGAAAATCGGTAAGGCATTTTGAATAAATAAAACGTGTCCCACTCACTAAATAAGCTGTTGTATGAACTGAACTGAAACTTAATGTAATCCTTTATTAAAAATGCATCGTTAACAGTCATCTGAACATTTGTTTATTGTATGATATTCATGGTTCAGCACTTACGAAATAAGTAAGAACTTTCTTTATCGTAAATCAATTTCCAGTACTCTTTTTTGTAGATCTCCAAGAAATTACTGTATGCACTACAACACGTGTTTATTTATTTTAGGATAACATTTTATTATGCGACATTAACAATTACAGGCCTGTTATTGAATCGTATAACTTTTTTTAAATAAAATCAGTTTGTATTGACTTTAGGATTACATTCTTACACATTCATAGATCTGTAACTTTGAAACAAATAAAAATGGATATACAAGTTTTACGTTTTTGTTACTTGAAATGAAGTCTACTTTACACTCCTAAAATTTAAACATAACGATACGAGACACTTGTATAAATAACTGTACATATATTCGATACCATCGTTCAAATTTTACTTTTACAAAAATCATCATCTTTTGGGTTAAAAATTCTCCAATTAAGCTTTATGAAGTCATATTTGACAGGTAGGGCAAACTATGTTACCTACAATGGGTATAAATCTATATCTAAATTTTATGTTTTCTTTTACATCGTTTCCGAAAATATTCCTAGTAGCTGTCGAATTAAATTTAATCTTTCTGCGACAATAATATTAAATTTTTTTTGTATCCGTTATGATCCCTTTTAGTCTAGAATTTATACATACACGATAATTTAAATATGCATGCTTATCAAGTAATGAATTATGTATAAATTATGCAATGCATGCAAATCTACATATAGTCCTTATGCTAATGTCGACACAACCCTGATTAATTGCAATTTGATTTCTAGATTATCGGTCATTTGCTATTTATATCGGATAATATGTCTCTCCTGAGAACCAATGTAAACGAAGAACGAGCATTAATTTAAGAAGCATGACACATGCTCTTTGGTTTGCTTCGAATATGTGTATATTTTGCTGGGTCCCGTGATCCGATGAAACCGTGTGTGACACTTCATTTACCACCGTAAACAATGAAATTATGATGTGAATTTTTTTATGGTAATGTAACGATGCACGGTTAATATGACAATGAAGTATTAAAATGAAAGAATAATTTCTAACGAACATAAAATTCGAAAAGAATAACTATTGAAACCTAATGGGGAAATATATATTTGGTTAATACAAAAATAGAATGTAATCTTTTAAAAGTAAGTGAATACTACTCTTTAGACCGCATTCAATTCGACTTCGTGTCAAATTTCCGAGTTCGATATCCGATTCGATCAGAATCCAGTTTAAACTACTAAGTTTACGAGTAACCAGTAAGCAGAAGCAGAAGCAGATAGTTATAGCAGACCTGAAGATGGCAAATGTGATTTTGCCGAAACGTCGTCCAGAAACCAGCACCGGTCTTTACAAAGACCAAACAGCGGAAACGCGGAAGAAAACCCGAAAATCAGTTGCTATATATATATATATATATATATATATATATATATATATATAAATATAATATTTTCGTGACCTTGGTATGATATGGTAAACTTAATAAGTCGGCGATTAAAGGTCTGGTTTATTACTTCAAAGTATATATATTTAAAACAACCCTACATGTTTCGGCAATGATGCCTTTGTCAAGCATATAAAAAATATAAATAATTTATATTTTTGACACACTTATATATATATATATATATATATATATATATATATATATATGGTAAACCTAATCAGTAGGCGATTAAAGGTCTGTATATTACTTCAAAATATATGTATTTAAAAAAAACTCTACATGTTTCGGCTGTATACGCCTTTTTCAAGAGAATACAAAATATGAATGACAGGATATAAATGTCAAGTGATTCATGCGACCGATCACTAAACACACGCACGAACGCACCGACATACAAAACCCTACACTTACGCTCTCAAACAAAACCACACACCCATAGAGAGACGCAAGCTGCCAGCAACAACCAACACACAAGTTCATACCCAGAAGGAGACACAAATTGCTAGCAGCGAACAACACATATTTTCACACCTTGTTATCTATTTTTTGGAATACTAAGGCATGATTTATTATTATTACTAGAATGTATCTTTGAATAATTCAAACCATAGCAACTTAATCACTTGACATTTATATCCTGTCATTCATATTTTGTATTCTCTTGAAAAAGGCGTATACAGCCGAAACATGTAGAGTTTTTTTTTTTAAATACATATATTTTGAAGTAATATACAGACCTTTAATCGCCTACTGATTAGGTTTACCATATCATACCAAGGTCACGAAGTTATTATATATATATATATATATATATATATATATATATATATATATATGTATATATATGGTAAATTCAATCAGTTGGCGATTTACTTCTGGTTTACTTCAAAGTATATATATTTAAAGCAACCCTACATGTGACGACCGAAGTAACCGCTAAGAGCGTTCCCTCGGTTGGCGATGAGCAACCCCGTGCAGGGTGCGCTTCGCTGATCTGCGCCTTGCCTCGATGGGGCGAGGGTCGGGCCGTCGAAGTACTGCACGGAAAAGTAAAGAAGTTGCCGGGAAAGGGTTGGCGGCCCTGCGCAACAGCTGGTTATCCGATCTCTCTAAATTTACGCGACCGGTCACTAAACACACGCACGAGCGCGCCAACATACAAAACCCTACACTTACACACTCACACAAAACCACACACCCAGAGAGAGACGCAAGCTGCCAGCAGCAACCAACACACAAGTTCATACCCAGAAAGAGACACAAGCTGCTAGCAGCGGACAACACATATGTTCACACCTTGCTATCTGTTTTTGGAATACTAAGGCATGATTTATTATTATGCAATTGGAATGTATCTTTGAATAATTTTATCCATAGCAACTCAATTATTTGACATTTGTATACTGTCATTTATATTTTATATCCTTGATAAAGGCATCATTGCCGAAACATGTAGGGTTGTTTTAGATATATATACTTTGAAGTAAACCAGACCTTTAATCGCCAACTGATTGAATTTACCATATCATACCATATCATACCAAGGTCACGAAAATATTATATATATATATATATATATATATAGGTAAATTCAATCAGTTGGCGATTTAAGGTCTGGCTTTACTTTAAAGTATATATATATTTAAAACAACCCTACATGTTTCGGCAATGATGCCTTTATCAAGGATATAAAATATAAATGACAGTATACAAATGTCATATAATTGAGTTGCTATGGATAAAATTATTCAAAGATACATTCCAATTGAATTATAATAAATCATGCCTTAGTATTCCAAAAACAGATAGACAAAAAAACAGGGAAAAGCAAGACATGAGTTATTATTATGTATGCGCCCGTGGAGCGTCTTAAGATGCAAAGTTGTCGGCATTCGCCTTAAATGAGAAGGAAAACCACGAAAACCTACTCGGACAACCAGACAGGAATCAAAACACGGAACAGTCAGCATAATAAGCAAATGTATATGATATTTAAATGTAATTGATATTTAAATAACTTAAGATATATAATTATATAACAAAAAAAATATATTATGATGGTAAATTGCAGATCGTTACACAATTAAGTTATAGTATATACTGCTTAAATTGTTTATATCATTTCTGTTGTTAATTGAATTTTTTTCCTGTTTAATACTAATCATTTCTTTAATTTCTCTTTTCATTGTGTGTTGTTCTTTATCAATTATCTATGTGTTTTCAAAATCGAAATGGTGATCGCGTTGTAGTTTGTGTGTAGATAAAGCAGTTTTGTCTGTTTTAGAGTATTTGTGGGCTTGTATTCTTTTGTATAAATATTGTTTCGTTTGGCCTATGTAGTAACTATCGCAATCGCGACATGGTATTTTATATATGACATGTGTTTCTCGATTTTTTTCTATTTTAGGTTTAAGTTTTGAAAATAAATGTTTATTAGTATTACTAAGTTTATATGTTGTAGCTACATCATATCTTTTTAAAGTGTATTTAATTTTTTCCGATAGTTGTGGAACATATGGAATCGTGATATATGTTGTGTCATTGTTCAAATTTTTATTGGTGTCTGCAGTGTTGTATATTTGGTGTACTCTTTTTTTAATTGTTTGGTCTATAAGTTGTGGTGGATAATTATTATCAGTTAAGATTGTTTTAATTTTTTTGATGTTATCTTTTCTGTATTGAGTATGTGATAGTTTTACTGCCCTATCAGTCAGATTATTTATAATCATTTTATTGAATACTGTAGGAGCATTTGAGTGGTAATTCATATATCGAAAAGAAGCTGTGGGTTTATTATACCAATTTGTATAAATAGTATCATAGCTCAAAGAAATATCAAGAAAATTAATACTGTTATTAAATTCTTCTTCAATAGTGAATTTTAATTTGTTGTGAAAATTGTTGAATTTATTTAAGAGATAGTTTATTTTGTTGGTCGGAATACATGTTATGATATCATCAACATATCTTTTGAAAAAAATGGGGTAGAAGTCTAATGAATTGATAACGTTTTGTTCTAAATGTTCCATTACTAGATTTGCAATAGGAGCAGCTAAAGGAGAGCCCATGGCAATACCAAATGTTTGACTATAAAAAGAATTTTTGTATTGAAAATATGTGTTATCGAGACAGAAGTGTATACCTCTAATAAACTCGTTTTTATTTAGTGATGTGTGTGGAGTAATTTCATCCCATTTGGATTCTATTATGTTTATAGCTAGATCTGTAGGAATGTTAGTATATAAAGATTCTACATCAAGTGATATAATTTTGTTATTAGTTGGTACTTTTTGTTCCTTGATGAAATTTTGAAATTGCCATGAGTCTTTGGTATGATATTCAGTTTTTTCTAACATCTTAGATATGCTATCACCTAGGAATTTTGCTATATTATAAGTAGGGGCTTGTATGTTAGATACTATTGGTCTTAAAGGGATATTATTTTTGTGAATTTTAGGTAGACCATATATTGAAGGATGGTGGGAATTAAAAATGCGAAGTTTGTTTTTAGTGTTGAAATCTATTAGGTTTAGTCTATGCCATTTATTGATTAAGTTATTATTTTCTTTTTGAGTTTTCTCTGTTGGATTATTTCTTTCTTTTTTATAGGTGAATTTATCGTCTAATAGTTTTTCTATTTTTTGATCATATTCCTCTTTAAGAATGATCACTGTTTTATTTGATTTATCTGCTGTTGCTATTATAATATGAGGGTTGTCTTGGATAAATCTTTTTGTTTCTTTAATGAATTTATTCATATATAGATTTGATATATTGTAACGTTTGTCTTTCGGGTTCTTAAATAAAACTAACAATAACTTTAGACACACACACTATATTAATATTTAAAAGTACATTTATGTATTCTATATTTATGTAACTATATTTATGTGTACTTCGCGAGACTGTAGGATTCAATGAATGTTCATCCCTTCTTCGACGCGGCTTTTATATCGGTGAATACTCCTTCTAGAGCCTTCACGTAGGCCTCGCGAAAACATCCAGAGGGATGACGCATCTCGCGTCAGCGGATGAGTCATTACATTGCCCCCTTCTTAAAAATGAAGTTTCGTCCCGAAACATGTCATGCTTTGGTCTCCTCAAACGATGACGAAATCGACAGGTAGGGCCTTTGTTACATTGCGACGTCATATCGAAATAACAGTCCACGGTCTTATCTTGCCTGGATGGACAGGAATATTCAAGCTGGTAACTGCATACCAGAATTTCCATACCAGTATGTCGGAAGATTACTTCCAACATGCTCCTTACAATTCTCCAGTCCAGGCGGTCCAATCCACAACCCAATTTTGGAACTGCTAATTTCAGAATGTCTTGCTGTAACATTTGTTCGCGTAAGTGGGTCAGGGCCTCCCATAAGGCTCGATAGGTTGGCTTTAGGCTCGACAGTTCTTTCGTGACCAAATAAAATATGGGCTGTCCTTCATTTATTATTTGGAGACTCTTCCCAATTGCTGGTCCCTGCTGCCTTAGCCTTTCGATTCTGCCAAATCTCTCTTTAAATTCCCAGGCAATTCCTTTGGCCATTCGTAGATCTCGGGCTACGCAATGAGCAAGCGCGTAGTCTGGCGGCACCGTGAACAAATCCTGCTGTTTCTCGATGGTTACCCCAAATCGAGCTTTTCTCGAACCAGAATACTCTTGCATAAAGTCTTCGAAGGTTAGTTCATGGTATTGGCTATCCAATCGGCGCAAGTCAACGGTTTCGTCATTGTCTCCAGAGTATGGGGCTAATCGATTAAATTGTACGACTCTTGGCTTAGTGTGAGGTGTTCGCCTGATGCGGTATATTACATCGTTGATCCGCTTCAACACCTCGTATGGCCCCTCCCAATTCTTTTGAAGTTTTGGAGATAGGCCCCGTCGACGTTGTGGATTATACAACCAAACCCGATCGCCTTCATGGTAACCACTCTTCTCGGCGTTGATGTCATAGCTCTCTTTCATTCTGTCACTAGCATCTTGGATATTATGTCTGACTTGTTCATGGATATTATCTAGTCGTCGTCTGAGCGTGCTGACATAATCTTCTCCGGCAAGATCATCACCAGGCTTGCTCCCAAACTTTAAATCACAGGGCAATCGGAGTTCCCTCCCGAATAGCACGTTGGCTGGTGATTGGCCTGTTGTCTCTTGAACGGAGGCTCGATACGCCATTAGAAATAATGGTAAATGTTCGTCCCAATCTCTCTGGTGTTCGGAGACCACTTTGGATAAGTGTCTGATCATGGTCTTGTTCATTCGCTCTACCATCCCATCTGATTGTGGATGCAAGGGAGTTGTTCTCGTCTTCCGTATGCCCAAAAGTCCACACATCTTTTCGAATAGACTGGACTCAAAATTTCGCCCTTGATCGGAATGAAGTTCCAAGGGTACACCAAAACGGCTGACGAACTCCTTCACAATCACGTCTGCTACAGTTCCAGCTTCTTGATTTGGTAGAACATATGCTTCAACCCATTTGGTAAAGTAATCCATGACCACTATTATGTATTTATTTCCTTTGCTGCTTTCTGGAAAAGGACCGGCGGCGTCTATGGCGATCCTTTCAAATGGGCTTCCTACATTGTATTGGCGCATGGGTGCACGTCGACGCCTCTGGGGACCATTGCTTCCGGCGCAATTAGCACACTTTCGGCACCATTCTTTCACATCTCGTGAACAATTCACCCAGTAAAATCTCTGGCGCACCTTCTCCAGTGTTTTATGGACTCCAAAATGTCCCCCAGAAGCACCATTATGGAGTTCTCGCAATACCTCTGGTATTCTTTTCTTGGGAACCACCATTTGCATCTTCCGCTCGCTTCCATCGTGATTTTCGACCTCACGTCTCAGGAGATCGTCTTCTATGGTTAAAGAATCCCATTGTGCCCAGTATGACTTCAATTCTCGTGAATGGGGAGCAATTTCTTGCCAGGTCGGTCTTTGCCCATTTCTTTTCCAAGCCCTGAGGACTGCAAGATCCGGATCAGCTTCTTGATCCGCGCGCAAATTGTCAGGTTGCCATTGGTCATCAACAACGGTGGTTCGAAGAGCGTTGGCCGATTTGTCTTCGATTCTGTTGCAATGTCGACAGTCTTCTGGACAGGGCCTTCTGGAAAGGGCATCTGCATTTTGATGTTTGCGGCCTGCTCTGTGTTCAATGACAAAGTCGTACTCCTGTAGCCTCTCGATCCATCTAGCTACTTGACCCTCTGGATTCTTAAATTGCAAAAGCCACTTTAAGGCGGCATGATCAGTGCGGATCAGGAACTTCTGCCCATACAGGTACTTGTAAAAGTGCTCAATGGTCTTAACTACTGCCAATAGTTCTCTCCTGGTTACGCAGTAGTTCCTCTCTGGTTTGGACAGGGTCTTGCTGAAGTATCCAATGACCTTTTCTTGTCCATCTTGGATTTGAGAGAGCACGCCACCAATCCCGACGTTACTGGCATCCGTATCCAAAACAAACCTCCCAGATGGCAGCGGATAGTTCAAAACGGGTGCACTGATCAACGTAACTTTTAACAACTCAAAGGCCGCTTGGCATTCGTTGTTCCAAATGAATGCTCGATTTTCTGTTAGGCGAGTAAGTGGTTTTGCAATGTTGGAGAATCCAGGAACGTAGCGTCGATAATATGTGCATAATCCCAAAAAGCTTCTTAGCTGATGTTTGTCTTTGGGTACCGGCCATTTTTCCACAGCTTTTACTTTTTCTGGATCCACAGCAATTCCTTTTCCGGAAACCACATGTCCAAGGTAATTTACCTCCTTGCGGAAAAGGTGACACTTCTTTGGACTTAATCTCAGGTTGGCATCTCGCAACCTCTGGAATACTACTTCCAAATTTTTCATGTGATCTTCAAAGGTCTTCCCTACCACAATCACATCATCGAGATATACCAGGCAGGTATTCCAAGACAATCCCCTCAGTACAGTGTCCATGAGTCGCTCAAAAGTAGCTGGGGCGTTACACAGTCCAAATGGCATGACTGTAAATTGCCAGAGTCCTGTACCTAAACTGAAGGCAGTCTTCTCTTTGTCATTGGGATCCATTCCCACTTGCCAATAACCGCTCTTTAAGTCGAGAGTGGAGAACCATTTTGCTCCTGCCAAGGTGTCTAGCGTATCGTCTATTCTTGGGAGAGGATAGCTGTCCTTTTTGGTCACACTATTCAAACGACGATAGTCCACACAGAATCTGGTAGATCCATCCTTCTTCCTGACAAGGACCACCGGTGAAGCCCATGGACTATTCGATGGTTCAATTACTCCTTGGCCTTCCATATCTTGTATAATTTGCTTGGCTTCCTCACGTTTTGCCAGTGGTAACCTTCTTGGTCCTTGTCGAATTGGACTTGCATCGCCGGTATTTATTTTGTGCATTACAATATTGGTTTTACCTTTCGTACCAGTCTCAGTTTCGAAGACGTCTTCATAATGTTTGATTAGGTCCTTAACTTGATTTTGTTCCTTCTTGCTCAATCCTTGACAGGCGGAGTCGATTATCTTGGACAATTTCTCAGGAACCTGCACGAATCCATTCTTCTTCGCCTCTATGCGATGAACGACGGCCGACACTGGCGAACACCACCCCAGAATAGTACCCTTCTTCAATGAAACAGGGTAATGGTTCACATTCATTACCCTTATCGGTACAGTCTTCTGAGTCTTAACCAGCATTTTGGCAACTACTATTCCTCGGCCCACCTCGTCATCATCAGCCTTTGGTTCCAACATTGTAACATTTCCGTCCAAATAATCACCTTCCATACACGCCGTCAAAAATGTCTCACTTCTTGCATCCAGAACAACATTCTCTGCAGTAATTACTTGTACATTCCCACAATTTTTCCCATGAAGAAACAATTCCTCATTATTTATTTTTAAAGTGCCTTCTTTCATGTTTAACTGGAAGCCGTAGGTGTTCATGATGTCTAATCCCAAGATTATTTGTTCTTCTATGTCGGCTACGAGAACACGATGTCGGACTGATGTTGGTCCTATGATAAAGTTGATATCCACTTCACCTGCCACAGAAGCTGCTCCTCCAGTTGCTGTCCTAAGTCTCCATTTGCTAGAAAATAACTTTTTATTTCTGGGAATTAAATCGGGTCGCACGATGGTTTTCGTCAATCCAGTATCTAGCAAGCAAGCATAGGTCTTTCTTTCCATAACTGCGTCCACATACAGGCCCTTGGTTTGATGTTGCAGGGATGCAACTTGGCCAGGCGTCTTTGGGGCTTCCTGATGCTGGATCGATGATTGCCCTTGCTCATCGACCCGCTTTAGTTTTCCTGCTGCTCAGACGATGCTTTCTTGGCCACCTTACCACATTTACTCCGAACGTGACCAATCTCTCCACAATTCCAGCATCGCAGTACTCTTTTATTTGATTTGATCTGGTTTAGAACTCTACTAACCACCTGCTCCATGAACTCCTCATTTTCCTGCTTGTCAACAGTGCAGACACGAGCATGGTTCCGAGAGGCTTGCTTTGCAGTCTCAAACTCAAGCGCGTGCGCCAAAGCATCGATCAAGGTTTTCGGTCTTGCCAACCTTAATGCTTGCTGCGTATCAATATCCCGGAGACCATCTATGAATGTCTGGACCGCTAGGTGTTCCATGAAATTATCTGGCGCCATCGGATATGCAAGTCGAACTAGACGAGCAATATCTGCCTCAAATTCCTGAAGATTCTCGCCTTTCTTCTGTGATCGATTCTTCAGTTGGGTATGGTATACTTGCTCCAAATGTGCATGGCCATATCTCATCTCCAAGCGTTTAATGAGTTGAGAATAATCTTTACGTTCCTCAGGAGGCAATGTCTGCAAAATATCACTAGCATCACCCCTCAATGCTATGACTAAAGCAGTCGCCTTCTCGGCAGAAGACCATGCGTTTGCTTCTGCGGCCGCTTCGAATTGCGTCAGGTAAGTTGCCCATGACGTCTTTCCATCAAAGGTTGGTGGCTTGATTCTGGTCTTTGAAATAGTCACAAATTCTTCTTTTATTTCGATGGGCCGCGGTATGACTTCTTCGTTGACCTGCTTGGGATCAGAATGACTCGTGGTGGCGGGTAATTTCATCTCAATCATTATTGCCTCTAAAAGTCTAGAATGTTCTCCAATTTTCTCTTCTACAGCTATGAAAACCTCTTCTTTTAACGCTTCTGATTTTTCCGCTAATCGCTGTTCTAGAACTTTCTCCACTTGTTCCAGACTTTTTTCGAAGTTTCTAGAATTTTCTAGTAATTTCTTTTCCAGATTTTTCTCGAGGATTCTAGCGGTTTCTAGGTTTCTTTGTTCCATTTGTTGCATTTGTACTTGCGAATCTATTAGACGCTGTTCCATATTTTTCGCACTATCCAGATTCTTCTGTTCCATTTGTTCTAGAGTTTTTGCTAAATTTCCAGAAGTTTCCAGGCTTTTCTGCTCCATTTTAGTTTGTGCATCTATTATTCGTTATTCCATATTTTTCGCACTATCCAGATTCTTCTGTTCCATTTGTTCTAGAGTTTTCGCTAAGTTTCCAGAAGTTTCCAGGTTCTTCTGCTCCATTTGTTGCATTTGAGTTTGTGAATCTATTAGACGCTGTTCCAAGGTTTGCGAATTATCTATTAGTCTTTGTTCTAGAGTTTTCGCTAAGTTTCCAGAAGTTTCCAGGTTCTTCTGCTCCATTTGTTCTAGTTTCATAAACAGCGAATTCACGTCAGCATCTCCGCCTGGAACTTGAAAGACATAATTCTCTGGATCCTCGCCTTCTTGGATCAACACATTGCGAAGCCGTTGCTGGAGGATCGACTTTTTGCCAGTTGTATCCTCATCCCTCTCTTCTAATTCTCGTTTTAACTCGGACACTTTTAATTCCGCCAGTTTGATTCTGTTGGCCATCACGATATTTAAAATAACGTCTTTCCGCACTGTATATTTATTTAAACGAATACCTAACACTTAATTGTCGACTTAGTTTATTATTTATTACTTAGTCCACACCTGAATACCACTGTAACGTTTGTCTTTCGGGTTCTTAAATAAAACTAACAATAACTTTAGACACACACACTATATTAATATTTAAAACGTATAACAATATAAAACTAACTATTAACAACAATAAGTACATTTATGTATTCTATATTTATGTAACTATATTTATGTGTACTTCGCGAGACTGTAGGATTCAATGAATGTTCATCCCTTCTTCGACGCGGCTTTTATATCGGTGAATACTCCTTCTAGAGCCTTCACGTAGGCCTCGCGAAAACATCCAGAGGGATGACGCATCTCGCGTCAGCGGATGAGTCATTACAATATGTTTTTTATTATTTACTTTCTTATGTTTATGGTTAGCGATTATATTACAGATTTTGTTACGTATTTCATTCTGTTTGTCGTGTGGTAAATTTTGTATTCCTGTTTCAATGTTAGCTATATAGTCATTAATGGGTATTTTATTAGGTGGCATATTAAATTTGGGTCCTAGGCTAAGTATGTATTTAACATTATCGGGAATATTTATATTGGTTAAATTGATAATCCAGTTATTGTTAATTTTGTAATTTATCTCTAAGTGTTGTTTCTTCATTAGTTTATCTACTTTGTTTTTTAATTTATTTTTGTTTGTTAGGAAATGATTATTGTAAATTTTAGATTCTACTTTTTCGAAGCTATTTAAAAGTTGAGGAGATAATTTCTGTATGATAATATTTTTCAAGTTTGAAATAATTTGATTGAATGTATTTATGTTACAAATGGTTTGGGATATTGTAATGTTTAAAATTTGTAAATAAAAGAAATTCATAATTTTTTGAAATTTAGTTTTCAGTTTTGAAATTGTGAAATGAAGTCTGTCAAGTTTTTTCATTTTTATAAATGTAGGTGTTATTTGTAACGATCTGCATCTTACCAAAAAGATTCTTCTGTTGATCTGGTTTGCCAGTTTTTTTCTAATTTTCATATATTCTTTGAGGATTTTCTGGTCTTCTTCGTTTATATAATTGTATATTTCATGATGTAATTGTTCCATTTGGTTAGCACTACACGCCTTGTGCTAAGTATAAATATAATATTTTCGTGACCTTGGTATGATATGGTAAACTTAATAAGTCGGCGATTAAAGGTCTGGTTTATTACTTCAAAGTATATATATATTTAAAATAATCCTACATGTTTCGGCAATGATGCCTTTGTCAAGGATATAAAAAATATAAATGACAGAATACAAATATCAAATAATTGAGTTGCTATGGTTTAAATTATTCAAAGATACATTCCAATAATAATATTAAAACATGCCTTAGTATTCCAAAAAATAGATAGCAAGGTGTGAACATATGTGTTGTTCGCTGCTAGCAGCTTGTGTCTCTTTCTGGGTATGAATTTGTGTGTTGATTGCTGCTGGCAGCTTGTGTCTCTCTCTGGGTGTGTGGTTTTGTATTTGTGTAGCGTTGTATTTGTAGGAGCGCGTAAGTGTAGGGTTTTGTATGTTGGTGCGCTCGTGCGTGTGTTTAGTGACCGGTCGCGTAAATTTAGAGAGATCGGATAACCAGCCGTTGCGTAGGGCCGCCAACCCTTTCCCGGCAACTTCTTTACTTTTCCGTGCAGTACTTCGACGCCCGATCCCCGCCCCAACGAGGCAAGGCGCAGACCAGCGAAGCGCAGCCTGCACGGGGTTGCTCATCGCCAACCGAGGGAACACTCTTAGTGGCTACCTCAGTCGACGACGGTCACACTTTGTGCCATCTTAACGATTTCCGCAAAAGCGGGGGCAATGCACACACGTCGAACGTGTGTGTGCTGTTAACGGCAACCTAGCCAGGTTGCCGCCCAGGACCGGTCCTAGTGGTGTGTGCATTGCGCGGCGCCGTGATTTGCGCCGCGTAGCTTGGTTCCTCACTCCTGCTGGAAAGGCGGAATGGCACCTGACTGCCCATCGGGCAGACCCCCCTAGAGTTTGGTAGCGCATATGCTGGGCTACAACCCAGTAGAGGACCACATCAGCACAAAACAGAAAACAGGGAAAAGCAAGACATGAGTTATTATTACGTATGCGCCCGTGTTACTACATACATGGTGTCCAGAAACTCTCCTGACAAACGAAGACCGGAGTTTCCTCAGATAATTTTAAGACAATTAAACCCAAATTCACCTAGTCCGAAAATGCTTCCTAAGGGAGCTAGAGTTCTTTGAAGATGGCGCCTTGTATTTTTTTTTAAATTCCTCCAGAACGCTTCTATTTAGAAAAACAAAAACTGGTATGCTTATTTATCCTCCAAAGATGAATCGATTCCATCAATTGCGAATTTCTAGTACCGGTCATAGGCGTCCGTTTTGGGTAGGTCAACCGTTATTTTAAGGCATAACTTTTTTGTCTTTAACTTTTAAGCATTTGTGACACTAGATTATTAAATTTTCAGGTATTCCAGTACTAAAAGGTACTCTTACTTTAAGTCGGTAGGATACACCGTTTTCTAGAAAAATCGATTTGTAAATTTTTCGTTTTTTCTTCATCAAAGTTCAATTTTTTATTTTTTGCAATAGTTAGCTCTGAACTTCCAACAGAAGTAAAACCTACGTTTTTCATTGTCAAATTGTTGTCAGTTCGCGAAGTTTATCTTTTCATTTTTTACTTTGTGTTATTCAAACACAACGATTTCAATTTTAAAAAAAATGGTTTTTACTAATGAGGAATACGCCGATATGCATTTAGTTTATGGCGAAATGAAGTGTAACGCTCGAGCGGCGCAACGTAGATACGCTGAAAAATTTCCCAATCGTCAGCATCCCACTCACTCAACATTTACAGCTCTTCATCAACGATTAAGAGAAACAGGTTCAGTGGTCCCAAAAAATAATGAAACAGGGAGACATAATGATGTAACAGCAGAACATGAAGTTGTTATTTTAATGGAAGTTGAGGAAAATCCAGAAATTAGCGTTCGAAGACTATCTGCCATGTACCCCACAATTTCAAAATCTTCCGTAGGAAATATCTTACACAAAGAAAATTTATATCCTTTTCATTTTACAAAGGTGCAAGCACTGCTAGAAGGAGATTTTCCTGCTCGCGTAGAATTCGCTAGATGGTTACAAAATCAGAAAAATCAAGATGAAGATTGCCTCAGGAACATTTTGTTTGGTGACGAAGCTACATTCTCAAAAAATGGAATTTTTAATGTACATAATGCACATTATTATTCGTACGTTGGTGACAATCCCCACGTTGTTCAAGAATTTAAGCATCAGCATAGGTTTAGCATAAACGTCTGGATAGGAGTTATTGACGATTATCTACTTGGACCTGTGGAATTACCTGCTCGTTTAAATGGTGCTGATTACTTACATTTCCTGCGAAATATTTTACCTGATTTGTTAGATGAGGTGCGTTTAAATATTCGGCAAAACTTATGGTTTCTACAGGACGGCTGTCCGGCCCACTTTAGCAGGAATGTACGAGACTTTCTAGATAATAACTACGAAGACCATTGGAGTGGAAGAGGCGGTTCAGTTGCTTGGCCAGCAAGGTCGCCGCATTTGAATCCTTGCGATTATTGTGTTTGGGGATACATAAAAGCATTTGTTTATTCCGTTCCGATACAAAATCCCGCACAACTCTGGCTAAGGATACAAGATGCTTGCAACGAATTTAGAAATAACTTTGGAATTTTTGCAAGAATTCGGCGTTCTCTAAGCAAAAGGGTAAACTTATGCATAGAGACTAATGGTCATCACATCGAGCAACTTTTGTAACAATCTACCTTTGATACTTGTTCTTTTTTTGTTAGTTTCGTTCCATTGTAATAAATAATTTGTTTTTAATTTATTAAATTAATTTTCATCCATGCCTTGATAGTCCAAGCCAACTTCGTCGCTAAAAATAAGTAGGTACATAATAATTTGAACTTTAATGAAGAAAAAACTAAAAATTTACAAATCGATTTTTTTAGAAAACGGTGTATCCTACCGACTTAAAGTAAGAGTACATTTTAGTACTGGAATACCTGAAAATTTAATAATCTAGTGTCACAAATGCTTAAAAGTTAAAGACAAAAAAGTTATGCCTTAAAATAACCGTTGACCTACCCAAAACGGACGCCTATGACCGGTACTAGAAATTCGCAATTGATGGAATCGATTCATCTCTGGAGGATAAATAAGCATACCAGTTTTTGTTTTTCTAAATAGAAGCGTTCTGGAGGAATTTAAAAAAAAATAAATACAAGGCGCCATCTTCAAAGAACTCTAGCTCCCTTAGGAAGCATTTTCGGACTAGGTGAATTTGGGTTTAATTGTCTTAAAATTATCAGAGGAATCTCCGGTCTTCGTTTGTCAGGAGAATTTCTGGACACCCTGTATATATATATATATATATATATATATATATATATATATATAGTAACAAATTATTTAAACGGGTGAGCGGTTTGTCAAAATAAAAAAAACTCATTTATATCACTCTATATTTCGTAACCATTCATTACTTCATCACGAGTTCCTACCGTTTAACAAAATCCACAGTATATTGATGAGATTATGCTAATACTAAAATAGTTGCAATTACAGAGTTAAAATTTAGCAAAGACGCCACGAAACATTAAAATCAATTCTCTACATTAAAACATTAAACTAACAGATGTTTGTTTCACGTCAACCGTTTGAAAACAATTATACGTAAATGTTAAAATATAAAAATAAAAATATAAAACGCATAGCAAAAAACTGATGTCATAAAAATCGAAACCGAAAATAAACTATACGTTAAACAATACGAAGACTAGTTAACAAAATTTGGCAGGTCAACTAATCCGCCAACACTGAGTATATTGCAATAAATTATACTTAGTCCATTCGCATCCGACTTGTGTGTCTCCGTTGATGTGAACCATTTCTAAAAAACATCTTTTTTTTGTAATTGTTTTCAGCGTCCACAATTCTGACATCGTCAAAATTAAATGTATGGCCCAGATCAAGTGCATTATCCACCAGTGCACAACATCTCTTACCAATACGGACATCACTTTTGTGTTATGTGATACGCTGTTTTAGCTATTGCGACGTTTGGCCTATGTACACGCCGCGACAATCCGAACATGGTATCCTGTAGACAACATGACTATTTAAAAACAAAGGCGTTACATCCTTGTTCTTATTATATAATTTTTTCAAAGTAAATGTGTTATATTTGGCTATTTTAATGTTACTGAATTGTTTAAAGTGTGTAAGACCACTAATATGAGGAATTTTCTTGTAAATCACACTGTCTGCAGGAACGTCCTCAGTAGGACCATCGTAGCAATTGGAGCTATATATTAATTTGTTAAGTATATGCCTAGGATAACCATTGTTGACGAAGATGCTGAAAAGTTCTAAGTAATAACCCTGAGATAGACTGCAACATTTATATTAGCACAACACAGGTGAAACCTCACAGTAATATATTTATATTTTTAATAAAAATTGTTGAATAATGATTTGGTATATACTGTTGGTCTCAATAACAAAGTTTAACACCTAATTTTTTTTAATTAAAAGCGTTCTTAAAACGAGAATCCGATATGAAGCTAAGAAATCTCTGATTTTGACGAGAGAACACCTAAATAAAGTCATAGTGGAGGTCCCAGATGAAATGTATTTCGCCATGAAGGTAGTATAATTTATACCACCAATGAACCAATGAGTATACGTAAATAAAATATGAGTAAAGGCAATCACAACACGGGGATTTGAAACACACGGTATTTTTTAAGGACATATCTACCGTGTTATACTCGTAGGAGGGATACCTGTATGTTTAAAATTGTTTGTGAAAATTATCGTTATTCAAAAAGCTATTTAACTTATTTCTGTATATGGATATATGTACGTATATAGTCATGTAATATTTCACTTTACATCAGATAATTTCCTGGAAAAGGAAACACAAAAAAACACTAAAATATATAGCATAGAGTTATGTACATCAAATAATTCCACATAAGCATGATTAATAACGGCTGTGCAGGGCGAAAGCAAAGCCGTAAGTAAAATCAAACCAAAGAACAAAAGCACTTACTTTTAATGTTGCGTGATGGATATTAGCACTCAATATATTTGAGGGATCGTGGAAAAGGAGGAGGCGTGAGCTGTTCGGTCGCCGAGAACTCAAGGCGATAATTTTGGTGCTGAATGTACTCGGGTCGTGTTAAGCTCAACTCCAGATCCTATCTAAATGACGTATTAGATTTTTAAAGTTTTATTCGCGTTCTCGAGAACAGTCATACGAAAAGAAGAAAAAAAAAAGTGAAAGAGGAAAGAAAAAACGCAGCCACGAGCCGTGGATTATTATAAAGAGGTTTTAATTTATTTTCATTTTTACGTCGGGAATCTCGGTGCTAAAATATGGGGTTCAACTGTAGATATCGTAGAAATAAGGCCGAACCGTATGCCTGCTAGGGTAGGAGGAGTAATCGTGCGTTTTCATTTGTTATTCTCATTTTCCAGGTAGATTGTTGTTGTGTTATTTAAACTGTAGTGTAATTAATGTTTTATTTAGTTTCGGAACTGTCTAATATATTGAATGAATTTGACATAAGTTGAACATTAAGCCATAAACGATAATAGTTCATTACAACTTATTTTAATTTGAATAAATAGAACGTATGTACCTTTATATTATCCCCCAGTGTCAGAATGCGATCAGCTAACGATAATGGGAATGAGATTCAGGTACCCTGGGCCGTAGATGCACAGGGTGTTTTTGTAATATTGATTGCAATCATTTATAAATACACATCGCTATGATTCTTTCTAAACGCGACAAATTTAAAAATTAGAGCTAAAACAGATACGGCCTGTGAACATGGAACACTTTAACGTGAAAGATAAAGAAAGCATAGAGCTGGACATAAGAGAAAGATAGCATAAGTAAAAATACTTAACAGATTTTTATACCGTTTTGAAAAACACTAAAAATCGAAATAAGAACATGTTTTAAAATATAAAACACTATTTGGCGAAAACACTAAGAAACTTAAATGAATGTAAGACCAAGAGTTTTTAAATATAGAATATAATTTATAAGAGAGAACTTTTACATTTGAAAAAGAATTGACGCCACCAGGCATATACATAAGAAATTATTTCAAAAAGGAGGGACTTGCTTGAAATCGATTGAAAGCAGTGGTTAGATATTTCAGTATAATGTATTAAAGGTATTCAAAACTTTGAAGTTCATAAATTAAAATTTTAAGATTACTTATTTTATATGGATATGTACTTATTTATACTAATTTCTGTTTTATAGCGGAAGAAATAACACGATGTCTTTTAAATCGCAATACAGTAAGGTCTGACGAGCATTTAAAGATATCTGGGTTTCGGACTCATTACTACGATGAATGAAACTTCAGTCATACTGTATATATATACAGTATGACTGAAGTTTCATTTTGTTTTTTGTGGGGATATATTCTAAAAAATATAACAAATAAAATAGTAAAAATTTTTTCTAATAAAAGTTGTCTAGAAACGCCAAAAAGAAATTAAAAATTAAAAATAAAAAAAATTTTTTTGGCGTTTCTAAACAACTTTTATTAGAAAAAATTTTTACTATTTTATTTGTTATATTTTTTAGAATATATGCCCAAAAAAAACAAAATGAAACTTCAGTCATACTGTACATATATACAGGCTGAGCTTTTTTGAATGTTTAGCATTGGGATCTCAGAAACTACTGGAGATAGAAAAACGCTTAAATGGGGAAAGATGCGCAGTTTTACCAGTTTGATTTAAAACTGCTTTTGTTTCTCCGATAACTTTCATGGCTTATTAGATATTTAAAAAAACTAAATTTTACGATTTTCTTTAAACATGCTTATCGTCGTTAATAGTAATTTTAGAGAAAAAGTGTTCAGACAAAAGTTTTAGATAATTTTACGCCAAATAAAACTATGTAGCTAATTTTTTTTTTCGTTCACCATTATCGAGTTATGACACAAACTTGTGTTTTTTTAAATAGAAACCATAGTTGGTTTTGACATCATTAAAAAGCTTATTTTTTGCTGATTGCAATTATATAAGGTTTGATATGGTTATTTTAAAAAATAAAGAGGATATAGACATTTCTATGATTGTTCACTTTATAAGATAAAAACTTAAAAAAAAAAATGTTTGGTGTTTTGTAATTCGAAAACCGAAAAATCTGAGTTACAATAGTGTTCGTTGGAGCAGTCGAGATAAATATACTAGCATTGCTTTCACGTTGAGTCACAGAAGTGAGAGCTGTTAATTTTTTACTTTCAAGGCAAGTTAATTGTCAAACATTGACAATTAACTATTGATTCATTTAATTGTAACTTAACTATAAGTGGTGCAAACGGCCGTTAATCATAAGTTTACATTGGCTATGGAATTTTTAACGTAGAAAAGCGTGATATGGTTGAATGTTACATTCAGTGCCAGAAAAATTCTACTAGAGCTGCTGAAGTTTATTTTGAAAAATATTTTGATCGACGTCAACCGTCGCTACCTACTTTTAAGAGATTATGGGATAATTTAGCAGATTATGGTTCGTTCGTTAAACCTAAATAAAAAAAAGGGATGGATGAAGATAGAGAAATAAACATATTAGCAAGTGTCGCTCAGAATCCATCTACATCGACCCGACAAATTTCAAAGAAATTGGCTCCTCTCAACGCACTATTGTCAGAGTGTTGAAGAAGCATAAATTTCGTCCCTACAAATTATCAGTATCACAAACTTTACATGAAGGTGATAACATCAGACTAATAGCTTTTTGTAGATGGTTTAAAGATCAGTGTCAAAACGATCCACACTTTTCAATGAAAATATTATGGACTGATGAATCTCGTTTCACAAATTGTGGAATGTTTAATAGGCACAATGAGCACATATGGTCTCAAACAAATCCACTTCACGTTGAACATAGGAGACCACAAATTAAATTTGGGTTTAATGTTTGGTGTGGTGTTATAGGATCAACTGTTCTTCCTCCTTTTATTTTTGATGGATCACTAACTGGCAATCGTTATCTTAATTTTTTACAACAAGATTTCGAGGAAATGTTAGATAATTTAAATTTAAGAACCCGAGCAATGCTGCAATGGTTTCAACATTACGGAGCGCCTCCGCGCACAATCAACTGAATGTTAGAAATTATTTAAATTTGAACTTCCCTAATCAATGGGTAGGACGAAATGCACCCATTGAATGGCCGGCTAGATCCCCTGATTTATCAGTTTTGGATTTTTTCTTGTGGGGTGTACTAAAGGACACAGTATACAAAAGAACATATGAAACAATCGACGATTTAAGAGAAGCTGTCTTAGTTGCTTTTAATAACATCGATAGGCGTAAAGTCCGCAATGCTACAAATTCTGTTGTGAAGAGATGCAATTTGTGTATTAATAATAATGGAGGTATCTTTGAACATTAATAATGTTATGTGCCCTTAATAAAAGTTCTTATAGTTTTCATTTTATTACTACATAAGATTTCAAAATAAGTTTTCGTTTGGTTTGTATTTTATCAGTTCGAAATTCAATTGTTTTCCATAAAAACCATAAAAATGTCTATATCCTCTTTATTCTTTAAAATAACCATATCAAACCTTATATCATTGTAATCAGCAAAAAATAAGCTTTTTAATGATGTCAAAACCAACTATGGTTTCCAATTAAAAAAACACAAGTTTGTGTCATAACTCGATAATGGTGAACGAAAAAAAAATATTAGCTACAAAGTTTTATTTGGCGTAAAATTATCTAAAACTTTTGTCTGAACACTTTTTCTCTAAAATTACTATTAACGATGCTAATCATGTTTAAAGAAAATCGTAAAATTTAGTTTTCTTTGAATATCTAATAAGCCATGAAAGTTATCGGAGAAACAAAAGCAGTTTTAAATCAAACTCGTAAAACTGCACATCTTTCCCCATTTAAGCGTTTTTCTATCTCCAGTAGTTTCTGAGATCCCAATGCTAAACATTCAAAAAAACTCACCCTGTATATATATATATATATATTAGAAGGAATTTCTTATTTTCTTGACCGTAGTTGTAATACAAGATAAAAGTAATATTTTTTGGGAGTAGCGGCCGGATAATTAAAACAATATTTAATTGACGTTTCGATACTATATGTAGTATCTTCGCCAAAAAAATTAAATTTTTGTGGTGTTAATATACTGTGACGAATTTGTTTCGCATTTCTAAATAAAACTCTACTTTTCGCATTAGCAGGTAGGCCTGCCTGCTAATAATTATCAATAATTATCGAAGATCCCGCGGTAACTGCACTTCTAATTTCCTTTTATTTTTTTTAATGATTCGTTCTGCTGCCTCATTTAATTTGAAACTTTTTGCAACGCCAGATGCCTTTACTCCATTTAAAAAACTATTCAAAATTTGTAATTTTATCTCCAAAGAAATATTTTTTTTAAGTTGTTTTCTTACTTTCAGACATCGTTAAATATAATTTCGTAATAATTACCTACTTCTAAAAACGAAAAGCTATTCATTAACGCATACCCAATAATTTTATTCGAATTATCTTAAGCATTAACATTTTATTTCATTATTTATATTTATTATATTTAGTTTAGCTTTATTTTATCATTACCGCAGTAAAAATATTCATACGTTTAGAATTAAAAATATATTTAATACTTTGGAAAAACCAATACTTTCAATTGTCAAAGGATTAGGTAAATATCACGTCTTACTTTATAATTGTAAAGTACTTGTAATTTTCATATGTTATTACAAGCAAAATTACCTGCACATTTATTACTGTACTTTTGTTGTATAGGTATCTTATTGTCATATATTTATAGATTAGTTGCTAACTAAATTGACATAGGATTTTTCCGGTTTGACTTGTAATATGTTTCGTCATTTTTATTACTTTTAATTTTATTATTGCCGTTCACCCTCTTGCGGTCTTTTTGAAAACGCCGAGTAACCTCGAACCATTTCTTTTGTAATAAAATTAGTTCTGCATTCACTTTCCATTGAATCACGAATTGAACACTTAGGGTACGAGGTACATACTGCGTGAATGATGGGCATAAAATAACATAACCTAATTTAATTTTTTAATTGTAAATAGGTGAAATTCGAGCCATTTATTTAATAAATACTATTTATTCTAGATTGCTCTTTTAGTTAGTATAGTTTGTTACTTCGCGAGAATATTTAAAGTGTTTAGGTACGACGTACTGACATCTTTACAATGTTGGAATCAAGTCAACTATATAAAATTCTCCTCCAATACATAACATTATCACATCATATTACACAATAGTAACTCATCAAATACTCATAGCTTAACTGAATTGACCGAATCATATCCAGTTCATTGCACGTAATATTTCTCACAAGCCGGTATCACTGTGCTTTTGTCTTTGCCTATGTATGTAGGTTCGACGGAGAGTCGCGCACGATTACACTAGGTCCATAAATCGTCCTGAATGTGTATCATTGTAACATCATATAACTATGCAAATTTCTATTTATGACACACACCGTAATTAATATAATCTGCCTTAATTTATCACGGTATTAATTTAAATGACATAATTACTGTTGCTCGAGCGGCGCAGAGGAAACATGTATGGGATATACATATGAACGCTGTAAGGGAAGTGGAAAAGGGAGCAACGTCTACAACACATTGTGGGTGGTCTAGTATATAGAGGCTTAACTATTACACGTTTGCATAAAAAAATTTCAAACGGAAAAAATAACACGAAAACAATGTTAGTAAACGATTAATAAACTTATTGTCGCTTTCTTATTCATTTTTATTTTAATGTTAAAACTAGCAATTTGATTAAGGCAGAATTTAAGAATATGGCACCCTAATATTTTCGAAAAGTAATCATTAAACCCTCTAAAGGATGTCAAAAGAAACAACTTTTTCTAATAACGTTTTTGGGGCAAAGGTTCTGGAATTTTACAATTAAATAAAATACGTGCTCATCTTATGGATTATCTATGCGATCAAGACATATTACATATTATTAATCAAATTTTAGTAATTAAAAACAATTTTGAATATATACTAATGTAAAACAAACATTTCATTTATATTAACGACAAATGTATAGTTCGTCTAAACTTATTTTAATTTGACTAAGTAGTACTTTTATAGCCATCCTCTGGTGTAAGAGTGCAATCAGCTAAGGATAATGTAAATGAGATTCAGGTACCCTGGAGTTATTAATATGTTACAATACATAAACGCAGAAATATATAATGAATCCATTCTAAAAGTTTTTAATATTTTTCTTATATATACAGGATGTGCCACTTAAAACTCCCAGGTCAAATATCTCGGAAACGGATAAAGATATTTGAATTTTGTAAAAAGCAGTTGCTAAAGAATGTGATTGACTCCAATTTGCTATCACAATTGTGTTTTATTACGTGAAAATAAAGATGGTGCTGCAATCAAAAGAATTTCCTTGATCGCCAGAATCTTCATTTATTTTTTATTTGAAAGAATATTAAAATTAATGCAAATTTTATTATTTGTGTTAGTTTCAAAAGTTTAATGGTTTCATAGATATTCGTGTTTAAAGAAAGTAAGAGTTATTTCAATTTTTGTCTTTATTTTTTATATATATTTTTTGCTCGCACGCCATAGTTATTTTCACGTAATAAAACACTATTGTGATAGTAAACTGGAGTTACATTCTTTAGCAACCGCTTTTTACAAAATTTAAATATCTTTATCCGTTTCCGAGATATTTAACCTGTTAGTTTTAAGTTGCATATCCTGTATATTGTGCTATTGTAAATAGAAGTCTGTGAGAGCCATGTGAACAGTTTGAAAATTCCTTTTCCAACTCAAAACAGTACCTATCATATGACGAGTTATTATTTTCGTAAACAGCTACCATTTCATCATAGATTTGTCGAGTACTAACCTTTCAAATGAATCAACATTGATAGCTCTGTAATTTACAACATTATATACATAAATATGAATTAATATGTAGAATAAATTTGATCGCAATATCTCTGTTATTTCTTAGGTATAATTAAAACTTTAGGATACCTCCTCGTATGCGCAGTTCAGACAATTACAGTTCATACAATACGCAGTTCAGACAATTACACAGCAATACTTAACAACTAAAAAAATTAAATAAAAGGTGCTTCTAGTATACAAACATATTTCTATTTAGAAAGATGCATTTAATAATTACAATACATGAAACAGTACCAGACAGATGCCTGAAGATATCTTCGGCTCCTTTGAACGAATGCTCGGTTAACACCAAATGTACTGTAGAACGGATAATTAAATTCACCCTGCGTTCGTTTGTTAGATTCACTCATCTCTACAACTGTATTGATATACTTCTTCATCTCATGTATTTTGAAGGAAGGTTACATGTGTGAATTGCAGCTTGTGTATAGGAAGAGACATGTTCTTTCCTAATTTATAAAGGAACACCGACTTTGGCGCCGTTCTGGTGACGTGATTTTTAATTGATATTTTTTGTAAAAATTAATAAACAAAAATAAGTTAAACTTCATTGTTTTAAACATACTACGAGGGGACTTTTTTATCTTTTCGGACTAGGTATGAAAGCAAATGACTACAGCATCAATAAAAATTTATTTTTCAGTATAATTTCCTTGCTTTTGAATAGAGGTTACTCCATTTCAATAACATTTTGAATCCATCGAAAAATACGAGGTGCATTCAAGTTCTAAGGCCTCCGATTTTTTTTCTAACTAACTACTCACCCGAAAACTACGAAACTGGTGTTACTTCTCGACGTAATCTCCCTGCAGACGTACACATTTTTTCACAACATCGACGCCATGATTCCATGGCCGCGGCGAAGGCTTCTTTAGGAGTCTGCTTCGACCACTGGAAAATCGCTGAAGCAACAGCAGCACGGCTGGTGAATGTGCGGCCATGGACAGTGTCTTTCATTGTTGGAAACAGCCAAAAGTCACTAGGAGTCAGGTCAGGTGAGTAGAGAGAAGAAACTGTTGCGTAACGTTAGCCCGATTTTTGTTGCAGTGCAGGAAGGAACTTGTTCTTCAAAACATTTTCGAAGGATGCACCTGTCACCGTAGTGCCCTTCGGAACACAATGGGTAAGGATTACGCCCTCACTGTCCCAGAACATGGACACCATCATTTTTTCAGCACTGGCGGTTACCCGAAATTTTTTTGGTGGCGGTGAATCTGTGTGCTTCCATTGAGCTGACTGGCGCTTCGTTTCAGGATTGAAAAATGGCATCCAGGTCTCATCCATTGTCACAATCGACGAAAAGAAAGTCCCATTCATGCCTTAGTTGCGCGTCAACATTGCTTGGCAACATGCCACACGAGCAGCCTTGTGGTCGTCCGTCAGCATTTGTGGCACCCACCTGGAGGACACTTTTCGCATTTTCAGGTCGTCATGCAGGATTGTGTGCACAGCACCCACGGAAATGCTAACACTGGGGGCGATCTGTTCAACTGTGATTCGGCGATCCCCCAAAACAAGTCTCTCCACTTTCTCGATCATGTCGTCAGACCGGCTTGTGCGAGCCCGAGGTTGTTTCGGTTTGTTGTCACACGATGTTCTGCCTTCATTAAACTGTCGAACCCACGAACGCACTTTCGACACATCCATAACTCCATCACCACATGTCTCCTTCAACTGTCGATGAATTTCAATTGGGGTCACACCACGCAAATTCAGAAAACGAATGATTGCACGCTGTTCAATTATCCTTACTTGAACAGCGTGCAACGTAGCCATTTTAAGTATCTAAAACAGTTCTCATTCTCGACGCTGCCGCTACAATTCCATCTGCCGTACAGTGCTGCCATCTCTGTGACGTATCTCTTTCCAGTCTGGAGAAAAAAAATCGGAGGCCTTAGAACTTGAAAGCACCTCGTATTATTTTTGTTTCTCTGCAAAATGGTTCTCTACAGCTGTTATGAGTTCGCTATCGTTCTTAGCAACATTCATGCCATCACAGGAGGAAACAAAATTTATGATTTACACAATATTGTTGACAATTTGACTTTTACTGTAAATACTAGATCGGTCTCAGAATTTTCGTTAGATTCAGGTTCTTATCGTGAAAATAAGAAATTTTAATATGTTCGGCATTATGTAGTTATGAGTGAGGGATGTTTTCAAAGTTCTGGGAATTGTGCTCTAATTAAATTATACAGAACTTGTAGGCATTGCTATTGGTGATAGACAAGTCTTGACATGTTTATGCAGCTATCCAGTGCAATACACCGTTGCCAGAGCTAGTACAATTGTACTAATCTAGTATAGTTTATTTCAAATTATAAGAATATAACTTTGAACGGCTCTAATGCTTTTATTTCACCACCTGCGGCAATAACTACCTGGCCGCTCAATACGATTATCTTTTACGCAAACAAACTGCTGAGGTCCGTAATGACAAAATTTAAGTAAATTGTAATTACTGCAATTTAGATGAAATACAATTTAATAATAATATAAGTACCAAAAGTTGTTAATTTAAATATATAACTTTATATATAGTTAAATAGTCATTAAATTACAATTTAGATGAAATAAGTGCTTATATTTATTTAACAAAATTTAAGTAAATATAGTTAGGAGAGTTGGTATATATTACATCTAATATTGAGTCTATTTATCATTTATTGTTAATCTTTACTGCTGTATACATCTCTCTTTACTTAACGAACATGTGGCGACCTTTTGCTGAAAGTGTTAGTGATTATGATGTGCTGTTGGAGCACGACAGAGAACGCATATATCAGAAGATGCAAAACATATAATTTTCAATGTCTATCATACCCTGATGGAAGAAAATAACGAACTACAAACCCAGAACATTCAACGAACGTCGCAATTAACCAAGGTGCCTTTTGGAACAATATATAAAATAGTTAAGAATAACGCAGGGCCTCGAAAGCAAAGAAGTGACAAAGGAGCACCGAGAAAAATTGAAGAGTATGAAATTGATACTATTAGGCAGCAAGTATACTCCTTCTACAGAGGAAATGTTGTATCTGCACTTGACTGCTTACATAAAAGAATCAATGATGAGCCTATAAATATTCAGTGTTCTAAAGCAACCTTGTGGTGAACGCTAAAGAAAGCTGGTTTTAAGTTGGGCACTATAGACAAACGTCGCACAATTATGGAAAGCCCGAGGTTACAGAAACTTCGATATGAATACTTAACGGCAATTAGAAGGTATAGACAGGAAGGACGATTCATATGTTATTTAGACGAGACGTGGTATGACACCCATGACACAATTTGCAAAGGTTGGGTGGATGGTTCAAGTATGTGTCAGTTGGATGTGCCGGTTTCGAGAGGGAAGAGAATAATCATTCTTCATGCTGGGTCAGAAAAAGGATGGATCGGACAGCAGCTATTATCTGCTAAAAATGTTAAATCCTCAAGTTTAGATTACCATGAAGATATGACCTCATCTTTATTTGAAGAATGGTTTTGTGACACTTTGCTGCCAAATTTACCAAAAGATAATGTGATAGTGATGGACAACGCTCCGTATCATTCTCGACAGCAAACCAAAGTTCCTACAAAATGTAATAATAAGAAAGATATTAAAACTTTTTAGAAGCAAATGATTTATATTTAGAGGATCATTATTAAAGACGGCAGACTATGTGCCCGGTGCATGGTGACAATAATCATTTCACCATTAGTACAAAATATTATTTTTCATTCCTCTCGCTTTGTTTACATATCGGAGCAGAAAAACATATATTTAGTAGTTTCGTAAATATTTCCACACATGCATTTATCAAAGAGATAACAGAATTTGAACATATTATTTTACAGTTCTAAATCAAAATAAAAAAAAAACATTATTTCGTTTTTCTAACAATGAACAAAACATTTATTCTAAAGAAAAAGTGGTATTATTGGCAATAACAGATGCACCTTCAAAACATATTTATATTATAGTATCCAAAATAATATTTAGTACACATGGTGAAATGATTCTTGTCTGTCTGGCACATAGTCTGCCGTCTTTAATCATTACACAAAAAAACAATTAATAGAGGTGATGAAGACAAAAGAATATTTAAAGGATTATTATGTGGATAACAGAGCCAACGAAGCAGGACATACAAATTTGCGTTTACCACCATACCATTGCATTTTCAATCCCATTGAATTGATATGGGCCCAACTGAAAAATACCATAAGACAATCAAACACCGAAATTTAGTGAAAGCAGTGTAACACACATAACAAATGCTATGGAACATATAACTGCTGTAAATTGGAAAAATACTGTTAAACACGCAATAGCAAAAGAGGACCAATATATGCGCATGTACAAACAGAATAAACTAGACGAGCATAGTGGTCTGCCTCAAGCAAACCGTGTCCCCTGCGATAGTGATATGGCTATAAACCCTCACGTTTTAAAATTCGCCAAACTGTCGTTCGTGGCACTCCTAGTTGTCTAGCGATTCGACGTAGACTGAGAGTTGGATCCCTTGTAGCAATAGGTACTGCTTCTTCCTCTAAGTCTGCTGGCAAATTTACTCCTCGGTCGAAAAGATAATCACGCAGTCCGCATTCCCGAAATTGTCTGTACTTCGAGAAGCGTTCTGTAATGAGGAATGCGCCTATCGGAAAACCGATGTCGGTTTTCAATAACTGCTTGACGTGCACTGCCGTTATAGTAGCCATACACAAAATGTATGTCCGCATACTCTTGAGAAGAAAATCGGTAAAGCATTTTGAATTAAGAAAACGTGTCCACTCACTAATAAGCTTTTGTATGAACTGAAACGTAATGTAATCCTTTATTAAAAAGTGCAACGTTAACAGTTTAACAGTCATCTGAACATTTGTTTATTGTATGATATTCATGGTTCAGCACTTACGAAATAAGTAAGAACCTAAGTATGACACGTGTTTATTTATTTTAGGTTAACATTTTATTATGCGACGTTAACAATCACAGGCCTGTTATTAAACCCTATAACTTTTTTTAAATAAAATCAATTTGTATTAACTTTAGGATTACATTTTTTTCATGATCTGACAATCATATTCATAGATCTGTAGTTTTGAAACAAATAAAAATAGATATGCAAGTTTTGCCTTTTTGTTACTTGAAATAAAGTCTACTTTACACTCCTAAAATTTGAACATAACAATACGGGACACCTTGTATAAATATCTAAGTTTAACCAAATACAATAATTAATATCAAACTTTCAATTGTGTTCATTTAATCTACGCTCAGCGACAAAAAAACCAGGACACTTGTTTTATGTCGGAAATTGTTAATTAAAGATCTAGTATGTTATAAAATTTAATGGTTAAGTATTTTAAATGAAAGAAAAACGCATTTCAAGCAAAGGTTCATGTAATTAATCATAAATACAGTATTAGAAAAAAAATCCTTTCGTCAAAACGGAAATGGCGTAAACCCAGTAACATCATTTTTCAGCTGTGGCTTAGATGTTTTGTGATTGTAACATTGAAATCACATTTTTAGTAACGCGTGTTACTCCCTCGGCATTGGATAACTGCATCCATACGTCTTGGCATGCCTTGAATCAGGTTAGAAATGGCTTCTTGGGGAATGTTTTCCCATTCTTCTAGAAGTGCTTCTCTTAACTCCTGTAAGTTTTCCGATGGTCTCTGCCGCCTCCTAATACGCCGTCCCAACATGTCCAACACGTGCTCAATGGGATTAACGTCAGGACTCCTTACTGGCCATGGCAAAACGCGAATCCCCACTTCTTGCAGATAATTTGTGGTAACGCGAGCGACGTGTGGGCGCGCATTGTCGTGCATTAGAAGAAAATCATTGCCTATATATGGACCAAATGGCACCACATGATTCGCCAAACATTCATTTATGTACCTATCAGCTGTTAGATTTCCGTCTACGAAAACCAACTCCGTACGAGCGTTCATACACACTCCTGCCCAAACCATGACTCCACCATCTCCAAATGGCGATCTCTCGGAAATACAGCACTGCGAATATCGTTCCCCTATCCTTCTCCAAACTTTTTCACGTCCATCAGGTGAGCGTAAATTGAAACGCGATTCGTCTGTAAACAGAACACAGCTCCACTGTTCATTTCTCCAGGCTCTATGATTCTGTGCAAAGCGCAATCTTTCGACGCGATGCATCCTTAGTAATCTGGGACCGGTTGCAGGTTTAGCTGACATCAGTCCACTTGCTTTCAACCTTCTTCTAACTGTTTTGGCCGATATTGGACGTCCATGCATGTTAAAAAACCGTAGGGCTACCATCGTAGACGGCAGGTTGCGCTTCCTAAGAACTGACAACACCATGCGCCTGTCTTCATTTTGCGTTGTGCATCGCGGACGACCCGAACCTGGTCTCCTGGTGTATTCTTGCGTCTCTCTAAAACGTTTCAAGGCATCATGAATGGTACTTCTAGCCATATTCATGACATATGCGATGTAACGCACACCGCGTCCATCATTATGTAAAGCAACGGTTGCAGTAATATCTTCGGGTCTCATTGTGTAATAAGATAAATTGTGACTAGCGTCTTACACTCAAAACACTGATAACATGTGAAAATTAAACAAATAGTGATAATAAAGAATAAAATGGCAGACTCAAATTCTGCAGTGACTGTGACTTTCGACAATTAAATGGCGTATCTCATAACAATGGCTTGTTTACACGTATACATGGTAACACAATTATCACTTGATGCATTTTAAATTGCATTATCTACAAAAACTCTGACTAACATAGGTACATCTCATTTTTCTTTTTATAAAGTAAATGTCCGGGTTTTTTTGTCCCTGAGTGTATATTTATATTCAAATCTAGCAATAGCATACCTACCTTACAAAAACCATAACGTTTCTCTTTGTTTCGAAATTTTCAGAAGAAATAGTCATAGGATACATTAAACAAATATATAACAATCATTACCTAATTTAATTTAATTAATTTAACTATGTATAAATTATACTGTGCTTAAATACACAAAAATTTAAATTGAGTACTAATAATTTAAACAATTTTAACAATTTTATGCGTTTAAGATTTATAAAGTACCTTGTAACCTTGAATACTTAAAATTTATATTCCTCCTACACACCTCCTACACACCCAGAGCCTACCGTGAATTCTATACATTATATTAAATTGCTTAACTCCTTAACTAGGACATTGTCACCTATTTATAATTAACTTTTAAATTTATATACCTACAATATCTAATTATTCATAGACCCCCTGTTCACGTGAATGGTTTCTCATTTAATATAACACATTGTCACCTATTTATAATTAACTTCTAAATTATACACCTACAATATCTAATTATTTATTGACCCTTTTCACGAGGATTGTATTCTCATTTAATATAATACAACAAGCCGGATGTCTGGTTTTTCACATATAACGCCTCTTCTTAATTTTGTCTTTCTCAGAATTGCTATGAGAGTTCGGCCTTTACTATACGACTGTTTAACCATTTGTTAATGGAAAATGTTTTTACACTCGGACCCAATATAGATTTTGTCACTACCTGCGTACTTGTAATAACACGTTTAAATAATAACTATTAATTTGTACATTGCACATGAAATGCTCATACAGTTAATTATACTAGTGTTTTGTGGAAATATAAGGTGTTTCATTTAGTTTATTAGTAGGTCACCGTAGCTTTAAAATCGTTTTTAGTAGGCGCCTTCTTTAGAGAAGAATTTTTGCCGTCCCTTTGTTCGATATTTTAACACATGTTTAAGAACCATTTCTAAGAGACAAGTGTTTTGTCTCGTAGTTTGAAATGTGCATGGTAAATTTAGTCTTTACAGGGTTGCAGTGTATAGTAGTTGTGCGGAAGCGTTTATCTTACTTTATTGTGCCCCGTGTGACTTTAATTAGTAGTTTTTACCTACTGATGATGACAACTTAGTTGTCGAAATACGTATTTAGGATACGACTAATAATTGTGGTAAGGGGTTATATACCTTTTTAAATTATTATTTAACCACAGTCTCCATTGAAAGAATTTTCACTTAAAATTTCTTCAATTATTTAATCCAATACTGTGCTTTATATAGGTCTTTCACGATAATAGATGAGACACGTGACAAACAGATACTTCAGACTAAGTAACATTAAAATTACAATAATACCTAATAATCCTAGTAATTCTCTCTATTAAGTAAATATATTACGTTACCAGAACTTGGGCATGGTTGCTAACTTGGATTTTGGATTCTGTCAAATGTCATTCGAATAAGTTGTTTCCGAGTTCATATTTATAAGTTCCTATATCATTTTATTTATAAATCAATATTATATATATATATATATATATATATATATATATATATATATATATATATAAGATCAGTTCATATCAATTCACATATACATTATGATTTTGTTAGTATTTTTTTTTATATTTAATCAAATAAAGCATATTAACAGGAGTTGTAAATATTTTAAAATGACAAAAACCTAACCTCATAGATTATTTACTAACAACAGAATGTAGATTCGTCAACCCTGTTTTGTAACTATTTATCACGTGACTCGTCTGTTAAACCTAGGTTTCTTTAGCGTCATTTAAATCCCCCTTTTTTAACACAAATGTACGATACCTAAATCTATTGTCCGGACCGAAATCACACAAGCAATCGTAATCTGTTGTATTTCATTTTTGTATAATTTGGAACTCGCGATACCATATGTCCAGAATATTTTTATATCAGTTGTTATTTTGGTGTTATAAATTGTCAGGAAACTACAAAATAGTGCTATATTAATCGTTCTAAAATCGTATATTTATATATTAATCTATATCATATCATTCCCGATAATTAATTAGTTAAACGAAAAATCGTATTTAATACTTGAATATAAGATGATGATGTTCATTCAATTGTGTATGCATCTACAATAAACAATTGTAGATTTGACGCCAACTTTATATATTTATTTGGATATATGTATTATACATAAATGTATAAAATGCAATACTTTTCAATCTTTAAATTAAAGAAGCAAGAATGGTACTACCATCTAGGTTAAAGCAGCTCTATTAAGATTATGTAGCAACTGAGAATAGCGTAAAGGTCGATGATGTGTTAATGTTTATTACAGATACCAAGAAATGCATGTTATCAGAGAGAGGTTTGTTGACTTGTAGTGGTATGGTACATCTAATTTTAGGCCACTCTGACAGTTTAATAAAAATATGCAAGAATAAACGTGGTAAGCCATACGGGCTTTTTTTTATATTAATTATAAAATCATTATGTATGAAATAGTAAATACAGCAACATTTTAGTGTGTTATGATCAAACACTTAAGAAAAAATGAGTGACACAAACAGAAAAGGATCAGGGGGCGCAGTAGAACAGATTATGAGAAACATGACTTCGGATATACACAATGTTGATGGCCAATATAGGCAATTGGGCTATGTACCACCAACACAACATTCAGAAACATGGAATATGTCTACTCAAAATACATATATTAATCCATACAATATGTGCACTAGTGATACACAAATTCCATACCAAAGTATAAATAACCAACCTGTTACATACAACAATTATCAAAGTCCTTATACAGAACAGTTTGACAAGAATTTAAGCAATAATGATTTATATGCTTTTAATATGTATTCAAATTTACAGAATGGAATGGGTGTTCAAGATATAAACATGTATACTCAAGACTATAAGTACATGTCTAATATTTATCAAAACATGCACTCAGTGCAAGATCCGGGATATATTTCAAATCATCAAGACGTAAATGTCATGTTAAATAATACAAATATAAAGCCTCGTCATCCACCTTCTAATAAATCACCATTAATTGACAATCTAGTCGGGAATTGGACACCCAATACTAGTGGTACGTATTCACCATTTGGAAATGTAGCAACTACAAATACGTCGAATATATTTGAATCTGATATCAATTGTTTGAATAATATTAACACAGAAAAATTGCAAAATCAAGATAATCTGGAAAAAACAAATGAAGATGTGCTAAATTTTCAATTCAACAGAGAAAACAAAAGACCTCGTATCATTGCTGAAGTTAAACCAATGCGTCCCACATATTCAGATGTTTTATTGAAAACAGTACCAACATCAAATAATAAATTGGGAAAAACAGAGATTAAGGATATGAAACTGAAAAAAGATAATAAAAAAAATACAAAGAATGAGAAATTACAAAAGGGCAATTCTTTATTGACACGTGTTAATATTAACCATGAATTTAAAGATCTGAATGTCGATAAAACTAATCAGTTAAATAAAAGTTACGAAAAAGTGAAAGATATTAAACCAAACCAGCTCAACCGGAAATGGGTATCTTTAGATAATGTTTCTGAATCATTTAGTGATATAAGAAGTGACTTGACTGACGTCAAGAATAAGAAAGATGATGAAACGGCATTAAATAAAAGCACTATTAAAAATGGGCAAAGAAAATCAGTGAAAAATTATTCAGATCATGGAGACAACGATTCAAGCAATAGTAAAAATGATTCTGTAAACTCAAGCAAAAATTCAGTTAAAAAAGGTGTTAAAAGTGGATCAAAACAAAGAAATCATGATCTGGTTGGTAATTATGACAAACCTCCTAGTAAAAGAAATCAGCGTAACAGAAAACGTGATGGACAACTGCCATTAGGCATTGTAGGGGATAAATTGAAAATATATGTGGAGAACTGGTGGAAATTCTGTATTGGGTTTGTATTTTGGCTGTGGAATTTAGTTTCAGATGTTTGCAGTCTTAGCTTGCAAATACTGCGTGAAGGGTGAGTATTAAAACAGTTTTATTTATTATTTCTATATTTTTCTTAGTATTTTTTCTTTATATTGTTATATAAATTATAACTTAATATCATCATTTTAGAGCTTGCAATCTATGGTCGTGGTCTATAATTAACTGGGATATTTTCAAAGACACATCGATCTCTTTGTTAAAACGCATACATGTGATAACATGGTTACATGAAAAATTCAAAAAGGGCAAAATGAAAGGAACTAAACGTTTTTTTCCAAGGAACGGCTTGCAATACAATATTAATATGCCAATGACGGGTGATGAAGCTATGAAAAGATTACTAGCATGTAAAGGAAAAGATCCATACAGTATACTTGGTGTAACTCCTACCTGTACAGATGATGATATTAAGAAATATTACAAGAGGCAAGCTGTGTTAGTCCATCCCGATAAAAATAAACAATTAGGAGCGGAAGAGGCTTTTAAAATATTAGTGCATGCTTTCGACATGATTGGTGAACCAGAAAGACGAGCAGCTTATGACAGAGGTAATTTTTTCTTATAGAATTTCACTTATATAAAAATGTACAGTACTGTCATTTAATTAATTAGGACTTCTCTTAAACTTATCAATTTATCATATTGTACATCTTTCTACCTCATTTCAGTGTAAAACTATTTGAGTTGAGATCTACATTTATATTTTGGGACGTATTGCTTATGTCTATCCATCATATATTTCTTTCTATTGTGTTCTGGGTTTTTGTCGCATTTTCTTTCCATAGAATCTTGCTTCATGTACTTTTCTTGTTATTCATTTGTTTCGCATCCTGTATATGTGCACTAACCAACCTAGCTTTCACGTATTGATTTATCGATATCCTTTATATTTAAATATTCTCTGCATCTTCCTTCGCCATTACCCAGGTTTTACATCCACGTGTTAGTATCATAGATACCACCTTCTCTATAACCTCTACGTTTATTTTCTTAACTATATTTTCCTTCCACAAGAAAGATTTCCTCAATGCATTGAATATATTCCCCACTCTTCCTATTCTATCATTAATTTCCATTTCTAGTCTTCCGTCTTGTGTATAAAAGTACCCAAATACTTGACACTTTTAATTTGTTCTGTTGTCTGCCTATCTATTATAATATGTTTTTCTTTCTTCACTGTTATTAATGATGGTCTTGGACTTTTTATCACTTATTTTCATGTTGATCTTTAATTCTTGCTTAGAATGTCTATATTATGTTGTAATTCCTTTCCAGACTTTCATATCATGTATGAACAGTAACTTCAACAGTACTACCATCTACATTTTTCAATTTCGCACTATAATGCTCCTGTTTTTCTTTTTTGTTTTGCTCTTTTTATAGTCTTGTCTACAACTATCGAAAACATCGGGCTTATTTATATTTATTGTGTATTTGTACATTAATTTTATTACTTGTATTATGCCTTCCTGTATCCTTCTAAACTTTTTCCATACTTTCTGATTCTGTCAAAAAATTTTCTCTAGGTCTGCAAGAGAGAGTTATATGTACCCCTTTGTTCTTGTCTATTTTTCTCTTATAATAAAAATTGGATGTTGAATACTTCTAGCTTTTCTAAAACCAAACTGTGTGTCCTCTAAAGTATCATGTATCAGTTTATCATTCAGAACAATAGTGTATATATCAAGTGTAATCTTTTGCCAATACTAAACATAGATTACCAGGAATTTTATAAAACGAATCTACAAATTCATGCAAGTCATTGTTTAATCTAAAGTGTCTAACTTCAGATAAATAAAATATATTACAAAGCAGAGTTACAAAACAAATACTTAGAAATTAGGACATTTTTAATTGTAACATTAAATTTTTTACCAATTAAATTGTTTCAAATTACAGAATCGGCACATGTGGAACAAGCTTGGACAGAACTAACAGAATTACTAGCACAATTTCAGCAAAAAGTGGAAGCAGCATCTAAAACAATTCGTTGTAGTTACTGTGGTTCCGGTCATAAACGAGTTAAAGTAGATAGACCAAGTTATGCAGCCCGTAATTGCAATACTTGTAAAATATATCACGCTGCAAGAGAAGGTGATATATGGGCCGAAGCTAAATATTTTGGTTTCGTATGGCATTATTATGCTTGTATGGAAGGTGGTGTTTATGACATCACCAAATGGGCTGGCTGTCAGAAAAATAGTCTTAAACAATTGAAACCCGATTCCCATAATGTTCAATACAGAATTGCTCTAGGGAAATATACGGGATCTTCATGTAAAAAACACAATAGCAACAGTAATAGTCAAGCAAGTGGACCAACATCTAGGAGCGATGAATCAACGACTAACTTTGAAGATTTATTAAGTAAATTTTATGGACAGATGGAAAGTAATTCTCAAAATGCTCGACGCAAGAACAGTAAAAAGACCAAGTGACTTTGTTTCTTTAAAATATAATTATACGTAATATATAAACATATATTATATAATATACGATTTTCATTTGTAACATTTACTAGTTTTATTTCTTCACAGTTGTACTGCTTTCTTGATAAGTGAAACAAAATAAAACTGAAATAAATGAAAGAATATGCTTATATTATATATAACTTTTTGTAAGTTTTATTAAAAATACCTTCCCTTTTGCGTGGTAAAGTTAATGTCAATTTAAATAAGTACAAGCTAAAAAAAAACAGTTCTAACTTTAGTGCCTTCATGAAAATAATTAAACTAAATATTAAATGAAAATACCTAATTTGTTTCTAATAAATTGTTATATACAGAAAATTAACAATGTTAATCTCCTATAGTGAATAGGTTGCCAAAGTAATACCATGGTATGTTTACTATTTAACATTTTACTGATCACACAGAATGTTTTTAAATATTTATCTAACAGAATTAGGCACAGAAAATGACAAAATAAGAAATATTATAAGTAAACATTAAGTAGTAAATAAAGAACTGGCAAAACCTACAAAACTACTATAAGCAATGGCCCTGAATGCTAACATTCAATTACCAACCAATGTTAATCCTATTATTTCGGAAATTATAACAATTGTTCTAATGAGCCTTCCAAAAAACACAAACTTGAAACATTATCTACTGCATTATCTAAATCTCTTTTCAAAACTGTCTTCCTCCTACCCATTTCTGTATATTTAAAAGTTTCTTTGGCTAGACACTGCAAAAATAGTTCCTGCAAAAATTTTAAACTGTAAATACATATGTAAAAATAATACTGCTAAGTAAATTACTGTAGCTTTTGTAGTTACAAAAACTGCATCTTTTGAAATTATATTAGTGTCTGGATCCATTTTCATAATTGCCTTTATCCTATTAAGAGGCAATTGGGAGAATTTCTGCTTTTCTGTGATATTCTTTTTAGTTGAAATGTCTTCCTTTTCATTAATGTGATTTTCATTGTCATTTATTTCTTCATTTTTTTGCATATTGTAAATATTTGTGAAAAGTAAGGTTATGAACAGATTAATAAAAATGTTCTGTTAATTTGTTAATAAATAGCATTGAGTGTACTATATTTAAAATTTTAATTTTTTATCAATTTTATAGACCTTTCGTCACTTTATATAAGAAATCTCGTAGCAAGAAAATATAAAACTCTATTTACTACAATTTCCCGCTCAAAACTAATATAAATGTGACCAAATGTGAAATGCTTAATAAATATGCATCCTTTTTTATCCTTAGTAATTTACACACTTTGATATGTATTCTTCTTATTTTTTGATTAATTTTTATTTTGGTGACACAATAATAACAGAATTTTTTGAATAATTTCAAATAAATCGAATATAAAGCATACTTATTAAAGTGTATTAAAGCTCATATCTGCATCTTATTTTGCCCTAATTCTAGGAAGCTTTAAACCACCTTTAAACCTTCTTTTATACGAATGATTTATTAAAATTTTCAATTGCCTGAATTTTAGTTTCATATGTTTTGTTCTTATATAATTATTCTGAATACGAATTCTCCAATATCGTTTAATATTTTGTATTTGTTTCGGTAGAAGGTTAAAATTAATAACATCGATATAGATGATATATATTTACTAGATAGGATATACACAGATGGTATAGGTAGAAGAGAACCTGTTTTAAGCAAGGCATCACGAAAAATCAAGAATGAATATTAAAATCAAATTACTTTCAGGATGGTAACTATATAAAGACAAAAACACAAGAATAAAACGAAAATATTGAAAATTTTTTCTTTTTCTCTTTTATCATAATATAACTTTTGTAGTTAAATATCTTGTAAAAATCCTGCAATTATTAACATGTTTAAACGAAACAATTATTAAGTAGAAAATTTAAAAATATTAACATAAAAATAATAATGTTCCGTTTCGTAATACATAGTTTGAAAGTGTTTATCTTGTATTTAATATTTAATTACAAACAACCAACTAAAATTTTATTTTCATTAAATGTATATGTATGTATATTTACAAATTTAATATATATTCTGCATTTAATCTAGTATTTACAATATATTTCTAAGTAAGTTATTTATGAATCATTAATTGAAGAATTAATTTTCTTAGATTTTAATTTTGCTTTTATCTTCTTTCGTTAATGTGTTTTACTCAACGAAAAGAGAAGTGAGTCAATTAATAGAAGCTCTTGTGTTTATGTAGCTATGACTCACAATTATAGAGAAATAAATTAAATTTATTTAAACAAGTACTCCCGAATTATATTTTATGGTGTGTAAATACTACATATTATCCAATTAATTCAATTATTCAAGTCAATATATTAATGCGTTAATTAATACATTTTAAACTATATTTTACAATTATAAATTTTATAAATGAAGCTTGTAATAGGTAATAGCTTAATATGAAACACAAAACGAAAACAAACATTAGAATTCAATAAAAGAAAAGTTATTACACTTTATTGATTACATGTTACGGTTATTATGTTATTATTGTGTAATTTTTATGCAATTCAGATAGCCTGTAACCATAGATTGCAGCTTTTTCATGTTAAAATGTTGTATTCTCGTTAACTATATTGTGTAGTATGCGAACAAACGCATTTTTATTTTTATTTTATGTGTTTGATATCAGAAGAATCAAAATTCTCAATATATTTTATATTGCTATTAAGATTAAGTTGATCATAACCCATATTAAAAAAGTAGAAGCGATTGGCTTAATACATAGTCTTTCGACATGTAACACAGAAATAGGATATTAAATCCATGCACACTGCAGTATCTTGGACACGATTATCTTTTAAACATTTTAGAAAGGTGCACAAGAAATATATTGTCTACTACTTGTAAAATATCTTGCAGTGCGATGACAGCGCCTCTATTGACTAAAATTATTGGTAATGAAATAGAGTCATGGAACAATGCCATTTTCGACTTCAGCAAAATTTTGAGTGAATGCTGTCAGAGTCCGAAATTTGCATTTTTTTGAACTAAAGATAGTGTTGTCTTAAGTGGTGCTATAAGTTAACAGTGTCCCGTAGACAGAAATATCGTGCTTTATAGTTTAACATTAGTGGCGTTCATCATTTCCATGAACTATTCATCAAAGCCAGTGTTTACATTTTTTTACGTCAAAACAAACCGTAATCGATGATATTTTAAGTGAAATATTATTAATAGACTTGCGATTATCCATAATTGGTATAATTGCAGACGAATCTTCCAGAAAACTGTTTATATAGCCGGTTTGAACTAGGCGAGTATGGCGGTCTATTCAATTTTGTTTACAAAACAATGTCTGCAAACTAAAAATTTGTTTGCAATAGCGATTATGTGAACTATCCATTTGGTTCTTTTTAAACGTTATGGATCCAGTTTTTCAAAGGCTTGGAGATGTCACCATACAGAGACTTGAAAAACCAAAAGACAAAGTGGGATTGCAAGGCATCGGTGATATTATGGAAAAGGAGAGCAAAGAAGAAAAATCCGAACTACACGTAAATAATAGTACTTTATTAATTTAACACTGTTTTCTCTTTTAAGATAGCTACAGCAAAGTAAGAGATATTAAATCTAATGTACTAGAGAAATCAATTCGATCTTTGAACAATATCTAGAAAATAATGTATTATTGTAACTTGAAATGTTCTGGTACATAATATTTATTACTTTAAATTAGTAAATTATGTTTTTTTTATATTTAGATTTGTATATTACTTCAATGAAAGATACGTCCATACCTACTATACAAAATACAATGTTGGTATGTTACATGTCTAAATATGTTTATTCGCTTATGATTTTGAAATATCCTTACATACAGTTTTGTTAAAATCACAGCACTTACTCATTGCTTACAAAGAAGCTTCGTCGAATATTGGGAATCACAATAGAATTTAACTTTAAAAACATTATTATTAATGTCTCAATACAACAGTATAATTACATCAAATACTCTGGCTAACATTTAATCATTACCAGTAAAATAGAAAGTTTATTTTTGTGTAAATAGGTTTAAATTTTTACAAACTATTAATATAAATGAATAACACCACCTAAGTTTAAAAATGATCTCATATTAATTATTATGATTAAATTTAAATTGATGAAGATTGGGTAGTTATGAGATTTTGTGACTTCAAATTTAATAGAATAAACTATATTTTGAAAAACAGTCTAAAATTATGTTTAAGAAAACTGCTTTGTATTTAATGACGATAAATAACAATAATGTATTATTTTAACTAGCCTTTTATAAATACATAGTAATAACAAAAAAGTTGATTGTTTCAAACTGTATTCGACATTAATTAGATGATACCTTAATACTAATTTTAAAAAAGGCTGTAAATATTAAAGCATTCTTTGATATCTCCATTTTTCAAACACAAGCAACATGTCTTATAACTAATTTTCGTCTAATTTTTAATCAAACTTTTACTATAAATATATGCATATATACTCTATTGTATATAGATGAACACAACTTAAAAATAAACCTTAAAATATATTTATTCCAAAGTAAATTGTTGCTATTAAATTAACAATTTGTTTCTGAAATGTTCATAAATAAAAGTCATTAAAAGAATATTTATAGTCTTTCTCAAGTAATCAATAAGAATTTTTCCATCAAATAAAGTTTGTATGCAACTGTATTCTAACTATTTGGCTAATAATATATTTACTCTTAAGGCGCTGCGTTGTTGTAATAATCAATGAAGTAAATTCTATTCAATTGATAGTATTAATTCAATAAATTTTAAACTGATTACGATTTATGACACTGATAATATTCTGGTATCTTCCATAAGGCCTTGTGGCTAAGAGACTTTCTGAGTACCTACTTTAGAAATAATACTTATGTTACTTTCGATTGTCTTCATAAAAAACTGAAAGACAAAATAACCGCGTTATAATCGAAATGTACATTTGAGATTATAGGAATGTTCCTATATCGTCTGGAAATGTGGTAAGTTAACGACGGAGACGTGAACGATATCCCACCAGTACACTAGATATGAGAGAAGAGAGGTTTATAGTGCCAGGCGTGTCTGGCAATACGTACCATACCTACTTCTGACTTATCCCTATTGCTTATCAATTCAAATGCTCCACTATACATTGAATAAACATATCGGGGAAGTAAAGTTAGCGGGGACGCGTCTTGCGCAGCAGTGTCGTTAACTCACCACATTTCCAGACGGTATACCAATGAATCGGTTTGTGAATGGTCCAGTACATGCGCATTGTGAATTTTGGAACGGTAAACTTGCATTGCGCATGTATGGACCATTCACAAACTTATTCAGTGGTATGTTGAAGCTAATCTATTAATATGCACCTCCAGTTTCCGTTGTTAATGACATCACTTGTTCACACTAAATTTTGAGCGAAGACACCGGCAATGATCGCTACAGTACCTACCTACATTGCTTGGGTACTTGTTTTAATGGAAAACTACGGTTTTTACTGTGTAGTCTCTGTTTCATAATTGTTCAAACATTCTCGATTGGATTTGCATCTAGTGACTAAAAAGGCCAATTCATGCTTAGAATGTTTTTTTTTCAACTTTACTATTGCAAAGTTGTCTGCAATCATTTCGCGTGTGTTTAATTTCTAAGTAAAAATGCACAATGGTTCAAATCCTCGCGCAAAACGTTCATGTTAATAGAAACGATATGGCGATCACGTAAAGATTCCGTCTGTGCTCTCAATGTAAAAACAAAAATTAATTTATTTTGAGAAAGGTAACAGAAACGGTAAATTTTACTTAAATTACAAAAACTGAAGATACAGCTTCTAATCAACTTTAAACTGACTGTTAATAATTTGTATGCCCCTCTCGAGCCTGGATTACACTGTTCAGTCGTCTTGGCTTTGAATCTACCAAATTTGTTAAGCAAATTTGAGAAATTGCTTCCAATCCTTCTGAAAGAGCTATTTGTAGCTCTTGCAAAGTTGCCAGCTTTGCTGGACGACAAGATATGCCCCTGTAGTTCATCTCAAAGGTGTTCTATCGTAAAAAACAAATTGCATGTCGATGCGACAATTCACATCAAGCTTTGATACAAAATAATACAAATCTGTATAAAAACAAATTTGTATCTGTATATGCATGGACACACAGTACGTATTTACCAGCTTTTGCTTCAACTACCAGACGCATGCGTTTCTGTGTAACCACTTTGTCAATGATAGGTTTACGAAGACAAAAGATTGTAGGTACACTTGCGGTCATGTAGCAAGTTTTGTCCTATCCGAAGACATCAGATAACCTCATGCCATCTGACGGACAAAACCGACCACGCCGGTGCAAAGTGTTTCTTCTCGAATAGCTAAGCTATTACTGGAAAAGAAGAAAAAATGCGCATATTACTGTGAGTCCATTAACTCGTCGCCAGGTGGCGTAGTATAGCAAAAACAAATTGCATGTCGATGCGACAATTCACATCAAGCTTTGATACAAAATAATACAAATCTGTATAAAAACAAATTTGTATTTGTATATGCATGGACACACAGTACGTATTTACCAGCTTTAGCTTCAACTATCAGACGTATGCATTTCTGTGTAACCACTTTGTCAATGATAGGTTTACGAAGACAAAAGACTGTAGGTACACTTTCGGTCATGTAGCAAGTTTTGCCCTATCCGAAGACATCAGATAACCTCATGCCATCTGACGGACAAAACCGACCACGCCGGTGCAAAGTGTTTCTTCTCGAATAGCTAAGCTATTACTGGAAAAGAAGAAAAAATACGCATATTACTGTGAGTCCATTAACTTGTCGCCAGGTGGCGTAGTATACCAAAAACAAATTGCATGTCGATGCGACAATTCACATCAAGCTTTGATACAAAATAATACAAATCTGTATAAAAACAAATTTGTATCTGTATATGCATCGACACACAGTACGTATTTACCAGCGTTTGCTTCAACTACCAGACGCACCGGCGTGGTCGGTTTTGTCCGTCAGATGGCATGAGGTTATCTGATGTCTTCGGATAGGACAAAACTTGCTACATGACCGCAAGTGTACCTACAGTCTTTTGTCTTCGTAAACCTATCATTGACAAAGTGGTTACACAGAAACGCATGCGTCTGGTAGTTGAAGCAAAAGCTGGTAAATACGTACTGTGTGTCCATGCACTTGTGCCAGGTTATTGAGGACCTGTTTACAATATTTCACCAGCTTAGACCTGGTAGATGGGTTCATAATGGCTTTAATAGCCGCCTGACTATCAGTCATTATGTTATTTTTTTTGCTTGCGCAGCCGGCTTCCCGAATTTCATCGGCGCAGGCTGCGACTGCTAACAATTCGGCCTGGAAAACCGTAGCATGTTTCCCCAGACATATCGATATCTTCCTTCCAGGGCACTTTCCGTATATGCCTGCACCTGCCCCCTGACTAGATTGTGATCCATCAGTGTACCAGGTGCCGGCACCACAATCGATCGAACGACTTTTTGCCTGTTCCCTGGTCGGTATAAGTATGTTCAGCTTAGCTGTAAACATAATTTTAGGTGACATACTGCCCACCGGCATTTGAAATATCGGCTCTTCCAGTATAGTTCCTGTGATATCTGTATGACTCCCTACAACCTTCGGACACCATACGTCATTGGCCTTCAGCCTCAGTATCGCAGCCATTGCCTCCGCCTTTATAAATAGCTCCAGCGGAGGGAGACCCACGATGGCCTCCATGGAAGCGGTTCCCGTGCTGTTCATAGCTCCCGTGATTCCCAACAGGGCCTGTCGCTGGAGAGTCGTGAGGAGCCCCACCGACGATGTCCGCTCCGTCCTCCTCCACCAGACAACTGCCCCATAGGTAATCGTTGGTCTTATTACTGCTGTGTACAACCAGTGTACCACATATGGTCTTAGTCCCCAGGTCTTGCCAACAGCTCTTCTGCATCTCCAGAAGAGCTGCGCCGCCCTGTCTGCCACTTTGGCTAGGTGTTTGCTCCAATTCAGTTTCGCATCAAGTGTTATGCCTAGATACTTCACTTCATTGGTTAGTTCTAACTCTTGTCCAAACAGCTTTATGCAACCCAGATCATTTAGTTTTCTCATGTTGGTAAAGGCTACCAACTTGGTTTTTTGAGGATTGACAGTTAATCCCTCCTCAAGGCACCATCTTTCTACAATTCGCAGAGCATTTCGCATGATGCTCGCCACTGTTCCCGGGAATTTCCCCTGGGACACTATGACAATGTCATCGGCGAACCCCTGCGTCCATATTCCCTGGGGCCTTTATTATTCTTACTGTTGATAAATGATTTACTTATAAGCTTGCCTTCTAAATGCCTTGGGTTATGCTGATGTTAAAATCTTCGATGTAGTGTCGAGTGAAGCTAATGTTAATCGTTTGCAGGAAGGCATTGACTTTATTTTTAATTGGTCTACTGCCAATCACTTGACGTTGAATACAAATAAATGCTTTGTCGTGTCTTTTACTAGGAAATTAACACCCATTCCTTCTTCCTATTCTATGGACGGTCATATAGATTTTAGAGTTGCTTCTGTGAGGGATCTTGGGATAGCTTTCGACCCCTGCTTAAACTTAAATTTGCACGAGCAAAACATGTTCCTTTCAGCGAGTCAAATTTTAGGTTTTAGATCTACCAAATTTTAAATAACGTCGATCTCCTCAAAACGTTATATTTTGTGTTCGTTGAGAATGTCGCTGTAGAAAGAGGCCAGCGTCGGTTTTTGAAATATCTGAGTTTCAAAACGTGGCATTTATCCGGATCGTGGAATGAACTATTCTTTTTTGCTAGGGCGGCATGGCGTTTAGTCACTCTCTGATCGCAGGAAACTACATAGCGCAGGTTTTTTATATGGTCGGATTGACTGTTCGGATTTGCTTTCTAGCGTCGGCCTTCGTGTTCCGTGCATTGCTTCCTGGCACATTTGCTCATCGCACGTCAAACACAAACACCATCTTGAAGGCTCCATTGACTCATATGGTGTAAAATACCGAGGCAATATATTTCGACATATTTACCGAGAGGTGGCGTTAGGGCCGCGTTGTTCCTTTTGTCTTGAATTTATATTTTCATTTTGTTTTTTTAATTTATATTATCTTTATTGTTACTCTATTGTTATTAGACTAATCAGTAGAGCAGACCAATTTCCGTGCGCGCCATGAGCGCCGGTATGGGAGTGTAATTCCTAATATATTAGAATATGCGATAGAATAGGGACGCAACATGAGCTTGTTACCGATATAAGTATAGAAGTAGAGACATTCTATCTATTCTATTCTATCTATTCTATCAGAAATAATTAAATATACATTTGGTTTTCTGCATTTAAAGTAATATGCATAAACACACGAAAAATAAGAATAGTACATATTATAGCAACGTTGTATGTACCTATAAATAAAATGGAAAATGTATGAAATCAGTGATTGTGTGCACGACAGAGGATTTAAAAAAACACTTACCGTTTTAAGCGTCTTCCAAGGATTGACAAACTGGAGAAACTCGATTGTATATTTTCAACATCAGGTGCGTTTCTAAGGTTATTTCTGAAAAACATGTCCGCCGTGAGGAAAAAATATGTTTATATTCGGAAAACGAGCGTTCTACATCTAGTGATGTTATATTCGCATAATCAAAATACTTTGTTAAGTAACGTAACGCATCTGTAGACGTGCCCTCACAAATACGTGTTAAGGTGTCAAAATCTGCATTTCTGTCTAAAACACTTTCAAATTTAATTAGAACACTTTCATTTTTTGCGTCTTCTACAGCACACAGTTGTGCGTGAACATCTTTAAACGATTTGCAGTGATTCCTCTAACGACAGCGACGAATTTTTTAATTTTGTTATTGCTTCTTCTAGTCCCAAGTAATTCTCACGAATACTTTGTAAATCCATTTTAATCTGGGCATCTTGAGAAATTTTTTCTGGCTTGTATTGATAGCTGCACTTTCTTTCGGATCGAATGATAAAACCACGTCCTTAATTTTTGCAAAATGTTCATGATAGTAAAACCCCGCCCGTAACCATGTACCCCAACGTGTCAGAATCGACTGTGGTGGCTCAGGAGTATGGGGACACAATTCGTGAAATTTCCGAATACGTTTTGGAGATTTCAGGAATACTGCCTTTGTACTCGATGTTAGAGCATCTACCTTTGGATAACATCTACGAACCTGTTCTGCCACTAGGTGTAGAGCATGGAGTTTGCAAGTAATATGTAACAAGTTAGGACACTATTTTCTAAGAGACCGGCCTACAGAACACATGGTTGCGGCACCATCGGTCATAAACATTAATACTTGGTCTTTCGAAAGTTTAAATTTTTTCAAAGTATCTAATAGCACCTCTGAAATTTTTTCGGCATTACATTGTTCTAGTCGTCTGGATGCTAATAAAATTGAAGACGTTGGTTGATGTGGTTCCATATTACGCGCCATCACATTAACTACAGATTGTTTTTTGCTGTCAGTTGTTTCGTCCACACATAACCACAGTTTTTTATTTTTCAGTTCGGCTTTGATTTTATTTTCAACCTATTTACGCACCGATGGTAAATTCCTTCGTAACGTTGTTTTGCTCGGTAATGTTTGATTCGCGTATTTATTCCAAAATGAAATAAATGAATCATTACTTAACAAGGTAAACGGCAGTGTACACACAATCATAGTTACACATAGTTCATGTATAAACTGTTGTCGATTAATTTTGTTATTATTGTGCTTCGAACTGCTTACGTGTTCTTTACAATGTGTTTTTGACCAACACATTAGATATGTATTGCACACTAAACATTTAATTTTTGAGCCATCGTACATTAAGTCCGGGAAATCCATAATAAACTTATTCACTTTGTCTGATAACGGTCGTTTTCTCGATTTATGTGTCGACGACATTTTATTACGTATGCTTACACTTACATGCAGTCTAAGCAAGTACCAAACACATACTGAATGGTTTTTATTAGTTTTGATGCAATACAATCATCCTCACATCGGCGCACATGGCGCGCACGGAAATTGGTCTGCTCTACTAATCAATACGCAAATTTAACAATAAAAATATAACACCTTAAATTTTTGTTTAGGTTTAAAAACAACTGTTATTCCTGGGGTTTTAATAAATATCTCAGGGTCGCTGGTTGGTTTTTGCCGATCAGTGTATAAACATTTCTTTCATTTCGAGTGTTAAATTTTGTTTATATGCAAGAGTATTTATGAGTTTACTAGGTACGTGATTTTAAGATTATATTTAAAAATTAGGATCGATCTTGTATAGATATTAAGTATCAATTTGCTTATATAAAATCAAAAATATACAAAGAGAATATTTATAAAACTAGAATTTTTGGAAAAAAGACACCTACTCTACTGCCAAAGCCAAATTCACTGTATACTTTTTAATTAGAAATTATAATAATTTACCCCAAATACAGAGTTTAATTTTGGTAACCAACCTTACTTTAAAGATGTGTGACATGTTCCTTTTAAATTTATTTTTTAAAAGCACGCATTGAGCATACCATAATTTTACTGTACCATATTATACCCTAAAGTGATGAAATTTGATTTATTATTGAATTATCGTTGATTAATGTTTGGAAAATTTGTTTATCCGCCAGATGCACGTAAACATGGAAGATTCACAGGGCGTTAAGAGGAATTTTGATAACGTGGCCGGTCCATCTACGAAACGAACCAAATTCGATAGGTTTGATTTGAAGAGGAACATGGACGAATGCAGCGCTCAGTCCTTTAGCGAAGCCGAACTGACGGATTACGATACGGACTCGGAAATAGAATCTGATGAAGACATACCGACCTTGAAATCTCAAAATTCCAATATTGAATCTGTGACGTCAGAGCTGGAAACAAGTACGGACTTCTTCGAGAAATTGGTGCAGGAACCGTTCGAAGACCACGAATCTGAAGAATTAAAATCCGTAGACGAAATTAAGACCGAGGTTGACGATTATGAGTACGACATTAAAGAAAAACTGAAAGAAATGGGTGAGATTAGTTTTGAAACGGTTAAAAAGGGGGACAAGCCGAAGAAAACGGAAATATCCACGGAAAATGAAGTGGTTGTGACGCCAGCGAAGAAAATGAGTAAGTAGATGCTTTAAATATATGAAGTATTTTATATACGAGGGAAGGTTTTTAAGTTCGCGGAATGGGGGATATGGGGAGAATATAAAAAATCTTTTGTTATAGTAATTAATGATGAAGACCCAATGGGCGAAAGACTAAAGTCCGGTAACTTGAGGCGAAATATTAGAGAAGTTATGGACGAAACCAAACTTGATGAGTCGACTTTGGCAGCCCAACGTCAAGAAATGGAAAGATTGAGAAGGGTTCAAGAACAGCAACGAATTATTAGGGAAGTCCAGAGACAGATGGCTCAGGATAGAGTTATTTCGCTGTTACAAGGAGGCAATGTACCAAAAGCAAGTAAGTACAAGTCCTATGCAGAGAAAATCAGAAATATTATTTTTGTGGCATTTCTTTCAAGGTACATCTGGTGCTAGAATTGGTAATACAGTATTAGTTAAATTACCCAACGGGCAAACCAAAACCATGACAAAGTTAACTAAGAAGCCTTTCGATTTGGTTAAAGTTCCCAAAAGTGCAATACCACCGACTAAAGCAAAGAGCTTGATAGCCATTAAGAAACCACCAGGGAATCTTACACCGTCAGTTAGTATAGCACCCGTAATGAAGAGGATGCCGCAACACTTTCCTATGGCACCTAGTGATACCGATAGTGAAAATGAGGATATGCCCATGCTCAGAAGGCCTATTTCCAGAGCAAAACGTAAGTTAAATTGTAATTAATGGCATACACGCAAGTATATATATTTTGTTGATTTACATACTCGGGGTGTTTATTATTTTTGAATGTTGTCCTTTAGTTCGATAATAGATCGTGGTTTATTTCCGTAAATGAGTGACTCAACGTAATACAGTATGACCTCTTTGATCCGAACTACATATTTCAAATTATAGTCCTAACAATGCCTCTTTAATCCGAACATCGAAGTAATTCCTGTTGCCTAAATGGGGAATCACTGATGTTAATGTTTTCTAAGATTTTGTTTGTTTAGGTTTTTTATTCACTAGACCGTTGACAGTCAGTTGCATGTTCAGTTCGCAAAATGACTTCTAAAAGAAAATACGTTACTTTGTCGATAAAAGAAAAAATTGAGCTTATTAACGATTTAAATGCGGGTCATAACCTTTATTTACTGAACTTAAGATAATACAAAGTACATAGTACATGACATTACCCTAAATTCCGATGGTCCGCGTAGTGGCACTACACCGGACCCTAAACTTTGTGTTGTTGCCAAATCTAACTAATCTTAAACTAAGCAAATACGGACCTAGTCCGCGTCCAGCTTATCTATTTCCAATTGCGCTCCTAACCTGCAGAAGTAGTATAATAATATAATATAATCTAAGTTCCCTTTCTACCTTTCGGTGTAGGGATTTTACATATTTATCTCTTAACTAATGTGTATTGTCAGTATTTTGTACAAAGTTTTTCCACTTTTTTCTATCTTTGGCAATTTCTCTTGCATTCAGTACTGTTTCTCCTCTGTTCTCTATCAATTTGGCTACCTCCTTTTCCCATGTTTTCTTCGGCCTCCCAGGTCTTCGTTTGACTATTATTTTGGACGTCCATACTCTTTTAGTTTGTCTACATTCCCTCATACGCTGTAGGTGTCCCCACCATCCTAATTGTTTCTTTTCTATATATTCCATTATGGGTTCTATTTGTAGCTCTTCTCGTACGTCAATATTTCTCACTCTGTCACTTCTTGTTATGCCTTTCACTCCCCTCAGAAATTTCATCTCAATCGTCTGTATTCTGCTTTTATTTCTGTTTGATAGTACCCATGATTCGCTTCCGTATGTTAATATTGGTCTGAATATTGTTCTGTATACCGTCATCTTGGTTTTTCTTGATATCTCTTTCTTCCTTATAAATGCTGATCTCATTGCATGGTATAGATTTGTTGTTTTTTTGATACGTTCACTTATGTCAATGTTTTGATTACCATTTCTTTCCAGTATTACTCCCAAGTACTTAATTTGCTCAACTTGTTGTATCCTTTGGTTGTCGATTTTTATATTCAATTCTTCCTCTTCCCCATTTGTTACTACCATCACAGTTGTCTTTGTTATATTTATCTTCATTCCATTCTCCTTTAATATGTTATTCCATATGTTTACATTGTCTTGCAGCCCTTTTTCGGTGTTAGCCATAATGACAACATCATCTGCGAATACACACTCCGTTAGCTCTATTGCTTTTAGGTTTCTGAATCCCACGTTGAGTTTGTTCATGTGTGGTTTGCATTTTTTACTTATTTCATCAATGAAAATATTAAACAGTACCGGGCTGAGTACTCCTCCCTGTCGCAAACCGTCTTTAATTTCAAAAATGTCTGACTTTCTATTTTTACTGATTACATAGTTTTTACTTTCTGTATACATGCTCTTTACTGCTGTTATTAGCTTTTTGTCCACATTTCTCTTCTCCAAGCTATTCCATACTTTTTTCCTTCCTATACAATCAAAAGCTTTTTCTAGATCTACAAATGCGAAGTATGCTTTAGTTGCGCTTAGTATTGTTTTTTCAATTATTTGCTTCACAGTAAATATGTTGTCGTGAACCCCTCTTCCTCTCCTGAATGCACTTTGAGTTTCCTCAAGTGTTGGTTCCACGTATCTTTGCAATCTCCTTTCCAATATGCGTTCATAGGTTTTCGCTGCTGTACTTAGTAACGTTATTCCTCTATAGTTGCTGCACTTCCTATTATTTCCCTTCTTATATATTGGCACTATTTGTCCAATTTTCCAGTCCTCCGATATACTACCTTCTTCCCATGCTCTATTACATATTTGCCAAAATATTTCTATTCCTTTTCCTTTTACGTTCTTCAACATTTCAGTGGTTACTCTGTCGTGTCCTGGGGCTTTCCCATTTTTCAGTGTGTTTAATGCCTCTATTATTTCGTCTTTGGTTATGGGTCCCAATCTTTCCTCATCTTCAATAGTTATTCGTTGTTTTTCTTCTCTTTTGTTTATCTCAGTTACATTTCTATCTATATTTAGCAATTCCTCAAAATGCTCCTTCCATCTACTCATTGTCTGTATATCATCTGTTATTATATTTCCTTCCTTATCCATAATTGGTGCATGTTTTGTCGTTTTTCCTGTTCTAAATATTTTAAGTATTTTGTAGAATAATTTTTGGTTTTCCTTGCTGCTGCGCTCTATCTTATTTCCGAGTTCTGTCCAGCTTTCCTCTTTTGCCTCTTTTGTCATCTTGTTTACTTTCTTCCTTTGTTCTTTGTAAAGCTCATATTTTATTTCTGTTCTGTTTCCCAGGTATTGTTTCCATTTTTCTTTCTTTATTTTAACTTCTTTTTTAATTTCGACGTTCCACCAGGCTGTCTGCTTAGTTCCACCGCGTCCTCTCATTTCCCCGCAGGTATTCCTTGCCGAGCATAATAGTATTTCCTTAAAGGCTTTCCAATATTCTTCAATTCCATCATTCTTGTCCATCTTCAGTTCTTCCATCTTGTTTTCTACCATGTTTTGATATTTTTTTGCTACCTCTTCGTTCCTCAGTTTGTATGTTCTTATACTTGTAAATATTACATCTCCTTTATTCCTGCATTCATCAATTCTTTTTTCCTGTTTCTTAATTTTCGCTAATACCATATAGTGGTCAGTGTACAGTTCCGGACCTCTTCTAGCTCTAACATCTTTTACCTCTTTTTTGTTATCTTTCTCCACTAGTATATAGTCAATAATAGATAGCTCATTATTTGGTCCCCTTCTTGTATATTTGTGCACATCTTTATGTTGGTACCATGTGTTTGCTATTATTAAGTTGTTTGTGAGGCAATATTCCATTAGTCTTACTCCATTATTATTTTTGGTTTCCTCTCCATGTTTTCCTATCACTCCCGTGTATGTGTCCTTCCTTCCAACTCTTCCATTCATGTCACCCGCTACTATTATTTTACCCTTGCAGTTTACCGTTATCTGATTTAGCTCTTCCCAAAATTTGTCTTTAATTTCTGTCTTTTCATCTGCATTGGGGCCATAGACAGCTATTATCGATATAGTATCTTTGTCTATACTTAGCTCTATTGTAAGGATCCTCTCTGAGTGTCCTTCCCATTTTTTTTATGTTATTTACCAGTTTTTTATTTATTACACACCCCACACCTGCCGAAGCTCTCTTCTCCTGTGGTACACCACTGAGAATTAGTATATGCCCATCCTCTAACATAATTTCTCTTTGACCCTTTGTCTTTGTTTCGGACAATGTCAGTACATCCAGCCCAAGGTCATTAAATTCATAACATAGGTCTTGCTCTTTGCCCTTTAGGCTTCTTACGTTCCAGGTTGCATATTTCCAAGTTTCTTTGTTGGCAATGTTTATTTTATTTATTTTATTCATTTTCCTTTCTTCCAACATATGTTTTCTCTTATCCACTGCTCTATTTTCATCTTCTTTGCTTGTCGTACGTGTTCTTACTATTCCACCAACTTTTCCAGCGGTGTTTCTTGCTATTATATATTTGCCTACTTTATGTCCGTTCGCACTTTTATTTTTCTCCATAATCACATCCATTTGTTTGCCAATGTCGTTTTCATTTTTCCCATTCTGTTTAATCTTCCTTAGTTTTTTGATTGTTGCTTTTTAATTTTCCCAGTACTTTTGTTCCATCTCCATTCTTCCTCGTTTACCATCACTTTGTTATACCCAATTTTTGTTGTCTTTCCTTTTTCCCTTTCGACTTTGGCAAATTTTCTTAGAAGTAGTCCGGTCCTTAAATATTTCATTTGCTATAGAGCGTTTCACGCCCATGATGAAGTACAGGCATATGGAGATAGCGTACATAGTTGCCAAGTCGCGAACTCATTCCTACCAACATACCTATATTGCTGTTAATCAGGCATGCTGTCAATAGTATTGTATTGACATAACCTTAATTGTATTTATAATGAACAAAATTTTAAAATTATTATTCTTAGTTTGCATCTGTTTATAATATATTCGATGCCAAGAAAAAGTAAATAAGAGTGAAATATAATTCTAGTTAATGTATATGAAAAGTAAATCATTATATTAACAAACTACTTAAAATTGTATTTTTAAGTTATAATTTGGTTTAACCAACACACCATTTCTATACTCAAGGTTTGTTTTGAATTAAAACAATTATTTTATATATATATATATATATTGGTTTCCTTTATTATAAAAAATAGTTTGATTTGTCTATTAGAATACAAGCAATAATCATAAAAAGTTTTTTTGTGTAGACCATAAACATACAAAAAATACTGCAATATAGATATATTTAACCAATAAGATAAAAATATCAACATCTTAAAAACCTAATTTTTTATTTCAATTAAAACTTGACTGCTGTAGTAACATTAGTTATAGGTTTGTTCCGAGAAGAATCCCTATTATTTTTAGTGAATCGGAATTTAAATCTGTTTTACAGCCATCATCGTGTACTATAATACTGCCTACCAATTGGCTAAAAGAGATGCAAACTGTCAGAGATTCGTTCTTGGAACAGACCTACAATCCACTGGATGTTGAAGCAGCATTCGAATAGCCGACAGGGTCAGTTAATAAATCGTCTTCCATATCATCAGTTGAACCTGAGTCTCCCACATGGATGATAAACTCCTCAACATCATCTTGCAATCCATCGACAATCCACATTTCTTTTTCAATTTTTTTTACATGCTGAATATAATTCTTCCAATTGTCAGCTGTAGAGACGGCAGACTATGTGCCCACACTGTCAAAAACTAAATTTTACGATTTTCTTTAAACATGCTTAGCATCGTTAATAGTAATTTTAGAGAAAAAGTGTTCAGACAAAAGTTTTAGATAATTTTACGCCAAATAAAACTATGTAGCTAATTTTTTTTTTTCGTTCACCATTATCGAATTATGACACAAACTAGTGTTTTACACAAATACACAAATTGCATCTCTTCACAACAGAATTTGTAGCATTGCGGACTTTACGCCTATCGATGTTATTAAAAGCAACTAAGACAGCTTCTCTTAAATCGTCGATTGTTTCATATGTTCTTTTGTATACTGTGTCCTTTAGTACACCCCACAAGAAAAAATCCAAAACTGATAAATCAGGGGATCTAGCCGGCCATTCAATGGGTGCATTTCGTCCTATCCATTGATTAGGGAAGTTCAAATTTAAATAATTTCTAACATTTAGTTGATTGTGCGGAGGCGCTCCGTAATGTTGAAACCATTGCAGCATTGCTCGGGTTCTTAAATTTAAATTATCTAACATTTCCTCGAAATCTTGTTGTACAAAATTAAGATAACGATTGCCAGTTAGTGATCCATCAAAAATAAAAGGAGGAAGAACAGTTGATCCTATAGCACCACACCAAACATTAAACCCAAATTTAATTTGTGGTCTCCTATGTTCAACGTGAAGTGGATTTCTTTGAGACCATATGTGCTCATTGTGCCTATTAAACATTCCACAATTTGTGAAACGAGATTCATCAGTCCATAATATTTTCATTGAAAAGTGTGGATCGTTTTGACACTGATCTTTAAACCATCTACAAAAAGCTATTCGTCTGATGTTATCACCTTCATGTAAAGTTTGTGATACTGAGAATTTGTAGGAACGAAATTTATGCTTCTTCAACACTCTGACAATAGTGCCTTGAGAGGAGCCCATTTCTGTTGAAATTTGTCGGGTCGATGTAGATGGATTCTGAGCGACACTTGCTAATATGTTTATTTCTCTATCTTCATCCATCCCTTTTTTTGATTTTGGTTTAACGAACGAACCATAATCTGCTAAATTATCCCATAATCTCTTAAAAGTAGGTAGCGCCGGCTGACGTCGATCAAAATAATTTTCAAAATAAACTTCAGCAGCTCTAGTAGAATTTTTCTGGCACTGAATGTAACATTCAACCATATCACGCTTTTCTACGTTAGAAAATTCCATAGCCAAGGCAAACTTATGATTAACGGCCGTTTGCACCGCTTATAGTTAAGTTACAATTAAATTAATTAATAGTTAATTGTCAATGTTTGACAATTAACTTGACTTAAAAGTAAAAATTAACAGCTCTCACTTCTGTGACTCAACGTGAAAGCAATGTTAGTATATTTATCTCGACTGCTCCAACGAACACTATTGTAACTCCGATTTTTCGTTTTTTGAATTACAAAACACCAAACATTTTTTTTTTTAAGTTTTTATCTTATAAAGTGACCAATCATAGAAATGTCTATATCCTCTTTATTTTTTAAAATAACCATATCAAACCTTATATCATTGTATTCAGCAAAAAATAAGCTTTTTAATGATGTCAAAACTAACTATGGTTTCCATTTAAAAAAACACAAGTTTGTGTCATAACTCGATAATGGTGAACGAAAAAAAAATATTAGCTACATAGTTTTATTTGGCGTAAAATTATCTAAAACTTTTGTCTGAACACTTTTTCTCTAAAATTACTATTAACGATGCTAAGCATGTTTAAAGAAAATCGTAAAATTTAGTTTTCTTTGAATATCTAATAAGCCATGAAAGTTATCGGAGAAACAAAAGCAGTTTTAAAACAAACTCGTAAAACTGCGCATCTTTCCCCATTTAAGCGTTTTTCTATCTCCAGTAGTTTCTGAGATCCCAATGCTAAACATTCAAAAAAACTCAGCCTGTATATACGTGTAAATATTTATTCATATTTATATCATGTCTTCTTACTTAATAACCTACTTACATTCTTAATGTTATGCTAACCTAATTATTCAACTAAACTAGAACGCGAAGATGTTCATTTATATATATTTTTCTTGTAGCAAAAGATCCAGTTACAACAATAGACATATCATCAGATGACGACTGCATAGTCGTCTCAGAATCAGAGAATGATCCATCTGACGATGTAGACGAAGATCCTAGTAACTCGGGTATGCATACTAATGATGAATTTAATCAACCGGACGAACAAGGCCGAGTAGTGGTGAATATAGGTCATCCCGAAGGTGAACTGGATATATACCTTGCGCCGCAAATAGCCCGAATTATTAAGCCTCACCAAATCGGAGGAATAAGATTTCTTTTCGATAACGTCGTAGAAAGCGTGGATAGATTCGAAACGTCGACCGGCTTCGGTTGTATACTAGCGCACTCTATGGGTCTGGGAAAAACACTACAAGTGGTGTCTTTTACGGATATATTTTTAAGAAATACCCCGGCGAGAACTATTTTGTGCATTATGCCTATAAATACCTTGCAAAATTGGATGGCGGAATATAACATGTGGCTGCCGACGGAGGAAGCTTCGGCTAACAGCGCTCTTATGGCCCATGGGGAAGTGAGACCGAGAAATTTCAATTTACACGTTTTGAACGACAGTCACAAAACTCTGGCGGCTAGGGCTAGGGTCATAAGTCAATGGAGGAGTGGTGGTGGCGTTTTACTCATAGGATATGAACAATATAGACTGCTTTCTTTGAAGAAACATCCTAAATCTAGACGAAAACCTGCCCAACAAGAACCTGTGGATGATGATAAGAACAAGAAATTATTTGACGGTAAGTTTCACATTTCTTCCTGCATGCCTATAATTTTCCAAGGTTACTAAATTTCCCCAGTATACATTCCACGTTTTTATTGCTTTGGTTGTCGGTGATTGCTTCTGGGATTCCGGGCTGAAATCAAGGGCACTGCTCACTTGTTGGCCGACGTTTCGCCCACTGTTGTAGGGAACATCTTCAAGGTTGCTACTTATTGTTGCTGTACTGAAACTCTAGAACAGTTGCCAAGGACGCTGTTCCAACTCGGAATCTCTGAAGCAATTATACAGGTTGTCTTTGAAAGAAAGAGGCAACATTTGAAAAGTGGAAAGATGTACCGGAAAATTAAAACCTCCTTGAAAATTAAATTACGCGCCGTCTATATGTATTGGAATGTCAATTCGAAATACCTCCTTTGGATTTACACATACGCTGCAATGTTTATGTTTATAAAAACTCTAAAAGATAACATTTTTTAGGCAGCTGTCGATGTTTTAAAAACTCTACGAGGGAGCAGCTTTGTTTACTTAAAATTCAGTAACCTCAATACGATTGCGTACGAATATATCCGCTGTGAATCATTTATTAACTCTTATGTGTAAATGTAAAAACTGTTGGTTCTGAAATGAACCGATTTGTAAAAATAGGTGACACAGATGAGAAGTCCATTTTAAAAATCATACTAAAAATAATTTGTGGACGAAAACTTTTAGAACTGACCTTAAATCAACTTCGTTTCATGTGCATTACGTGAATGATTTTTTTTTGTTACGAGAAGTAGCAATTAGAAAATATTAATATGGATTCAGAAATATCGCTATTGAATTTACGCTGCAATATTTATGTTTATAAAAACTCTAAAAGATAACATTGTTTAGACAGCTTTGTATACTAAGGCTTCTATAACATGGTACATACGAACAGTCAGCAGTTAAACATTTATACTTGCATGTCAATTTTTAAAAGTGAAATGGCGTTCTACCTCCGAATGGCAATTAAGACGAGTTAATTACGATTAAAATAATTAATTCTCTCCAACATGTCTTCTTAATTTCCGTCAAAATTGGGTTAGTCCCGGTTGTATAGGCAACCTTACTTGCTCATCTGAACCTTCAACTTTTCTACACGGGCGACAGTAGTGAACTTGTCAAACAACTTCAAATTTTGCGCATGACACAAAGACCATATTCGAGATTAATGATTTTTTTTAATTTGGCTCTAATCGAACCAAATTTTCGGGTAACTTTTAGTAGGATTAGGATCCTTTGTGCTTTCATTTAGGTTTCCCTAGTTTTCCTTAACAGTATTTCGGTGATCGTGATCCAGGTTTATTAATATACACTGCCGAGCAAAAAAATTAAGTCACTTAAAGTAACTTAAGAAATTGCAAATAATTTAAAAAATAAAACTAATCAGGGAATCATAGGTCTAGTAAGCGGTGAAGGTTATATTGTTGGATGGATACTAACTGTCATTTTTGGCGTCTGTCACATTCTGTCACTGTATTCGCAACGTTTGTTAAACAACAAAAATTAGTCCTAGTTAAACATTCATATTTCGTTGCTTATTTTTCAGTAAAGTGTTAATTTTTTTTCCCTAAAACCTATTCGTTATATGGTTTATTGCGAATTGACGGTTTGCTGTTCTTAGTGTTTATTTACCAGGACGAAATGCCTCTAGATCTTATTGTTGTGGCAAAAATTGTAGCGTTGATACAACATGGTAGAGGACAACGTGAACCCGCAAGAATTGTTGGTAGCCTATGTGCTGTACAAAATGTGTACCAGCGCTATCAGGAGAATAGTTTGATAACCAGACGCCCCGGATCTGGGCGAAGAAGTGTCACGAGTCAAAGAGATTATAGGTGTTTCTTGATGTCAAGCTTGCGGAATAGAACATATGTGGTTTTGCTGCAAAATCAGCTTCAAGAGATTAGAGGTGTTTGTGTTAGTGAATGCACAGTTAGAAGAAGGCTTCGTGCTAAAGGATTGTCTTGCAGAAGGATGGCTACAGGGCCAACATTGAACCGCTAGCATGGAATAACAAGATTTTCCTCGAAATCGTCTGGCATAGTACGATGATCACTGGAGCAAGGTACTCTTTACAGATGAGTCGCGTTTTTGCCTCAATGGACCAGACGGAGGTCGACGAGTGTGGAGAAGATCCGGAGAATGATACGCCTCCGTTTGTATTGAAGAGAGACGTAAATTTGATGGTGGGTCTGTTATGGTTTGGGCAGGTGTCACTTCAGAAGCACGTACAGAGTTGGTTTTCATAGACTAACAGCTCACAGATACATAACGGAAGTCCTGGAAGATCATGTTATGCCTTTCATGGTCACTATGGGTGAGCAAGGCATTTTCATGCATGATAATGCAAGACCACACGCTGTCAGGATTGTCAGTGAATATCTAGATATAAGTAGGAATTACGCGGTTTGATTGGCTAGCATGCAGTCTAGATATGAATCCAATCGAGCATGTCTGGGATGAGTTAGGGCGACGTATCCGAAAGTATACACCAATCCCAAGAACTGCCCAGGAGATGATAGAGTTTCTGTTGCAGGAGTGGAATAACTTGGATCAGAATGTAATCCCTTGCAGTAACTAAACCAGGTCATGTATGTATTTACAACTCTTACGACAACACGGCCTCGGTGAGTTATGATCTTTCACCACATCATGTTTATCTTATAAACAGGTAACTAGGCTAAGGGGACATACTCTAGTATATAACGAGACACTCAGAGGTCTCGACAGAGACAGACACACAGAGAGTCACAGTCTGAGACAGTGAGTTAGAGTCCCTGCTAGACTAGTGCCTCATAAGTATAATGTAGTGTATTTTATTGTTAAACGTTATTATCTTTATTTAATTATCTGTTGTTATTTATTCGTTGTCCCGCCTATTATTTATTTCACTGGTAAACCCTCGGTGCATAAGCAACGATGTGACCTCCGGGATCAGGTGACATCACATGGCGATCCTGCCCACGTCTGATATCATATGGCGATCCTGCCCACATCAGATATCACATGGCGACCCTGCCAGGATTTTATTATTATATACAAAGAGTTCCAAAAATTTTGTTGCAAACGCCTTATCACTAATAGAAGTTGATTCCTATGATGTAAAGGTTAGTAACGGAACGACCGGTAGCATCCTTATCACGTCAAGGACTCAATCGACGGCAGAGACCTATCGATCGCACCATTACAAAACCGACAACAGCTACAGTTTCCGCCAACTCCAGGACTGATCATCTTAGGGTTATAGAACTGTTGAAAAGGAAACCAGCCGAATCAAAAGAATTTCAAGTGATGGAAAAGGCAAAACTTCAATTCGCTCCAGAGTCGTAATGAAGCAAGCATGCACTTCAAGGAAATGGTCCTATACGACGAAGACGCTCTCACAATTTTTATAAAGGAGAATGCAGTTATAACAAAAATGTGTATTGTTAACTGGTCTCTAGGATTTTTGCATTGAAGATAAGGGCATATAGTATAAGCGAAATTACCGCAGAATGTGCACCCTTACTATGGTCAAGAATTGCTTCGCAGAACGTGACATACACGAAATATGTGTTGTCAAGGATAATTCACGAATCAGTGATTTCCTAAAATAATTTTGCCATAGAGCAAAAGAGAGAGAGTTGAATTATGTTAAAATAAATATGATTAAAGGGGAGCACAAAGAATTGAAGACAAACAGTCAAGCAGGCATGAAGAATTGAAAACAAAGAATCGAATGCGGAAAATTAAAGAAAGACAAGAATTGCAAACTGCGAAACAAGGCAACTATTATATATAAGCTACCACATGTTATGGAGATCAAATTTAAGCAAACAAACAGAGAACAAACTTGAGACAGTGTACAACGGCCCATTTACAATTTGCCATTTAAAATTTACAATTTATCTTTTACCATTTGTAATAATTTTGATTTATAATTATAATAGGTTTCAATTCCTTTATAATAATAATACTTTTAGTGTAACTTATCTATACACACATCGTTATATAGTATAGTATAAACTCGTATAAGAAATATCGTATAATATATCTCACTAATAGTATGTAAGGAAACGTAATTATATATACATATTTAACACGGACAAGAAAAGCCAAAACGGCTCACAAGCCCTTTTCTTTTCTTTTTCGCCGGGTGGAAGATGCAGTAACTAAACCAGGTCATGTATGTATTTACATCTCTTACGACAACACGGCCTCGGTGAGTTATGATCTTTCACCACATCATGTTCATCTTATAAACAGGTAACTAGGCTAAGGGGACATACGCTAGTATATAACGAGACACTCAGAGGTCTCGACACACAGAGTCACAGTCTGAGACAGTGAGTTAGAGTCCCTGCTAGACTAGTGCCTCATAAGTATAATGTAGTGTATTTTATTGTTAAACGTTGTTATTATCTTTATTTAATTATATATTGTTATTTATTCGTTGTCCCGCCTATTATTTATTTTACTGGTAAACCCTCGGTGCATAAGCAACGATGTGACCTCCGGGACCAGGTGACATCACACCAAAAAAAACAATTTATTTATCAAAAGAAGAAACATATATAAATTAATTAAAGAATTTAATGTTAAATTAAAGAAGAAAAAGATTTAACCCACTGCTAAACCGCGAAATTATTTTATAATTTCCTGAATTCAATATTCCTCTAATAATACTTTATTTCAACCTATTTTTCTTCGTCAAGTATTAATATTGACTAGCAATAGTTTCTTAAGGTTTTCTTCTGTCAATTTTGTTCTCTTTGAATTAAGTACATCCTTATAAATAGAAAACGTCCTTTCTACATCGCAACTGGTTATAGGTGCATACTGGAAATATTCTTTTATTTCTTCATATTTAGCCGTTAGATTTTGTGGAATTGTCTCCATACATAATTGCTGCAATGTAATTAAATCTGGATTTCTATTAAGAATTGCTTCAAACTTTTGCCGAAGGCCACATCCGAAGTCACTTGGAATACTTTTCAAATTATTAACAGCCACATCTAATGTGGTTAATCCGTCATTTAATTTGAGATTTCGATTTTCAAAATAAGTGATTAGTTTTGGCAATTTTCCAAAGTGTTCGTGAAGAAAGTACAACTGATTTTTTAAATTTGGGATTTGTGTGAGCTCCTTGTACTCACCAATACTTCTAGCATCCTCCTTTAGCAGTGTTACGAAATGTTTTGGACTATCGAAATTCTCAGCATAGTAACTAGTAGCTTCCAGCCACGTTCCCCATCTAGTTATTACTGGAGTGGGAGGCAGTGACAGAGATGGAAATTTTTCCCTGAAAAGAGCTACTCTAAATGGTACTTTTCTGAAAACTTTTTTAAAAGCTGATACAAGTCTATCAACTTCCGGAAAAGTGTCTCTGATATATTCACAGCTTCTGTGGAGAGCATGTGCTACACAAGTAATATGCAGCATATTAGGATATGTTTTCTTCAATAGTCTGCCTGTTTTTAACATATACGCAGCACTATCACTGACAAATAAAAGTATTTTTTCTTTATACGTGGCGTCCGAATAAAGCATTTTTTGCATATTCTCCTTAATGGTTTCAGCAACTGTTTCCGCATCAACTCTATTTATAACACTTGTTGCTATTACATATGAGTTATAGGGAATAGTTGGATGTAGTACACCAGCTACAACATTTACCACACAGCGTCCTAACATATCTACCGTTTCGTCGGCGCTTATCCATATGTATTGATTTAAAAGATGGCTTCTAATGCGTTCTACTGTTCTCGTATAGCACCTAGAAACATAATATTTGCGTAAAGTTGATTCATCAGGACCAGTATATTTTTTCTGAAATGTCTTCAAAATTGGATTGTTCAATTTAAATAGTGCAATATTAGCTGCCATAAAAGTTTCACAGAGTTCTTCGTTAAAATTGTCAGATTCCAACGGGTTCAATTTTTTTTCGTGCTTTAACGATCTCCTACGTGACGTTTTACGGTTGATTTATTGCAATTTTTCAATAACGTTTCACACACTTCACAATAAATTTCGGAATCACTGGCAATGTACATACAATCAGTATGGCCCTCAATCCAACTCGCCATTGTTTCACGATGCCATTTCTCGACGCTCTTCCATTATCTGAAAAAGTAAGAATATTCTAGATCCAAAAAACGAAATTAAATAACGAAATTTTATGCACACTTACGTGAAAATAATTGGAAGAAGTTGCTTAAATGAAAAGAAAAGGAATGTACGTGCTATTTCTCTTACGAAATACGATAAACTTATTTATTTTATCTACGTACACGACACCACTGAAAACACTATATTCTCCGAATACAATAGCTGGGTTGTCCATTGTTATCGCTGCGAGACCAGGTGGCCGAGTAAGTCAAAAAAATACTTCATTGAATTACGCCGGGATGTACTGAGCGACGTTATACACAATTCCAATTGCCGATTGCGTTTTATGGAAATTGCATCCGTTCTCTAGTGATATTACACGTTATTAATTATCAACAATTTTTCAATAATGTTAAGTTTTATTCATTCAATTTCTCTAATCTGCAAATAATGTTAACAATAGTCGAACTTCTTTTAAAATGTACAGTTACTATTTTTCTAGAATAAATCATAAAAAAATTTAATTGTGTTATTCGATTCTATCTTTAAAAGCTTCGAAAATGCAGTAGGCAAATTTACAAAATTTAAAATTATTTGCAATTTCTTAAGTTATTTAAAGTGACCTAAATTTTTTGCTCGGCAGTGTATATTGTACTACATTAATGCGTCGTTCTCATAATGTCTCGGTCCACACAACGTCGGCGGTCAGGCGTCGGTTCCGAACGCGTGCTCTGAAATACCGTTTTAGCACGAGATTCGACGATATCTTATTTTCAAGAATACGAGAAGTGTACGCCAGCAACTAGGCTGACGAGTGGAAACAACTCTCTAGTTTGATTAGATGCCAGTAAAGGGGGTCTGCCGATGTCTTTAACAGTGAAATGGAAGAGGGGGTCGACGCATTAGATTCTGGTATTGAATGGTAAAATAAGTGGAGGAAAAGAAATGAGCACTCGTATAGCATATCTACACATTTACATATTTTCAACTTACACAATAAAATAATACAAATACAGAAAATTACATCCTAGTTCAAAAGTTTATGAAAGGTTTGTGTGCGATGACGATTTTAAGCAGGTACTGAAACCATGAAAAAAATGGGTTCAGGTTCGAGTTCGGGTTAATCAAAATAAAAAGTTCAGGTTCGGGTTCGGTTCAGGGTTCGGGTTCCAAGTTTAAAAAAACTACATGTGTTTTATTAGTAGAAAATTTATTTTTCAAAGAAATTTTCGTTTAATTTTACAATTAATATATTTTTCAAGTTTTCTTCTTTTAAATTTGTTCTTTGTGGGGATAAAATGAATTTCAAGGCTGAAAAGGCCCTCTCGACGCTTACTTGCGTAGCAGGTACTGCTCCCAAAATAGTAAAATGTTTTTTTTCTTTTCCCGTCTTGGATATTTTTCATATATATCAAATTCATTTTTAACTAAATTATCAATCGAAGCGGTGACATTTACATTTGAAGAATTTTATTTATAAAACCTTTCCTTCTTTTTTAGAACTTGTTCGAGCATATCTTCATCATCATCTGAAGAAAAAGATATTGATTCTCTCACAAAATTCTATTTTTCCCTTTCCATTTGTAAATTTTTCAAAATTTTTATTGTTTTCAAAATATGTTTTTTAGCATTTTCAACATCTTCGGGACTTAGAATGACCTTAAATCTGCTATCTAGATATACTGCTGCAATCAAAAGTAGATTGTTAATAAAGTTGTTTTCTCTTTTTATAATATTTAAATATAATTCTTTTGAAAATGATTTTGTTTTGTCATCTTTTGTTAGCTCCAATTTAAAAGTAAGCCAGATTCTATAAAAATCGCCTAAATTCATCTGTTCTTCTTGTAGTTTCAGCGTTATTTTTTTAACAGGTGCAAAAGCTTCTACGAATTCTTCACAAATATTCCAAGTACTATCAGTCATAGTTAATTCAGCATCCAGCAATTCCGAACAAAAACTTCTGTATTCCAATAAGGCTTGAACCATGTCATAACTGGAATTTCATCTAGTTTGACAGTCTAGTACGGCTTTTTTCAAGTTTAGCTTCTTAGCTAAAGAAGAAATATTTGGTGTTCGCAATTTTTTGCAAATGGCTCTGCATTGATCAAGAATTTTCTTAAAAGGAGGACTAGATATTGTGTCGAGCACTGCCAACTGTAAACTATGAGCAACACATCTGAAATTAATAATATTTGGGTGTGAATGTGCTAATGTTTCTGCTCCTTCCAGTTCAATATAAGAAAGCGCATTTGCTTCAGCTGCATCAAATTCATCTTCCATGTCAAAGTTTTCATACTCGTCTTTTAATAATTCAGCAGCTTTGATCATATTTTTTCCGTTATCTGATGTAATTGAATATACTTGCTGCAGTTTTATGTCGTAACAATCAAGAACGCTCATGATAAGATTTTTTATGTAGGCTCCTGTCTGACGATTTTGAGCCTCATGCATGTCAAAAGTTTGTAGTTTTATTTTTCCGTCAAAAATATATTGAATATTTATCCCTACAATACATCTACCAAGACGAGAAGCAGAATCAATTTTAATTGATATAATTTTGTTTGATATTTCCAATTTAATTTTGTTTTTTATTTCCGTTGCTTTGTTGTTAACAAGATCACTTATATTATGACTATTTACTGATACTTTTAGTGCATTCATAATCGGATCGATTATTTCTTTCATGCCAGAATCTTCGAAGATTGTGAAAGGACGGCCATTAACGGTTACTAATTTTACGCATGAATCAATGAAACTTTGTTTGCAGGTTTTTATCTTGATAATATTTAAATACTGTTCAAGGGTATTTTCCTCCGCTCTTGCTCTTTTATTGGTGATCTGACTCAATTTAGATGTTGACGATTCATTTTGAGTTTTCTTGAATAGTTCAGGATGCTTCCGTTGCCCAAGATTTGCCGTATGTTTACCTTTCATTTCATATTTGCATTCTGAGCATATAGATACATCTTTTCCTGCATCATAAACAAATAAATTTTTCGTAAATTTCGTAGACATCTCTGGGTTAGAAAAATCAAAAAATTTATATAAATTTTTAAATTTGAATGTGAGCTCACTTTACTAAAAACAATTTAAGAATTGATTTTAACAACCCACGTTTACTTTAAGAAAGTTAAAATATGCTAATACACGGTTTGCGTCGCTACTACATATTTGCATTGGTTACAAGAAAATGTTTGCCTACTGATTTGTTTAACACAAATATTATGTTTGTACATAGCTCAAACAGAAATGGGGATTTCCCATTTTAGTCTAGTTTGTGTGAAGGTTACTGGTTACTTGTTCGCTACAAATAGTCGTTATTTTATTTGATTTTGTTTTTAATTTTTTCTTTCATGCAAGAAATGTAATGTTTTTATTGTTCTTCTATTAAATATTTCTCTATTTTTTTATATTTTTGAACCCGAACCTTGCTGAATTTTTGGGTTCAACGGGTGCGGGTTCAAAGTCTTTATAAACAGCGAACCTGAACCCGTTTGGGTTCGGGTTCGGTTTCAGTTCCTGATTTTAAGGTTTAAAACGCACACAACACTGCTTAAATTCATAAACTTGCTAGTGGGGACCGTTACAAATGAAGATGGGACATTTCACGTCCAATTTGGTAACAATCTATCTTTAATTGAAGACGTAAATGTAAATCATATCGAACGTACACATGTAGCGATCGACAACTGACTGAATCGGACACGGTTCCTAAAACTGACCGACAACTACAAAACTACTCCTTTTGTTATTGTCCGTCACGTTTCGTAATTCGTATCGTCTTCGTAATATACATGAAATGAAGCTGATTTAGGTCAGTTCTAAAAGTTTTCGTCCACAAATAATTTTTAATATTTTTAAAATGTGCTTCCTACCTGTTTCCAACTATTTACAAATCGGTTCTTTTCAGAACCAACAGGTTTTTACATTTATATATAAAAAAGAGTTTATAAATGATTCACAGCTAATATATTCGTACGTAATCGTATTGAGGTTACTGAACCCTAAGTAAAAAGAGCTACTCACTTGTAGAGTTCTTATAACATCGACAACCATTTAAACAATGTTATCTTTGGAGTTTTTATAAACATAAATATTGCAGCGTATATTTGCGTGTAGATTCAATCGAGGTATTTTTTATAGACATTCAGATCTACATTGCGGTGATAAAAAGTTTTATCATCGCAATATTAAATAATATCTCTCTTAATCTTTAACTTATAATTTATAACTTTGTATCCCTCTAATATATATTTCTTATTACAAAATTTTGTTCCAGAGGTGCATGAAGCTTTGGTAAAACCAGGTCCAGACTTAGTTATTTGTGATGAAGGCCACCGAATCAAAAATTCCCACGCGTCTATATCACAAGCTTTAAAGCAAATGAGGACAAAAAGAAGAGTAGTTCTGACTGGTTATCCACTACAAAACAATCTCATGGAATACTGGTGTATGGTGGACTTTGTCAGACCAAATTACTTAGGCACAAAAACAGAATTTTGCAACATGTTTGAAAGACCAATTCAAAACGGGCAATGCATAGATTCCACGGAAGCCGACATAAAACTAATGCGCTATCGAGCACATGTTCTTCATTCGTTACTAGTGGGTTTCGTTCAAAGGCGTTCGCATACAGTGCTACAGACTGCATTGCCTCAGAAAGAGGAGTATGTATTGTTGATTAGAATGACCGATTTTCAACGAACTTTATACGAAACTTTTATGAATGAAGTGGTTAGAACTCAGACCGTGCCAAATCCATTGAAAGCATTTGCTGTTTGTTGTAAAATATGGAATCATCCAGATGTGCTGTATTATTTCTTGAAAAAGCAGGCTGGTGGAGAAGCGGTTGATATAGATCTTGAAGAGGTCTCAAATTCCACAGCTTCTTCAAATGAGTCTACAGCTAAAACTAAGAAAGGAACGAAGAAGACTACAGCTAGAGGTAGAAATTCTGGAAAACCTGCCGCTTCTGTGACACCATATAATTCATCAGGCGATGCGTCTACAAAAACATCACAGAGAAATAAAAACGCTGCAAATAAAAATGCCGCGAATAATGCGAATCAAAATCAACCAGCGCCGAGCAATGCACCTATTAATGTACAAAATTCTCAATCAACTTTGAACCAGAATGCTCCAAATCAGAATCAGAACAATCAAACAGGATTTGGTCAAAATTCAACAGGTAACTATCAGAACAACATGAATATGGGTTTTTCTTCTAACAAAGAGGTGAACAACTTCAACGAACTTCAACAAAATCAAGGTTGTAATCAGAACATGTCTCCAATGATCAAATCTGAAGACGACACATTTATCCAAAATAATCAAACTGGTGGCAACAACACAAATACTGTTGTTGGTGGTTTTCAACCAAAAGTTGAATATAATAACTTTTGCCCTAACAACCAATCCACTAATCAATCGAATAATTTTTCACAAAATCCACCAAGTAATTACAGTGATAGTGGATTTTCTCAGCAAACTATGGAATATTCCCAAAACAGTCAAGGCAGTACCTTTTCAGCGTCTTCAGCAACACCAAATCCACCAAGCAATATGAGCCAAGACAGTAATTTGACTAATTTTTCACAAACAAATTCGAGATTTCCATCAAATCAACCAAATTTTGTGCAGAATCAGTTTCCATCAAATCCGCAGACAAACGCATTTCCGCCACCGTCTCCTCATTCAAAATCAAGTCAACAGGAGGAATTCGTTACAAATTTCTCACCTGAAGTTTTAAAAAATACGTCAGGAACTTTCCAAAGTACAGTAGCTAATTTTCCTGATGCATCAAGCAATTTCCCTGTTAATACTCCCAATTCGAATTTCCCAGCAAATAGCTCTGATTTTCCATCAAGTAACAATCAAAATCCAAATTTTTCGCAGAATGTGCCTCCTCATAATTCTACTTTTCCGCCTGGTAATCCTCAAAATTCAAATTTTCCTCCAGGTAATCCTCAAAATACCATGTTTCCACCAAATTCACCAAATACCAATTTTCCTTCAAATAATCCACAAAATACCAACTTTCCTCCGAATAATCCACAAAATACCAACTTTCCTCCGAATAATCCACAAAATACCAACTTTCCTCCGAATAATCCACAAAATACCAACTTTCCTGCGAATAATCCACAAAATACCAACTTTCCTCCGAATAATCCACAAAATACCAACTTTCCTGCGAATAATCCACAAAATACCAACTTTCCTGCGAATAATCCACAAAATACCAACTTTCCTCCGAATAATCCACAAAATACCAACTTTCCTCCGAATAATCCACAAAATACCAACTTTCCTCCAAATAATTCACAAAATACCAACTTTCCTGCCAATAATTCACAAAATTCCAATTTTTCTCAAAATAATTCACAAAATACCAACTTTTCTCCAAGTAACCCTCCAAGTATTAGTTTTTCCCCGACTAATCCAAATTCTGTATCTCAAAATAATCCACAAAATGCCAACTTTCCTCCAAGTAATCCTCCAAATGTAAATTTTCCCCCAACTAATCCAAATTCTGTAACGCAATCTGGAAATCAGAACAATACATTTTCGCCGACTGGGACCCAAAATTCTAACTATCCACAAGGTACTAGCCAAAATTCTAACTTTGGCTCAAGTCAGAGTCCTAATTTTCCTTCAAATAATCAATCTTTTACTCCCAATAATACAAACCCCACTTTTTTGCACCCAAATTTCAGTTCAAGTCAAAACACAAACTTTCACCAGTCCACACAGAATAGTGCTAATTTTTCACCAAATAATCAAAATACAACCTTTTCTGGGAGCAATCAAAGCACATTTACCCCGTCGAACATCTCAAATACATCATTTCCAAATAATCATAATTCAAATTTCGGTGGAAATTCGCCAAATTTTGCTTCAAATAATCAGACTCCTAATTTTACTCCCAACAATCACAATTCTAATTATTCTCAGACTACGTCTAGTGGCAATTTTACACATAATCAAATATTATCTTCTTCTGAGCAACCAGCCAATTTTCAACAAAATGCTCAAGGTAATACTTTCCCCGCAACAGATAATTTCAATCAAAATGCATTCAATCCGCAAAGTCAACCAACCGCATTTAACCAATCTAATTTTGAGCAAAGTTTTAATCAGAACAATCATCCGACTAGTTTTCCACCAAATCAAAATGTGGTAGCTACTTCTCAAACACCATCCTCAAATTTCAATAATCAACAAACAAATTATTCACAAGGAAATTATCCGTCTACAGATCCGACTGGTGGTAATGCACCCACAGCCAATTTTTCCTCTGGTGACTCAAATATACTTCCGCCTCCAGCATCAGATTTTCAAGGAAATGTTGCTTTTTCAAACAGTACACCTAATTTTATATCCAATAACAGTGGTAGTAATTTTACAAGCCAATCCGACAACACAACACAAAGTAATCAAAGAAATTTTGTTCAAAGTAACAATTTTCCTTCGCCAAATACAAATCAAGTTAATAATTTCCAACCATCTCAAAGCCCATCTCCTGGCTTCTCATCAAATGCAAGTCAACCTGCAAATTTTCCACCGAATACAAATCCATCTCCAAATGTTTTACCTAATGCAAATCAAACGCCTAATTTCTCGCCAAATTCTAATCAACCCTGCAATTTTACTTCAAATATAAATCAATCTCCTAACTTTTCGCCAACTGTGAATCAACCTAACTTCTCACAATCGTCAAATTTTCCGCAGAACTCAAATCAATCGCCCAATTTCCCACAAAATGCAAATCAACCCTCCAATTTTCCGCAAAATGCAAATCCCACAACCAACTTCCAGCAAAATTTAAATCAACCTCCCAATCTTTCACAGAACCCGAATCAACTTTCCAGTCTTGCACAAAACCCGAATCAACTTCCCAATCTATCACAAAACCCGAATCAACTTCCCAATCTATCACAAAACCCGAATCAACTTCCCAATCTATCACAAAACCCGAATCAACTTCCTAATCTATCACAAAACCCGAATCAACTTCCCAGTTTTTCACAAACCCCGAATCAACTTCCCAGTTTTTCACAAAACCCGAATCAACCTTCCAGTTTTCAATCCAACACAGTCCAACCGAATTTTACATCCAACCCAAATCAACCCTCAAAACAATCGAGTAATTTTGTTTCAAATACGAATCAACCTGCAGATTTTCCACAACCGGGCTCAAATCAATCTATTGCTGGCTTTCCATCCCCGAGTTGCGCTCCAAATCAACCACAACAAATTGGTAATTTACCACAAGCGAATCAACCGAGCTTTCCGCCAAATAAACAAACAAATTTTGTGTCTAATCAACAAGTGAATACTACAAATAATCAACCGAATAATTTTACACTGAATGATCAACAAGCAGCGTTTCCTCAGAATAATCAACAGGGAAATTTCAATTCGAATCAACAAGGAAACTTTTTGCCGAATAATAATCAACAAAGCAATTTCCCCGTTCATAATAATCAACAAGGTAATTTTCCGCCAAGTAATAATGGAAATTTTCCAAATAATAACGTTCAACCAGGGAATTTTTCAGTTAATAATCCACAAGGTAATTTTGCAACAAACAACAATCAGCAGAGTAATTTTCCTCCAAACAACCAACAAGCGAGTTTTCCACCTACAAATTCAAACACCACCACTCCACAAAGTCAACAACATAATCAACAATTTCCGCCGACATCGAACAATCAAAACTACCAACAGCAACAAGGATTCTGGGGTCAAGATTCTAATTTCAAACAACCTAATGACAGCTACAATAATTTTAGGCCGCCTTTTAACCAAAATTTCCCCACAAATCAACCGTGGATGAAGAAAGATGATATTAAACCTATTATTAACAGCCCCATCAAATTAGAAAGTGGATCATCTTCAGAAACCAAACCAAAAATCAATATTATCAGTGATATAAAAATAAGTAGTGATGGAACTTTTGATATGAAGAAAATTAATATTTTGAGTGATATTAAGCTGGATCCCAAAAAAGATTTTGGCGAATTGGATGAAGAAAAACCCGATGCTAAAAATATAAGGTCGGAACCTACAAAGTTAGAACCCAACAACGAAGATATCAAACCGGTCAGTGAAGCTCCACCTGTTGCGAAAACGGCTACTAAAGAAGATACGGGAATACCTTATGATTGGGTCAGTATTTCTCTATATTTTTAGTAAAATATTTAATTCTAAAACTGTTTGTCTGCAGGCCATTGAACTTCTCAAGGATTATGTGCCTGGAATTATAGAGAATTCCGGTAAAATGGAAATACTGTTCTGTATTATTAAGGAAAGTATTGCCCTTGGTGATAGATTACTGGTATTCAGTCAGTCGTTAATAACGCTAGATCTTATAGAACAGTTTTTGCAAATGAATACCGTCCCTGGTGATACCCATAACTGGGCCAAAAACGTTAATTATTACCGTAAGTTTTACTTATTACTAAAATCACATATGCATATGAATTATAGATGGTATATGTTTAATTATGTAATTTGACATATTGTGTGGGGGGGTATCGAGGGTTTGACTTGGTCTGGGAGACGAGCCACCAGCAACGGAAACACTAGACTCGACTTAAAATACTTTATTTTAACTTAGCACGTAACAATAGTAGACCAGGAGTTCTCAAAGTTTTTTTCTCGTACTACTCATGTGTATTATATATCAGGCGTATTCCACTAATCCAGGGGTCTCTAAACTACGGCCCGCAAATACCACTATTCAGCTCGCCGGGGGCAGTCCGCCCGGTGGGGAGCGGACCCCCCCCCCCTCCCCCCCGGCATTGATAACATTGTAGAATTTATAATAATTATACAAATCAATTAAGATACAATAACTGACATACATTAATGAAATGGTACATTTTAACTATAATTAATAGAGAGGTGCATTCGAGTAACATCACATGGGCGCGCGTATATATACACTATTCAAAAGAATTAGCCGATGTCTCTTGAAAATTACAAAACAAGTAATTACGACTTAAAGTAACATCGACAAATATGTTTCAATTCTGTTTATAATATCTGTAAATAAGTTGTTACTTGTTTGTAACGGCTTTCCTTGCCATTTTGTTCTTTTAATTTTAAAACTACCTGTAGGCATCATTATGTACTATCGTTGTCTTTGGTGCTCTCCCCACTTCGATTGTCGATCGCGGAGAAATTTTTCGATCAGATGTAAGACCGACACCGATATCTATCAGACGTGATATCGTCGATGGAATTCCCGCTCTCGTTCACCACGTAGACGCTTGACAAAAACGATTTAATTATCGCCTTATTTAGAGTATCAATATTGTTCCGAGCCCTCCCTGCATTAAGGGATATAATCAAGCTCCACGTATTTTTTATTGGTAGTACCAATTTACCCTTAAAGGGGATTTTACGGTAACGAGAGCTGTTGGTTTCCATTAGCGACATATAAGTTTTGTGTGTTTAAAACCACTAGTACATTCTGGTATGTAATTCCGAAATTAATTTATTTCTTTTAATTTTTATTCGTATATTTGCACCCTTAATAGGTGTTTTTTTTCCCTTGGGCTTCTGAAGCTCCCACCGTTTTTTTGTACGACCTGCCGACAATCCATACAATCGATTCTCGACTGTATCAATCAATTAGCCAGCGGCAAATTAGGATCCCGCTTCTGACGTTCGCAGGACCTAAGCTAAGAATTACTATCTTTTTTTTTTGTATAATTTGAAACATTAAGTTATCTTGCTAGTCAGTTTAAGTTCTAATCCGTTTTAAAAGATCACGCAATTTCTGGTGTTAGATTTCATCTTTTAATAAGTTATAAATACATTCAAAGTTAACACGTTAATTAATTAATTTTCCTTTTCTTTTATACTATACGTAATTTATTGATAATCTAATTTTTTTTTAAATTAATTTGAAGCCGCATTACTTATCTTTGTTTAGTTGCTATATATCATAATGTAAAATAATTCCGCTGTTAAGAATACAACGTAAATTTTTATTTATGTATTTTTTTTTTTGTTTTAAAAGAAAACGACCTTTGCTGGTAAATCTAACGAGGTTCTTCGTAAAGTTTTTTTATTGGCGCAAGACTTCTACGGATTAAGGTCGTATTTCTTACACGTAGACATTAAAATCAAATTTAGATCTCTTTCTTTCTAGAATTTACGACTTTAAATTTAGATATACATTTTCTCCTTTAATTGTTTTGCTTAAATTAAATCATTCATTTATTTTTTAAATATTATAGAACCTATGTCAAGCTTTGCTTTGTGCAATTTACGTCAATTTTCTCTTTAATTTTAACTTTAGTTTTATTTAACACATAATTAAGCCTCTAAACATATACAGAGTCTACACAATAGATCCGGCTGATAATTTAGTATTTAGGTTCACGCTCACATCTTGTGAACCCTGTGAAATACGTATTTTGACGGGGGTTTAATCAATTAATTAATATCATATAGTATTAATATCAATTAATTTTTTTTTAATTTTCTTTTCTACATACAGGGTAGCAACTTAACGCCTACTATTTTAATAAAGATTGGTAGTACTTAGCCCGGCGTCCGAACTTTTCTTTTTTTCCCCTACTTTATCGTTTCGAACGACTTGGATTACGCTATTTATCCGCCGCGTGGCTTGCCCTAGATTTTGTTATCGTGATTTCCGGATTTGCGACGTCTAACGGTGTCAAATTCGGTGGCGCCCTATTTCACCTTTATCTTTTTGTACCTCTGGGTCTCCCACCCCTGAGCTGAGGCGGTCTTAGTGGCCCGGTGCACAAGAGATATTCACGTGCAATTCCTCGCGCAAAATGTAACCAATGCGTTTTGTTGATATCTCTACAGTATTAGCAATTTTACGTACATTCATACACCGATCTTTGGAAATCGTATCAAGAGACTTTTTCGATGATTCCTGTATGGTTGTACTTTTTGAACGTCCTTTACGTCATCTTGAATGCTTTCATGGCCATATTTAAACTCGGCCGCTGATTTCTTCACGGTGCACAGTGCGAAATTTCTTGAGTTTACCGGAACTTAATTATTCAAAACAGTAAAACAGTTCTATTTGTTGGTTTTTAAAATTTTTAATAAAAATTTATGTTTTATTTAAAGTTTTTGAGTTTATTTGTGCTTTTTATTATATAACAATTAAAAAAACATACATATTATAACAACATTTTGAACACCTATTCAGAACTAGACTCATTGCAATCGTCTGAAGACTCGCAATCATTACACGGGCCTGCAAATCTTTCTAACAACACTAAAACATCTGGCATAACTTCACTATACTTGGTTTTGGGTGCTTTACGAAGACTAGCGATGTACGGATCCGACGAAATAAGCAGTCGATAAAATAAATCCGTATTTGTGTCAATTCTTGACGTTTTTCTAGTAAAAAGTTCGCGATATTTTCTGCAGTCTTTGTTTCTTGCCTCCTGAGCTTCTTCAGAAAATTGTCCGATCGGAAGAATGCAAGAGGCTATAATATTCTTTCCATGACAAAGGACTTTATGCACACTTACGGGCATTGAGTACCAGAAATATTCTTTCAAATACAATTCCAAAGTTTCTCTTGCATATTCGCCGAACTTTTCTGAATCAATTTTAAGACCACAATTTAGGCACTTTAACAGCACATGAAAACGTTTGATCAATTCTAAGTTAACGCCAGTTATTTCGGCAGACTTCGGCATTTCTAAAGAATTTCCTCGCGGTATTACCATCGTTTGTGTTTCCAGTCTGCTGTTTTGGCATATCTATAAGCCAACCAAGCTCCTCTTTGAATTTTTGTTGAATGTATTTTTTCTTGTCTGCAACTTTTTTTTTATTTTCTGCTCCACGAGCTTGCCATGCTTTAATATCAAGTTTGTACGATATATGTAAAATACATTCCAAAAACCTTATCCATGCATGGAGGGGCGATAGTCCATGGGATAAAAAGGATTCGTTTATATTTTTTTGAGGTATATCGCAGATGTTCATTTCACTAGGCTTAGCCCCACATAAGTAGCATGTTTGGGATGATGCACAGGATGATACAGCATTGCATACTTTACCGTCAATCATACAAAAGATCATATTTGCTGTAACCTGAAATTGCTTGCCATCTACAAGTATAGTGGTTGGAGTAAGTTGAGATATTTGCTCTTTCACTTTGTTTACTTCTGAGGTAATTACTGTTTCTTTGGTAAAAACGAACTTAATGGGGCGACAGTACCGTGTGGAAGAAGAAGCAGGGTTTTGCCAAATTAGTGACTGATTATCACCATTATCATTTACGGAGCACATTTGGATTGGTACCATTGATACACTAAACATACTATCATCAGAGCTATGTTTGTCCATATACTTTTGTCGATAGTTAACTTGTTCCGCCCCATCACAACCCCACTTTACGATAATATTTAGTGCTTTAACGTTTGACAAAGTTCTAAGAGTCTCTTCTGGCCCTGAACAAAGTCTTGCTATGGTATGATTTATAAGCGACTGAAATGATACTTCAGCTGAAACTTCAGTTATTATTATGTCCTTTGGATAGCATAACCTCTTTGCCTCCTTTACAACATAATAAGGTGGATACAAAGTGCAACCGTGATGTTTTGCTTGATCCCGAACAATGTTGTATTGATTTGACAATAAGTTTGCATCAATAAGTAGCGTCAGAGCCTGGTCCGGACTTAATTTCCGTGGGCTGTTTGGAGAAGACATGCGAGCGATTTTGATTTTGCTTCCCCTTTCTGGAGAAGCAGATGCCAGTTCCTTGACAATCGCTGCAGAGTTTCGTTTTCCAGATTGGTATAGCTTTGTTACGGTTGCTTTGGCTAACTCGTCTTGACTACCGGACTTCAAAAGATGATACACTTTTCTGTTTTGCACTTTAGGATGACAATACCTAAATTCTTTTTTAGGTCTGCCTGCATTGGTCCTCGATCCACTGGGCAATGCATCCCTTACAGCATTTGAAAACTTTACATTATTTTCAAGCCAGACAGCATTTTTATTCAGAAATTATGCTAAATTTCGACTGGATTCCCTCCACCTTTTTCGTATTTTACAAACCAGTGCGCGAAGAGTTGCCTTTAAACTGCAAAGAGCATCAGATCTTAACATTGGTGAGCCTATTTTTTCCAAAACAACACCAATGATGGCATCCGATGTCGGTTCTTCCTTCCACTTTTGGAATATACAGTTATATGAAACTTGCAAAGTCATTCTGGAAAATGTTTCATTTAAAAGAAGATCGCAAAATATCGCAGAAGATCTTTTGAGGTTTTAACAGAGGGAAAAAAAACTTTAAAATGTTGTGCGTTTCAAGCTGGTATTATGTGGTATCACTTTTTAAAATCTCCACTAAAGTTAAAAATGTAAATTTAACTTCTTAAAAATCACTTTTTCCACGAACAAATCACACATGAGCAAGGAAAGATTTTGCAATTAATTAAATGCCAATAATTAACAATTTTCTAATAAAATACATGAAGAAAAAATCATGGCCTACTGATTTGGCATTTGTATGTACCATTCTATTAACTTTAACAAATCGAATAGCTTTCCATAGGCAAAAAGTATGATTGGATAAGTAATGCGAATTTCAGGTGCATTTTGCGGTTCTTTCGCAGAGTAAATCCCCAAACTGAGTATGAGGTTTTAGAGGCGGGTATTTACCTAACAAAATAATAAATAATCTTATGCATTTTTCGTATTTCAAAAATTGAATAAAGTTCCACTAAACTTCCTAAATTTCGCACTGTGCGGTGGAAATTGAAGACGAATAATTTCACACGGCCTCTACTAACTAACACTTGTACCAACGGCGAAAAAAAAATGCGAATATTGCTGCCATCTATGGGCCAGGCGGAAAATATTTCAAATCACATTCGTATTGTATAAATCTAATTGCAATTTAGAAGAAAATAGATAACTATATTTAGATTATAATCTAAACAAATATTTGTTTTAGGTTTGGATGGATCAACAAGTGCTTTAGAAAGGGAAAAATTGATTAATGAATTTAATTCAAATCCAAAAATCTACCTGTTTCTAGTATCAACTAGAGCTGGATCTTTAGGTATTAATTTAATTGGTGCTAATAGGGTTGTTGTTTTGGACGCTTCCTGGAACCCATGTCATGATACTCAAGCAGTTTGTCGTGTGTATAGGTACGGACAGAGAAAACCATGTTTTGTATATAGATTGGTTGTGGATAATTGTCTAGAAAAAAAGATATACGATCGACAAATTAATAAACAAGGTAATTACTGTTTGAATAACTGTATTTTTTTTTATTTTTTAACGATTTTAATTATCTAGGGATGTCAGACCGCGTAGTGGACGAGTGTAACCCCGACGCTCATTTAACAATGAAGGACGTAAGCACCCTTTGTTGGGACGACATTGAAGAGGGAGATGTAAAAGACTGGTCTCATTGTAAAGACAACTATATTGATGTAGTGTTACAAAAAGTGTTAATACAGTACGGAACTCGTTTGAATAAGGAGCCTTTCCAACATGAATCTCTTCTGGTAGATAGAAAAGATAAGCAGTTATCGCAGCAAGAAAAACGTCTGGCTAAAAAAGGCTATGAACGTGAGAAACAGGCTGCTAGACAACCGGCATATGGTGTTGGTTCCATGTCACGAGGCCATAGACCTGTAGCATCAGTTAGACCAATGCAGCAAGGTAATGTATAACTATTACAACATTTATTGCTTCCAAAAAATTGTTCGGTTTTAATTTTTAAACAGGCTGCAACTCACAATCGTAGTGTAAAATATTTATCTTTCTCGGTCGTTTTTAAATAAAACTAACAGTAATTTAAACACACACTATATTAACAAATAAACAAAATACACTATATAAATCCCATGTATTTTCTTATGGAGGTTCTAAAACGATTTTTAAGGCCATTTAGGCTGTGGCGTCATAACTGAGTAACGCGACTAACTTCACGTTGATTATTACTTACCTTCTTACTGAGACCAATAAGTAAGGCCGTTAGTAATATAGCAAAGTTCACATCGTGCGTCAAAAGTTTGTAACCTAACTTTAAAACGGCCCCTGTCTCTGAAACAGAGACCTGTCTGTTTCAGAGACAGACAGGTCGGTCTCTGAAATAGACAGGTCTGTCTTTGAAACAGACAGGTCTCACACCTAATTAGTTTCAGTGACAGACCTGTCTGTTTCAGTTTTTCAGTTTGAAAAGAATGACTATTGTAGGAAGTATAGCAAACGTCAATTAGGTTGGCGCGAGGAGGGGTAAGTTCGCGCAGGATTAGAAGTAGTGGGGAGATTTGTATTTGGTTTTACATCAAATGTCAGATAATTCTAACCTCTGAGCGTGTATCACTTTATGACCCCCTAGCAAAGACATTTTGTTGCATCAAATGTCTATGACATATTGCAGTGAATTGTGACGTTAATTGCTTATATAACTTTGGTTCACAATACACAGTAGCTTGCCCAGCTTATACTCTAGTCGGATTCGCCTTCCAGGAGCTCTCTAATCTTCAGGTTTACCCTCACAGGGTACGTAGCACAAGAATAAAAACAAAAGGTATTAGGAAAACAAACAAAGATTCACCCCACAAAGTTTTAATCCCATAAAAAAAAAAAAAATAAAAAAAAAAAGACTTTATAGAGTATAAAGTCGTACTGAAACATCTATAATGTAACAGGTGTGAGGAAAACTTTGATACAAATGACAGTAAAAGGTAAAAACCTCACTAAAATGACCGCGAGCAAATTACTAAATTATATATTTAGAACAACTGTCAGACTTATCTAATTACGTTATCCCAATATCAAACGTCAAATAGAAAACTATCTATATTCACACGCAACCAAAATTTATTCATGCGCACTAATAACATGAAGCAAATAAAATTTCCCACCAGTTCTAACCTTCTAGAAATATTATACTTATAAAAAAAAACTTCAAAAGAAAATCTGACAATTTTTCTTAATTCCTCTGATTACAAAATACTTTATAAACCTTAAATTACTGATTTTACTGAGCTCAATTATCTTACTAAATTATTTCTAAAATACATAAATATAATTGCAAAAATATACATACATTAATTAATGTATACGTCACTTCACAAAAAAAACTTAAGAGATTTCAGATAGGTCACCTTAATCAAAATTACAAGTTTGAAGACTCGTAATATGGCGAATTAATTTTAAACACAACAATAAAGGCACAACAAAAACACAAACCGAATTTATCTAAAAATATACCTGAATAAAAGAAAGTTTTATTCAGTGACAAAAACTTCGACCTATCTGTACGATGACAAGTTAATCTCTGGTTCTTCTTCCCTCCGGAAATGAAAAATATCAGCATATCTAACATAAAAATCAAAAGAGCAACTACAACTATTACTTCCAAAGTGGCGGGAACTGCAAACATCAATCTGTCACGAACAATCTACAGTCGTGGATAGAAATACACATTATAATAAATTTTTACATAAAATATCAAATCTTTATAATTATCTTTCTGGAATAAAATGTACATAAATATATAGTCTTTTATAGTTTCTTTTAATTTTTTCTTCGGGGAAAAATCCACTGCAATATGTATTCTGACAATTACTTGAGTAGTGGGGGTTGGCGGTTTTAAAAACGGCTTCTGCGCACCCCCTCCTCGCGCCAACTTATAAAGCTTAAACTTGCCCCTCTTTGCCGAGTCTATTTATAATAATATCAAATATTACTAACGGAGAATCCAATACAAGTCCATATTTGTGTGAGACTTTCACGAGTTTCGTCTTGCTATAGACTCATACATGCAATCAAATAACAAAAAGCAACATGGAAGAACATTCAGCGACGCTGATTGACATGAGTTTAATTTTCTTCACAGTTGACACTGAACAACTTTCTCAATTAAAAACGTATTAGAAACGGGCAAATTCACACGTTTTTCATTTAATTTCGTTTACAGGTGGCGATCGTCCTACTAGATGGATACCAGCAGAACATTGGCAAAGGCAAGGAATGACTGCACAAGAGATGACATTACCTTTGGATGTCGTAATCCCCACCAATCAACCAGATAAAGGCAATATTGTCTTAAAAGCTGGTCAAAAGGTTTTGGTGCTTAAATCACCTAAAGGTGTGTACATGCAGTTAGAAAGCGGTAAGATAGTAGCCATAAAAACCGCAATTAAAGTGCGGGGAAAGGCAGAGGACGACGGAGCTAAAGTTAAGCAGACGATGCCTCCGGCGATTAAAAATAACGCAGCTATATCGGTACTTCCGCAAAAGCGGGCCGTGAAACCTTTTTCTCCAAATGTGACCAAGCTGAACATGCGCAGTATCAAGCAGAACGTGCCGAATTTAGTATCGCGCATACAGAGCGTTACTAAACGAGTACAGACTGCGAAAGCAAAGCCCTATCAGATCGGACAGGAAATAGCGAGGGCTGTGAACCAAGCCAAGAGTGAAACAGAATCTCATCCGAGCAGCAGCGACGAAGAACGAGTTCACGTTGAGAAACGACATTTTAATTTTAACAAGGATTCCGGATTAACTATTGAACCTAGAATTAAAGGTAGTGGAGATACATCTAGGAGTAATTCGCTGGATAGAAGAGACTTGTCTAGTTCAGAGGTTGAAATGGAAATGCACACCGGAAATAAACCTAAAAGTTATAAATCGAAACCCGCTAAGAATTCAACGTCAGCTCTTGAACGACTTGAACAATCCACATCGACGATCATGTCTGAATCAAAGCAAACTTTTCAGGTAAATAGTGTGTAAATAATGTTAAGTAAAATAAATAATTGTTTCCTTCTTAGGAAACGCTGGATAGCATAACGAGTACTTATCCAGAGGAAGAGAAATTATCTGATACCAGCTCTCACGCATCTACAACTCATTCCGCCAATCAATCATCCCAAAGCATATCATCTACATCAGACCAAGAAGTCATTCCAGTTGAAGATCAACCTTATCAATCAGAATCTGAAGCGACACCGTCTGCAGCACAAGCTGATTCTGCGAAAAGCGACATTCCAGCACCTGAATACGGTTACAATAATTACTACGGCTACAATCACATGCAACCGTATCCACCACCGCCGCAAGGTTACCCGGGGTATCCTCAACCGCCTCCGTATGACATGATGGGTTATCCACAGCCGCAACAACCGCAATACAATTATGGAATGTATCCGCCGCAGAATTATCCACCGCAGCATCAGTATCCGCCACAAGGTCCTTACGACTACGGGCAGCCACCCCCGCAAGGGCCCGTGTTCCCTGGATATCATTCTCCGTACCCTCCACAACAGTATCCGCCTCCGCCCCAAGGAATGTATCCACCGCCGGGTGCACCACCTCCAGCTGGTTATCCGGAATATCAGTATCCACCACCACCACCCCATAATGCGGTACCACCGCCACCGACAGCTGCACCCTATTATCCCGGTCATTAAACTTAGATATATGTAGTGCAATGGATCCTATTTTAAGTATTATTAATTGATACATGTCGTGTATCTAGAAACACAACAGATGTTGCATGCTATTACCTTGTCCGTTCTAAGTGAAAATGGAATTGTATTCGACGCGTTAATGCTGCTACTGAATTATATAAATTAGGGAGTTCGGAAGCTGGAAACCCTGTTTTCAAGTAAGCTCCTGTAACTGTTCGGAATGGTGAAATTGAAAGCGACCAGATTAAAACGAAAGAAGTGTTTTAAGTAATTGTGATTTTATTGAAGCGACATCTGTTGCTGTACATGAAAATTAGTGGCATTAAGTGTGTCGATACTACGATTAGTAATATCATGAATATTTGAAAATCTTTAACGTGACATGTGTAGTAAGTTAGCAATCTCTTCGCTTTTAGCTATATGTATAAGCTGTATAAGTGTTTTCTGTTTTTGTTTTCTCCTCCTATTATAAGAAATAGGTCACATTTAATAATTAGTTGATTCTATTTTAGAAACGAACTGATTTTTTACTTAAAAGTTATATAAAGAGGAAGTGAGTAAAATATTTAAAAAAATAATTTTTATTATAATTATTATATAATGTTTTTACAGAGCATTTATGTTTTAAATGAATTGTATTACTATTTCATTGCTAAATTATAGTGTTTATTTAAACTCGACTTATTAATTTTATTTTATATTTTTTAAAGTTTTCGAAGTTATAACTACGTTACATTTTTGTATAATTTTAATATAATCGTGTGTGAGTTCCTTTATTTTCGTTTTATATTTTTCTTTTAAACAGAAATTTATCTCTATGTATATGTATATAAAAACTTTCTACCGAAAAATTTCATTTCATTCGATTATCATAATGTTAAAATGAATGTTAATGAAAACTTAATGTAATTTCATTTTTCTTTCTTATAATGAGAAATTTTGTGTAAATATATTGAATAAATATATATTATTAGTACGTATTAAGTTAAAAATTGTCTTTTTGATTCATTTCTGGTTAAATTTTTTTTTTTAATTATCGAAAAAGGAAATACAACTCTAATTAAACTATGCACTATTGGTAACTTTTTAAATGTCAGTAGAAATATATGAACCATAAGTATAGTTGAATTGCTGAACAGGTGCAGGTCAAGTTCAAAAAGCCCAACTCACGGCGCATAACGATAAATATATACGTCACATTAGACAATTATAAACAAATAGTTCTAACCTCACGTTTGGACGTTCGAATTTGACACGTTCTCGTATATAAATCGAATTATAATAAAGACTAAATAAATTAATGCAACGTACGGAATATGTATGCAAGTGTCCCGTATCGTTATGTTCAAATTTTAGGAGTGTAAAGTAGACTTCATTTCAAGTAACAAAAACGCAAAACTTGTATATCCATTTTTATTTGTTTCAAAGTTACAGATCTATGAATGTGATTGTCAGATTATGAAATGTAATCCAAAGTCAATACAAACTGATTTTATTTAATAAAGTTCAATTGATAATATTTTCGAAATGTCCACCTCCTTGTTGAATGCAGGCTTGTGCCCGTAAGCCAACAGAAGATGTACTTATCCGAATTTCATACTTGCTTTGTCGGATTTGCTCGACAGCCAGGTGAATACGATCCAACAACTCTTCTCTTGTGTTCGAAACTTGCGCGTAGACTAAATTTTTCATGTACGCCCATAAATAAAAGTCAAGGGGATTAAGATCGAGTAATCTGGGTGGCCATGCAACAGGACCACGTCGACCAATCCATCTTGGATAATTAACGTTAACCCAATTTCGGACAGCAATTCCGAAATGTGGTGGTGTCCCATCCATGTGAAACCACATGTCTCGTCGAACATTCAGTGGGACATCCTCTAAAAGACCTGGCAGTTCGTCAATAAGAAATTGAAGGTAATTGTCCGCATTTAACCTCCCAGGAAGAACAATGGGACCAATCAGCAAGTCATTGATTAGGGCCGCCCAAACGTTAATAGAAAATTCATGTTGAAATTTAGATGGGCGTATATCTTTGAAATTTTCTGATGACAACCTGTGCAGGTTTCTCAGATTTGTAACACCACTCCTCGTGAACGTAGATTCATCTGTCCAGAGGACTGTTCTGCAGAAATTAAAATGAAGCCGTGACTGTCTTAATATCCAGGTAGAATAAACTAGACGAGCATAATGGTCTGCCTCAAGCAAACCGTGTCCCCTGCGATAGTGATATGGATATAAGCTCTCACGTTTTAAAATTCGCCAAACTGTCGTTCGTGGCACTCCTAGTTGTCTAGCGATTCGACGTACACTGAGAGTTGGATCCATTGTAACAAGAGCTACTGCTTCTTCCTCTAAGTCTGCTGGCGAATTTACTCCTCGGTCGAAAAGATAATCACGCAGTTCGCATTCCCGAAATTGTCTGTGTATTTCCAGAAACGTTCTGTAATGAGGAATGCGCCTATCGGGAAACCGATGTCGGTATTCAATAACTGCTTGACGTGCACTGCCGTTACAGTAGCCACACACAAAATGCATGTCCGCATACTCTTGAGAAGAAAATCGGTAAGGCATTTTGAATAAAGAAAACGCGTCCACTCACTAATAAGCTATTGTATGAACTGAAACGTAATCCTTTATTAAAAAATGCAACGTTAACAGTCACTTGAATATTTGTTTATTGTATGATATTCATGGTTCAGCACTTACGAAATAAGTAAGAACCTTCATTATCATAAATAAATTTCCAGTACTCTTTTTTGTAGATCTCCAAGACATTACTGTATGCACTACGACACGTGTTTATTTATTTTAGGATAACATTTTATTATGCGACGTTAACAAACACAGGTCTGTTATTGAATCGTAGAACTTTTTTTAAATAAAATCGTTTGTTATTGACTTTGGGATTACATTTTTTTTCATGATCTGACAATTACATACAGAGATCTGTAACTTTGAAACAAATAAAGGTAAACCTGCAGAATCAAGTACCCATTTCAACTGACATTTACGGATGAGCATAACCAATCATATGTCGGCAATATACGAGCAACGTTGCCAAATGCACTACTAATATAAAGAATGGTGATTTAGAGCGATGTGTAAATATTTGTTAATATAACCGCAAAATAATGTTATACCAAGACGAACCATTTAACAATGTATTTTAAGTTCTAACTAAATTATAACATATAAATTAGGAGTACCTATAACATATAAAAATTACAAATTAACGTAAATTAATAACTGGAAAATAAGGTGAATTAACAATGAGAAATAAATTAAATAAATACCAGAGATTTGACAACGTTGCAGTAAGTTTGCTATATTCGTAGCGGGAAATTTGGATGGGTACTTGATTCTGCAGGTTTACCCAAATAAAAATGGATATACAAGTTTTGCGTTTTTGTTCGAAAACTTTGGGTATTTGCGTTTTTAATTAACTTAATTGTCACGGCATGACGTTAATAAACGTCAGAAAAATACAAAATTGAACAGGAAGAAAATAAGATGTACGCGGATTTTTTTGAATACAAGAGTACTTTATTCATGTCATTTCATGTCTTATATTTACTCCACAAATTATTACAAGATTATTTTCCTCTTTATGACGCCCATTCTAAGAAATTATGATGTTATCTTGGAGTGGAATTTAAATAAATTAAATAAATATCAATTTAACCTTACAGAAAAACAATCGATAAAATATATATAGATAAAATATCATAAAATTATATTTAATAGTATTCTAATTTGGTTTCAGTAAAGTTTTATTTATTTTTGCTATTGCTCAGTAAAATTTTATTTATTTTTACTATAATTAAACAGAATTTAAATTTTCTAAAAATGTGCTGCCCTCCTTTAACAAATAGCATAAGTTCGAAGTATACTAAAATATAATATAATATACTTGGATTGGTTACTTTACATGATCATGTTTCATAATATCCAAACGTAATTTATTCATCTCTTATTTTGATTCCACAAATTATTATTACGAGATTGTTTTTCTTTTTATGACCGCTTCGAAGATATCTTAGAGAGGAATTTAAATAAATTGCAATTTAACCTTATAAAAGAACAACAAAAACAATAGATAAAATATATACAGGTAACATTTAATTTAATAGTATTTTGATTTGGTTTCAGTAAAGTTTTATTTATTTTTGTTATAAGTAACGGGTGTTCAGAAACATTCGAAGTCTAGTGGGCTCTGAACAAAAAATCGTATATCTTTACCTGATTTGTAATAATTATTAAATGTCAACTGTTGTCTGTCAAAAATTGTCAGAATCTAATATCGAAGATACTAATTTGATAACCTATAAAATTGTATTAAGTAAATATATCAATCTATCTCAGACATGACTTCATATTTTCAAGGACTACTTTGACTTCGAATGTTTCTGAACAGCCGTTATAATTATTTATAAATATATAATTCTTTCAATGGAGACTGTGGTTAAATAATAATTTAAAAAGGTATATAACCCCTTACCACAAATTGATAGTCGTATCCTAAATACGTATTTCGACAACTAAGTTGTCATCATCAGTAGGTAAAAACTACTAATTAAAGTCACACGGGGCACAATAAAGTAAGATAAACGCTTACGCACAACTACTATACACTGCAACCCTGTAAAGTCTCAGTATAGTAGTTGTGCGTAAGCGTTTATCTTACTTTATTGTGCCCCGTGTGACTTTAATTAGTAGTTTTTACCTACTGATGATGACAACTTAGTTGTCGAAATACGTATTTAGGATACGACTATCAATTTGTGGTAAGGGGTTATATACCTTTTTAAATTATAAATATATAATTTAAATTTTGCCCTTAAGTGCTGCTCTCTTTTATCAAATAGCATAAGTTCAAGGGATAACATTCTCGGGTTTGTTATTTAACTTGATCATATTTCATGACATCGAAACGTACTTTTTCTATTTGGGTTCGAAATGAACTCATTATGAAACCCAAAACAGTATCGAAATGAGCTCCATTTCGATACGCTTTTTTTCATTTTTCAATGTTGGCGTTATTCGAATACATAAATAAATAGCATTGCTGTCATTTGATTTTAAGAATTTATGTACATTTGACATATATGATATATGTCCGTATTTTACACAAACAACGTATTTTTCGTCACACCTACTGCGTAAGTAAACAATAGACCACGCAAGTGCTGTCGTCATTTTTGCGGAAGGTCAGGGATCGCGTTCCAAACAACCGGCATTTAAATTTTTTTCATGTATTGTATTTGGAACGCGTTGCAAATTTGAAGTGAAAAGTTGTTATTTATAAGTTAATTTTAATTGTTATTGCATGTAAGTATGAACGACGTTGTTTAAAACTGATATTAATAATATTAATTGTTTTATAGCACGGTTATACTTGAGTAACTAAAGTACAAAAGTGAGGTTAGATAGATATACATTATGGTGATGTGTTTTGCTCTTACTTGCAAGCATTAAGTGAAAAAAAGGGATGCACTATTTTTACTTTTCCTACAGAAAAGGCAGAATTATCGAGGTGGAAAAAGCTTTTTTGCAGTCATTGCTAATATTTTTTTTCAAATAAAAAACACCATTGCCAAATATTTTGTTTTTAATAACTATAATATGTATATTGATATTTTGTTACATACTTACCAAGTAACAAATGATATTAATATAGGAAGATTAATTAAAAATCGTTTTACCAAGAGTGACTATACGTTTCAAATGGCGCTTTAAATTTGTTTGATTTGACGTCACGCTTGCGTGGTCTATTATGACACCTTTTTTTGAAACGTAAGTGACACTTTACATACCGTATTGACAGTTGCTATGGTAGCGGGCTGTAATATTTATTACGACCCTAGGGAAATAATAGCAATATTAGAAAATTTATGACAAATTTATTTCAAACATGATTAATTAACATAACTAGGAAAAATAGAATCTTGTACAAAAACTTATGATTTTGTAATATTAAATGTAAACGACCAATTAGAACAATTAGCTATCTGAACAATAGAGTCTTCTTTCTTACTAGGCAAGTTTATATTTTCAATAATGTCAACATTATTAATGGTTGGATTCCTAATGGAATCATCAACTTTCTTCTCATTTTTCTGTATCACAGTTGAGCAAACAGCCTCTGTAATATTTTGTTTATATAAAATTCGGTCAGCTATCTGTACTTTATTTATCATTGAATCGGAATCATAGCTTTCTGCCACGGTAGAAGATTTCCATCCGCCGTGTCTTTTCAGACCAAGAACATAAATTCCTGAATCGGCTAATAATGTTGCCGAGGTCCTTCGAAAGGAATGTCCGGTGTAGGTAGTGGGGTTCTCCAACGACAAGTATTTTGCTATTTGGCTAGGAATTTTTGCGAGTGTTGTTTCCTACAGGCTGATTTCGACATTTACCAAAACTGTACTTTAAGAAAAATCTATCATCGGTAATATTTTCTAATCTCAGACCAATGTATTTTTTAATAATTAGCATAAAATTAATTGGATATTCTTCCTTCGCAATAATTGTAAAAGAACGTTTTAATCCATTTTTAGTATCCGGTATTTTAATTATTATTGCATCATTTTTATTTTCCACATCTTGAATTTTCATTTTAACTAGTTCATCTTTCCTACAAGCCCCAGCAATTCCCATAATCATAACAACCTGCAAAAAATTAGTATAGAATGAACACGAATTAAAAAGAATCATTCTGTAAACTTACCTTCATCAACAAATATGTACCGTCGGAAGCTTCAATAAGAAATTTATTCATTTCCTCTCTTGTAAAGATAATAGACTTTTTAGTCTCAAAACCATCATTTTTACGCTTCAAAAATCCTTGCAATTTAGGATATTTTGAAATATCTTCATTTTCGTTAATAAATATGGTAGTTTTTAACATGGAGTATTCACACCATAAACTGTTTGGTCTCTGATTTTAACTTCATAGATCTATCACGAAAATATGCCAGCATTACACTTTCTGAAATACTCTCCACATACCTCTGGTAACACCAATCTTTGAACATTTTATAGGTTTCATTGTATCTGTTTTTAGATTTCTCCGGCAAAATCTCAGTACAAGCTATAATAGCATCCATCTCTATTTGATTCATGTTTATAAATTTTATTTAGAAAGAAAAACTTTTGAAAATCTATTGCATATACTTTGACATTTATCAAAAATATAAATTTATATCGACACAAACATGGTTACCATAGATACGACAAATATTCCTGACTTAATGTTACTAATGTGTATACATATAGTAAAAGTAAAGTGGAAAATCATTCAAATTCGTCTATTTAAAAAAAAACGTAGGTATGACGAAAAATCTCATATGCACCACAGTACACTTTCATGGTCTCGAATACATGCAAACCTCGACCCTACGGGTCTCGGTTTGCAATCGTATTCTCGACCATAAAACTGTACTTACGAACCTAGGTACATAAATAACTATTGTATACAATTGACAACAACATATATATGTTTCTATGTCCCTCATATTTATATTTTTAAATGAAGTATCAAGTAATGTTAACGAAAATTAGTAAATAATATGTAATATAATATATATTTAAAAAAAGGTATATAACCCCTTACCACAATTATTAGTCGTATCCTAAATACGTATTTCGACAACTAAGTTGTCATCATCAGTAGGTAAAAACTACTAATTAAAAGTCGCACATGGGGCACAGTTAAACAAGAGAAACGCTTCCGCACAACTATTATACACTGCAACCCTGTATAGACTGTCTATACAGGGTTGCAGTGTATAATAGTTGTGCGGAAGCGTTTCTCTTGTTTAACTGTGCCCCATGTGCGACTTTTAATTAGTAGTTTTTACCTACTGATGATGACAACTTAGTTGTCGAAATACGTATTTAGGATACGACTAATAATTGTGGTAAGGGGTTATATACCTTTTTTTAAATTTTTATTTAACCACAGTCTCCATTGAAAGAATTTTTTAATATAATATACTTCGCGGATAGCAAGATTTAAATTTGAAAATGTCAAGTATCAATGTGACCAACTGCATGCTTTATATAAAAATTAAACTCTGAACTTTCAAATTAAATAATTCCAATTTAAGCAATTTATTAATGTAAAAAACGCAAAATAGAAAAAATAGTATAAAAAACTCGTTTCATAAGACCTTTTGCTGCACTCCCTCTTTAGAAAACTCGCCGCAAACGGCTCGTTTTCTAAACTGATCTCGTGCGGCAAAATGGTGCCTTATGAAACTCGTTTTTTAATATACTATTATTCATCTCGTATATTTATTCCACAAATTATTATTACAAGATTGTTTTCCTCTTTATGATATCGATTCTAACAGACTTACGTTTTATTTTTTTCTAAATAGTTTTTGACATATTTTAATTAAAAGTTTGTAAATAGCATCATTTAAAAACTTTTTGTAAATGAAAGCAGGTATAACAAAGCGGGTTATAACAAAGGGAAAAAGTAGCTAAATAGATTAAAATCGAAACCTAATTTATCTAGTTTTATTAATGCCCTCATTATGTCATGGTAATTTTTTTTCTTTCATATTTAACAAATATATAGATTTTTGATAGAAATGCTAGTTTGTGCGAAATTCCCCATACATTTACATTATTTATTTATTTTATAAATATTTAAAAAAAGTGTTCCAAATTTTGACTAGCGAAAAAGCAATATAGAATTATTCAAATAACCAATTAACAAAATTCAGTTATAAAGATTGTTTTTATTACATTTATAACCTTTCTGAGTAAAGGGGGCTGCAATATATGCAAAATGTAGCTACGAACGTTTATACACTAGGGGACGCTAATTACAGATGTCATTTAATTTAATCTTTAGTGTTCATAATATAACTCTATGATTCTAATCTAGTATTTAAATTTACAAAACAGAATTTATTTATTTTATGTGTAGTAAGAAATAAGTATTAAGGAATCGGATTTTGAAAACTTTAAAAATAGTAATAAACGAAAATATTTCACAAATGGCACATGTACAGCATATGGATGAACTAATAAAAGAATATTTATTGTTTAGAGGTTTTACTGCTACTGTTAAGGCATTTGAAAGTGATTTAAAAGCAGACAAAGAAAAGGGATTTAGGGTGGACAGAATCATTGATCAAATGATGCATATAATAAATATTTATGATTTGAACTCCTTGCGTGAACTATGGAGCCATTTAGATAACCACATGTTTTCGAAATTGGAAAGCCATTTTCATCCAGGTAAGCAAAGTACGTTAATTATTGGTACTGCCTCTGAACACTTTGTTTGTATTATAGGCGTTAAAAAATTAGAAAATGCAATATTGAAAATGTATTTAGTAAATGCAATTGTTAGTAATAAACTCGATAAAGTCGCTGAATTTTTTAATAAAATGACACCGGAGTTACAAACTCGAGAAGAATGGAAAGATTGGTTTAGTGAGTACAAGGTATAAATTATAACCAAATAATATAAAATGTTTCATTTTAGTATTGCCATATATAAAAAATCCAGAAGAAAATCCTGTATTTTCATTATATTTTACAAAACACTGGCAAGACACTTTATTAGTATCTTTACATAATTTTTTAGCATCTGTGTTTCAAGTAAGTTAACTCGGCGAGTTAAAATTTTGAAATTAAAAAAAAAATTTATTGCTAGTATATGCCAACACCGACACTGATGAGTTTTGAAGAGGACGCTAACAAAATTAATAAAATGGAAGCAAAGATTGAATCTTTAAAGAAACAACTAGCTTTATTAACAGAGAAAGGGCCGGACTCGGTTGTAACACCTTGTCAAGTTGAACCACCTCCTCATGACATATACGATGACTTTTACACAATTGCACAAGAAAACAGTGTTATAGACAGTCAAGCTAAAAGTTTAAAAAATCTCATTAGAAATATTGGCAGTGGATCAAGTCCTATTTTAGGTAGAAAAGATAATTCTGGTGCAACAAAAAAAAGATTAGGTTCAATGTCCGGAAAAAGCAGTAAAAGTGGTCAAAATCATTTGTACGAGTCATAAACTTTGTAAAATAGGTATACGTTATTAATGTTTATTATAAATAGAAATATTAAAGTATATAAGATCACAAATTTTGTAACAAAAGCTTATATTAATAAAAAAACTGAACGATGCTTTTGATGTAAATAATTACTGAAAGTACATTAGATAGTACGGCTCACATGAATTGATTTCAAGGTTTAAGAGAATATTTTAATGTATATGTATGTATATTGTTGGCAGGTTTCTTTTATACCTAATAAGATAAAAATAAGCATTACGATTGAAAATTTTTTGACAGACCCTGGTTGAAGAGGCTTTGCAGCTGCAACAAAATCCCAATTAACTACAAAATACAAACAAAGAAGACAAAAAATTTGGCTGTAAACGAATTATGCAGGTGCAATATTAGACGAATCAAAATTTGAATGATCATAGCTGGTATTAGGTTTTTGGTAATGGAAATTGGAGCAGTGCATATTCAAAACTGTGAACAGAAAGACAGTATAATAGTGTGAAGTTGCTGTAGAAGTAAATAGTCTGGTAAACTTGTGGAATTTAAAGTAAAATAATGGAAGATGTTTATTTAAAAATCTTCCAGTTATATTTTTGAAACCGGATGCAATCTAATTGCTGATTTCAAATACACATTTAATATTATGAAGAACTTAGTTCAATAGGAAGTTGAAGTACTTCTTCAATTAATGGATTAGCCTGGACGGTGTCTAGCCGGCAATATAGTCGCATTGCTGTGGATCATTTAAACAAAAAAAACCAAGTGAAGATTTTTGCCAATCGAAAATTTATGGCAATCCATTAATATTGATTGCCTTGGCAGATAATTCAGAAAATGTTTCAAATTTATAAGGCAATTATGAAGGCAAAAGGCAGTGATTTTGACAAAATCAAATTTTCGTTCATTTCTGCCATCATTCCAATTATATTTCACAAAATTGTTATATGTTTTAATTATTTTAGTATCTGTTTTAATAAAGTAGTCATAATATCGATTTTATTGTTTTATTCCTATACGTTGTCACCACTCCAAAATCGATGTTTGCGTTTATGAGACAACCGCCTTAAAAAAGTAAATTATAAAGGTGGAGCAGAGGAAACGCATATTTTTCACTACATCTGGCTCAAAAAGTAGTGATTAACGACGATATGAACGCAGAAAATTACGAAAAGTGGGTAAATGAGATATTAATTTCAAATCTGTCGTTGTCATAGATAACGCTCCGTACCACAATGTTCAAGCAAACAAAGCACCTACATCTGTCAGTAAGAAAATAAAAATTGTTCAATGGTTGACAACAATATGGTGAAACTACTATTATATGATTTAATCAAGTCACATAAAGAGCGCTCTATTACTTATAATTTATAATAATCCCAATTACAGAGCAATAAGTACACAAATTAGATGTATGAATACACATACATACTATGTTAAACTATTACATAACTAAAATAATTTTGATATATAACAAATAAGTAATACCGATAATTATGATGTCAAGGTTCACATATCCTTAGTGTCCACCTTTCCAATGAATATGTCACTATAATATGCCTCAGCATTTCTCATCATGTGGAATATCGGTGATCTCATCAGTAGATTCGTCCTTGGAGTCGACAGCAAGAAAGTAACAGGGTTACGGGTACTCACACTAGGCACATTGAATCTGATCCTAGACAACAGCGCGGCACAATCAATTTTATTGTGGAGAAGATTATGAAGAAACCTTGCGCTGTAGTTAACTCGACGAACAGTCAAAGACTGAACCCCATAGAGTCGAAGCAGTTCTTCATAGGAAGTGTTCCAGTCAGGATATACACGATTAGATTTGAAGAAGAGGTATTTTACAAATCGGCGCTGTATACGTTCAACTGGAAACTGTTGCGAGATGTAGAAGGGATACCAAACAATAGACGCATACTCGAGTTTCGGAACTATAAGAGTGAAATACAAAGATTTTAGCAAGGAGATGCTGCTGAAGCACCCCGAGGCTCTAATGAGGAAGCCCAATGCTCTCGAAGACGAGCGGCAGATGCCCACAAATGTGATCATTAAAAGATAGCTCCGGATCAAACGTCACTCCCAGGTCCCTTACTGAGTTTGTGTTATTCAACTGCTGATTATTTATAAAATAACGTGATAAGACTGGTGCGTTCTTCCTGGAGAATGACATCACCACACACTTGTCGATATTCAAAGACAATTCATTCCTCTGAGACCACTCCACAAGAATGTTAACATCATGCTGCAAGCCAATAGCATCACCTGGTTTGGCGATATCAGAAAATAGTTTGATGTCGTCTGCGTAAGCTAGCGCCTGACATCTTAACAGTGGAAAAAGGTCATTCATATATAATGAGAAAAGCAAAGGTCCCAAGTTGGAACCCTGCGGTACTCCAGAAGCCACTGCAAAGGTGTACGATTTATAACCATTATAAAACACATAATTATATCGATTAGATAAATAAGATCCCAACAACATGTATAAATTCGGAGATAAGCCAAAGCTATCAAGTTTTTGAAGTAGCAACATATGGTTGATGCTATCAAAAGCATGTGAATAATCCATATAAACAACATCCACTTGACCCCTACTGTCCAAGACTTCATTCGTATATTGCGTAAAGCAAGCTAGATTTGTAGTAGTAGACCGACCTTTCATAAAACCATGCTGGTGCTGTGTGATATATGAATGGGTATTGAAGTAAATAGCATCAAACAAAACTTGTTCGAAAATTTTTGCAAAGTTTGATAAGAGCGAAATCGGTCTGTAGTTTGAAATATGTCTGCTATCACCCTTCTTGAATACAGGAACAATACGGCCGCACTTCCATCTATCGGGGAAGGATGATGTCTGCAGTGCTAGGTTTATAATTTTGGTTAGTGGTGTTGATAGAACAAATTTGGTGTCCCTGATCAGGAAGCTGGGAATGCCATCATCACCAGAGGTTAACTTATCAGGAAAAGTAGCCATTATGCTGGAAATAGTATGTTCAGTAATGCGACAGAGAGATAACGGCTGACATTGAGATTTTAGAGTGGGAGAGTCAACAATATTGGCGGTCGAGAACATTTCCGAGAAATTACTGGCAAATGCGTCTACAATGGCTTGTTTGTGGTTTGTCAAGCCAAGCATTTCTATAAAATAGTTTTCCAGGAATACGTGAGGTTCCCCTCCGGGAACGTACGAAAGACCATATTCTTCTAGGATCCGCCGTGATGCTGGTCTCTATATTCACCATGTATGCAGTATAAGCAGTAGATATTTGTGATTTCGTTAGTGTACGCAGTCTTCTGAACTCTTCATAGAACATCGGACTATTAGTACCTTTCCATTTACGCCTATAATAATTTTTTGCTTTAATGTTACATTTAATTTCATTATTGAACCAAGCAGGAAAATGCGAGGTGCTTCTCGACATCTTCGGAATAGTTGAATCAAATATATCGCTCAGAACATTGTAAAACCAATCCAGGGCGAGATTAACATCATTAATACCATCCAGAAAGGACCAATCAACCTCCACTAGGTCCTCATACAGTTTTTCATAATTCGCCTTTCTGAAGTTGTACTGACAGTTAGTAGATGGAAACTGATCCGGTCTCAATGTAGATAAAAACTCCATATTAACTGACAAGGCAGGATGATATGCGTCTTCAGGAACAAAGGGATGCTGGTCGTGGGTAGTGCTTAGATTGTGATCCAAGTTCGACAAGACCAAATCAAGAAGTCGACCGTCAGCATTCACAATCGCATTGTATTGCTTGAGTTGTAAAAAATCACAAAATTCCAGGAAAGCAGAAACTCTAGTACTCACTGTACTGGAACTAATATGTTCATAATATTGTGGTAAATTAAAATCACCAATAATTAAAATAGGTTTGTTTATTATAAGGATTTGAAGTGCTTCGAAGAAGGTATCCAAAGCAGAATTCGGTAATTCAGGTGGAATGTATATAACAGAAATATAGAAATTGAAATTATGAATAGTGCACTTGCAAATGAGAAGGTCAATCGACGGCACCAGAGTTTTTAATTCAGAGATGTCAAGCACCTCTAATGTAAATTCAGTTGCTAAGCCCAACAGAACACCACCACCTGTGGATTTTCCCACAGAGGCAAAATCTCTGTCGCATCTGACAATATTGTAGTAGGGAGGAAAAAATTCACAGCTGTCGAAAGACTCGTCAAGCCATGTTTCAGATATAAGTATGACATCATATGCCAAATCAGAAGAACTTGGATAGAAAATATGCGACTTACAGCGAAGGCTGCGAGTGTTTTGGTAATAAATACTTAATGTCCGGGAGATACTGTCGGACTTTGCTGGTTTTCCGATATAATAACAGGGATACCGCTCCTATACACAATTCTCAAGGCATGTTCACCCTGATCCAATCGCTGCTCTAATTGTGCCCTAACACTTTTATAAAGTTCCCGCTGCATGAGAGTGCGATCGCGAGAAAAACCAAAACCGCGCCACTGATTAAGAGATTTTATTTTGTCAGTTTTCCTCAACAAATCAGTAACAATAGACTCGCCTGGAAACTGTATTTTAATAGGACGACAACGGCTGCTGCTGCCAGGGTCAAACTTACCCAATCTATATACCTGAAAGTCAGGTGCATCTATGCTTACGGCAGAAAGCATATCCTTTATAGAAATGATATCAGTAGCTATTTGCTCCTTGCTGGAGGTAGCTGACTCAGTACAGCCGTATATAATTACATTATTTCTGCGTTTCTCGCGATCCTGCACCTCTTGAATAATTTTCTCAGTCTCCAACAATGATAAAGAGGACGAAACAACGCAAGGAGAGGCAATACTTGTTTTAAGCATCTGGATCTCGTCACGAAGAGCAACAATAACAGCCTTAAGACTATTTAGATCATTACCAAAATCCTTACAAGAGACGCATGTCCACGTGTAGACGCCATTATGAATCCTTCTCGCCTCCGCATTAGAGATATCGACGCACCCAACCGCATAAGGCTTCTGGCACACAGAACAATTCACGATCTTATGAGACTCTGCGGTAATGGAACAGTGCGAACATTTAATTAAACTCATATTGAAAGAAAAAGGAAAAGGATTAAATACGAGGACACACACTTCACCCTACGGTGTCTGTCGTAGGGACTTTTTTAAAAAAAGACAACACACAGGATAGGAGGACAACGGATAATCAGCAACAGAAACAAGAGGAAAACAAACAAATAAATACGAATAGCGAGGCACCGATAAAAACAAAACAAAAACACCGAAAGTACGTATACCCGAAAGAACAGCAACAAAAACTGTACCCGATATAACAGTAAAATTACTTACAATGCATACAGCAGCCACAGTGTTGTTTAAGATAGAAAACTGATTCAATATATGGATAGACACAAAAATAGGCTATACACTGATATAAATTAATATAATAATTTAAACGATTTTACTACCGAAAAAAGAGAATAAGATAAGTAATAGAGCGTAGGAAGTAATAAATTTATAAGGGGGCATAAGGGGCATACTGTTTTAAAGTTGTCTCTATATGACCCAGACCTCAATCCTATTGAGATGATATGGGTACAGATTAATAATAATGTGGCAACAAGAAACGTCACATTCAAATTAGATGTAAAGAAATTAACAGAGGAAGAGTTTTCAAAAATATCAAAAAAAGACTGGCAGAAACGCTGCGAGCAAGTCATGAAACAAGAAGAACAATATTTACAGAATGAGATCCTGATTGATGTGAACGTTGTGAACACATTAATTTAGATGAAGATAGTGATGAACTATACTCCGATGAAAGTGATTAGTTTAACTTTCTTTTGATTCATTTATTTCGTAACTCCGGATTATGAGAATAAGTGTATGGAAATCTTAAGAATTAATTGTTACGTCCTCGTTTTGGTTGTGAATTAGCGTCTTCTTTTATTTTATTCCGTTATGTTTATTTTGAACCGAACTGTAGTACTTTCGCTTGCGTGTGTATATCTTCACATACAATAATTACGTATTAACTTTTCTTCGTGGTCTTCCTCCCCTCTCGTTTCTCGAGTGGCGATAACTTCTAGACAGAAGAGACTGAGATCGCTATCGATAGAGAGAAGGTCGATGGTTGTCATTCGTCATTGTTTGGTAACGGCTTATTGTACGGCTTTAAGTAGTATTCTGTTTTTTTTTTGGCAGTCCTCTCGTTTGAGCGAGGTTATAATTAAGTCGCTACAATTTTAATTGTAACTACAATTACCCGACAGGGACGGACACACAGCTAAGACTTTAAAAATATTTCTTTATTAATTTAAACTGTAATGTTTTGCAATTAGTTTTCTTTGTTGAAATTTTTTAGATTCATTTTTTCTTTGTTAGTTATTTAACTTAGTAATTGCGTTGTTACAGACATCATTTTAATTTTTTTTAATTTAGTTAATTCAATTGCCTTTCTAACTAGTATATCTCATTTAATATTGCTATACATTTTTTTTGTTTGTTAAATTTATTTCGATAGAGTTTTATTTAAATTACACATCTGTTCCTCACCGGGACAAAAACTTATTTTTGCTTCTAAAATATCAAGTTGTTTTTTTTTTGCTGCGTTTTCTTAAGCGCAGAAAAGAAAACGTGTGTATTAAACACGTTAGCATAAAACTTGTTTTCTAGATTTATAAATCTGTACATTAAAATTTTAGTATTGCATATTCCTTCATTTTAATTTTAAGCTTTCATTAATAATTTTTTTTCTCTCTCTAATTATATCTAACCGTTAACTCTAATTGATTATTTTACACATACAAATATAAACCAATCAGATTCGCGTATTACTGAAGCAACTCGAAATTACAGCGGTAATTTATGGATAATTTTCATAGTAGAATAATTAGGCGTTGTTATGGAAATGCGGTTAATAAGGATAGACATTTCTAAAGTTCTGTCAAAAAACCGGTTTCATTGTCACAAAACAATGCAGAGATTTGGGGAAGAATCAGTTGTAAACATTGATCAAATAGTAAAACAAGCTGAACCGGCTAATACGAAAAAGAGTAAAGCGTCAATTTGGCGACAATTTTGTGAGTTTTGTGATGCGAAAAACTACAGCATCGAACAAAATGTTACAGAAGAGAAACTTGCAGATATTCTGAAAGACTGGGCCTTCAATATGAGGAAGGTGAATGGGAAAGAATATAAAGAAGGTGTTGTTAAAACGATGTGGAATGTCACGGCAAAATTGCTACAAGAGAAGTTTAATAACGAATATAACAGAAAAATTGATCCTTTTCAGAGCATCGTATTTAAAGCAGCCCGCGACGCAAGGAACTCCAAAAGGAGAATTCTTCAAGCGATACCTGGTAAACGGAAAATGAGTTCTGCAGCTTTACAGAAAAACGAATATGAAAAAATGATAAATGTTTGGGATGAAGAAAATCCAGATGGACTACAAAAGAAATTTTACCTGATAGTGTCGATTGAATTGGCATGGCGAGGAGGAGAAGGCGCGGCATTTTTGATTCACTACTTCCGAGAAGAAATGAACGTATACAATACACCGACTGGAAGAATAGAGTACAATCCCATATTCACGAAAACTACCCAAGGTGGAGCACAAAAATGTGCTGACAGTAAATGGTTGATTCCCAACAAAGTAAAACCAAGTAATAGCCCATTCAGACTTTTTAAAAAACTCATTTCAAAGAGGACAGAAAACGCTCGTATAAAAAGTGATAGACTCTTTTTAACTGTCAATCCAGCGTGGAATAAGAAAAAAGGTAGCTGGTATAAAAATATGCCTATTGGAAGAAATTAAATTTTGAAATGGTTTAAGAAAAGTGCTGAACTCGCTGGTTTCAACACAGAAAACCAAAAAATAAGTAACCATTCCAGTCGCGCGACAGCTGTCTCAAATTTAGCAAAAGCTGGTGTAAATGAGCAACAATTAATTAAAATTTCTGGCCATAGTAGTTCGCATTCTATTAAGCCATATCTACAGTACAACTAGATAAAGAACACCATGAAACTATTATTAATCAAATGAGAGGAAATAGTTACAACAGTGCAAATATTGATTCAAGCTCATCCAATAAAAAACAGAATGTACACTTTGTTCGTTTTCAGTTTGCAGTCACATGACTAACTATGTCATACTATCTCAGACAAAGAATCTATATACTTTGTTTTTCAGATATATTGAGCTACAAATATTCAGAATTGAAACGTATGTCATTTGATACAAGACATACGTCTTTGAAATTTCTTCGTAGCAAAGACAAAGAAAAATAATATTAGCATGTCTTGTATAATATGAGATACCGACAACTGTTTTAGTCAAAAGAGAAAATACAATACGTATTTATCGACATATATAGGTTATGTTTAGTGCGCTCTACTAGTTACCTTGTTTGTATTTTTTCGTTGATATTTTAATATTTCTTATTTATAAAATTTGTTCTTCTTTCAACAATAATAGTCAGTTTCGAGTAATTAATCGTAAGTATTTAACGTAATATTTCTTAATTAAATTATTTTACTTTGACACTGACAAATAACATTTTTTGATAAATTGATAAGCATATCGCAAAATGTAATTTTCATAATATGAAGTGAAATAAAATTTCATGTTTGTGTTCTTTTTGTTGTAGAATATGCCAGGTAAACGTCTAGATTCACAGGCACAAAATCTAGTTGCCAACCTTCTTCATTATTTTGAAGAAGAGAAATATAATAGAGGTCCATTATTGTCTGTTGATTGAGTTTATGAGGTGAGATAACACCAAATTAATATCTTTAGATTAATGAGGAAAAATATTTTTAGAGAGTAGCAAGTGCTCTTAAGATCTCTGTCCGAACCGTTTACAATATCAAGCAACGTGGGACATCATCACCTGGAAAACAAATACCCCGACGTAAACCAAAAACCAATGATTTGCCAGAAAGCTTGAAAATGGAAGTCCGAAATACTTTATACGACATGTTTCATGAAAGTATTCTAAGCTATTTTATTTTCATAAATGATTTATTTTTTAACGATATACTTTTTTAGAAAAACATGTTACATTGAAAACATTGAAGACTGAACTGGAAACTAAACAAATGGTGCAAATAGGAAAAACATCTCTTTCCATTTTACTCAAACATGTCGGTTTCAAATATAAACAAGATGATAATAGAAGAGCATTAATGGAAAAACTTGATGTTAGTGTAATGCGAAGTGTATTTTTAAGGAAGGATTTATTGATGGTGCTACACTTATATTTCCATATAAATCAACAACTGGGGATTATCACGGTGACATGAATAATGAACTATTTAAGGCGTGGACACAAGATATGTTAATACCTAACTTAGAAGTCCCTTCACTTGTTGTTATGGATAATGCTCCTTACCATAGTGTAGTTTTAAATAAATCCCCGAACACTTCATGGAAAAAGGCCAATATTATAGAGTGGCTACAAAACAATACCATTAATTATTCTGCTGATATGACAAAGTTTAAATTACTGCAACTGGCAAAAAGAAACCGTAAAGAGAAAGTTTATGAAATTGATGAACTGTTAAGAAATGCAGGACATGAAATTCTTAGACTGCCACCATACCACTGTGACTTCAATGCTATTGAGCTAATTTGGGCAAAAGCAAAAACATATTACAATGTGCACATCGGTAGGGATGGTTACACCGACGAAAAGGTGAAAGAAATGTGGAAGGAGGCATTACATACATGTGATAGTAATACATGGAGTAACTGCATAAGGCATACTGATAATTTAATAAAACAATGGTATGAAAGAGAAAACTGCTTGGTAGATTTGGATATAGATCCAGTAATAATCAATGTTACAGAATCAGACTCTGATTCAGATTAATATATGAAATTGCAACTAATGGTGTCATATTTTATGTTAGTACAAGACAACATTATTTTCTGTCTATGATAGTGTTTTGATGATTGTATTAGAAAGATTCTATATTTAAGCTTCCATGTAAATATGTTTTATTCAAATAAATATTTCTTATTAGACCGATTGAATTATTTGCTATTTGTACATACTTCTATTCTCTAATATGCTCAGTTAATATATGAACAACTCAAGAGTTTGCAGATACAACTAACATAAATTGCGAAGATAAAGAAAATAGCTTTTGTCACATACTGCACTACTGTTGTTCATTGAGTTTAGTATGCTGTATGGCATTTTAAAATCAGGTTTTAATAGTCTTATGCAGAATAACATTAAAAAATATCAGCGCTCACTTGTGCAGTCATATCCATATCTGTTAACACTAGAATAGAATAATACATGATACAATTTCGCTCTTTTGTATTTATTGTATTGATTAAAGTATCTGCATTTAATTAAGTTGACTAGTTTTTATATGAGCAAGTTTAACAAACAGTTATGATATTTTTATCATTATTATCATTATTTGCATGTACAATAACAATATCTCTCTATATGTACCGGGTCTGTTCAAAAGATCGGACTTTCCATCTTTTGGTTTTAAATTATCTGTGAACCAACTGAATACGTATTTTGAGGGGGTGTGAACTATCTGTGCACAAACGGTCTGTTAACATACTTAATTTGTCTTTTTTTGTAACTAGCAAAGTTAATTCTTTTTTTTTAATTATTTTAAGTTGGTGTCATAAATAAAGTCTGATTACATCTGGCTGAAACCCGCCTTTTTCTTTCTTTTTTTTTACGTTTCGGACGGCCTGGTTGCGTCCCCTACCCGCTGCGCGTCTTGCCTAGTTTTGATGATCACCATTTCCGAATTTTGCGACGTCTAGCGGTTCTAAATTCGATTGCACCCTATACCACCTTAATTCGTGTCCTGAAGTACCTTTGGGTCTTCCCACTCTTGGGCTGAGGCTGTCTCTAAAGCCGGGTGGGCCCCTAGACGTTGGCAGGGGCGGGTAGGTGAGGCAATCCTCGTCGCCTGAAACTTGAGTTCCTCTCTTTTCTATTGTCTCGATATACAGAGCGTAGCATCATGTTTAAGCGGAATAAGAAAATTATCATCTGATGAGATATTAAACTGTTAATAGTGTATAGCAAACGCCAATTAAGTTGGCGCGAGGAGGGGTAAGTTCGCGCAGGATTAGAAGTAGTGGGAAGATTTGTATTTGGTTTTACATCAAATGTCAGATAATTCTAACCTCTGAGCGTATATCACTTTATGATCCCCTAGCAAATACATTATGTTCCGTCAAACGTCAATGACAAATGTATTCTGACAATTACTGGAGTAATGGGGGTAGACGTTTTTAAAAACGTTTTCTGCGCCCCCCCCCCTCGCGCCTACTTAATTGGCGTTTGCTATACATGTACGAAAACTATGTTATTAAAATTAACCACTTCTGTTTAAACACGCATTCTTAACAAGAAATAATAAGCTGTACATACATTAATTAAGTTCAGAAAAATAATCTCATTAAGATTACGTCCTTCTTGTCGAATGCAAACTCGGAGTCTCTCCTCAAAGCTCTGCACAGCTTTCATTCGACACAGCTTAAAATTCCTTGACGAATGGAACTTTTCAGGTAATCGATTGTGCGAAGCTTCTTCACATACACTCTTGAGTTCAGGTAGCCCCACAAAAGGCAGTCACAAAAGATCGTGGAGGCAAGAAACATCGCCAAAACGTGAAATGAAATGTCTAGGAAACATTTGTCGAACCACTTCCATGGATGCTCTCGCCGTGTGAGCTGTGGCACCATCCTGTTGGAATCACATTTCTCTCATGTTCACTCGACGCCTTTCCTGTTCTGGACGAAGCTATTCACACGGAAACTCATCATTATTAGGACGTCCGCATCTTCCGTAAGAATGGCGCCCATTATGTCAGAAAATTCTGTGCGTCGCTCAAAATCTCTTTCACTTAGTTGCTGTACAATCATTATTTTGTATGGGTGAAATTTGTCATCATCATGCAAGATGCGATGAAGCGAACCAGGTGACATATAGCTCGGTTAACATCTGATGGCACTTGCGTGGATAACAATTTTAAGACAAAAAAGAAGAACGCAGCCTGCAACGAGAGAGATAGATATATTTTAACCACGTCTCGCGCATCCTGGGTGCCTTCAGATATTGACCGAGCTATACCTAGCGCTACAACTTGTCGCATCGTTTCGAAATAGCAATAACTGCCACTCTCACTCTGTCTACGTTTTCCGGAGTTCGGACTGAACTGGGAAGACGAGGCGTTTTCTTTTTAATAACAGATCCAGTATTACTAAACGCCTCAACCCATCAGAGTAAGTTGTAACGATTTGGAACTGCACCTCGACGTTCGATATTAAAATTTTGACGGAAAAAACGAACCATGACCGCAGAATCATTCTCTTAAAAAAAATTGCTGGACAGCAAATATGCGATGCTATACGTTCCAACGTTCTATAGCGATTGAAAGTGCATTGTCTGAGCTGTCCGCCGGTGGTGGCCCAAGGTCAATACCCCCACTCCTCGTTGAGTACTACGGTTAAAAAAACATGCGTTTCCTCTGCTCCACCCTTTATAAAAGTCTTTCTATGGAGCATGTGCTTTACTATGCCCTCATGTACTATTAATTTTACCTACTGAGGACGACTAGTTAGTTGCCGAAATGCGTATTTAGGATACGCGTATGAAGGAAGGGGTTCTATACCTTGTTTTAAATAAATTATATATAAGCAATTAACAAAGTGATAAATATTTTATTAAACCAAATGTAATATACAAACTTCCAGGCCTAAATATTAAATTTTCCATTTACAATTACACTACAAGAAAATTGGCACCTTTTAAAGCCTTGTTAACCAAAACTATGCTAAATTTTCCATAATCTTTAAACACATTTTCGATTCGGAGACACATCAAAATCTAAATAAAAACCGTCGCTTATTAGTAGACTAGGCGACCTTTAGGTAAAATAACCGTCATAAATCGAGGAACGGTTGCAGATACCGCGCTATTTCATGCATTTAAATTTCTTAATTGAATGTAAGTTTACCAGAGATTGATTCCCTATATTTTATAGTTCGCTAATATTAGTGAGCACCGGGGAGTTGTTTCTTGAGCTGTATTTCTGAAGTATTGATTTAGGTGACAGATAATTAGTTCGAAATTTGAGTACGTTAAGCACGTATTACGCATTACAAATGAAACAGATATGCATTATACATATCTGTATCTGTACATATGGACATACGCCTCGTATTTTCCAACATTTACTTCTGCCGAAGACATGTGTTTCTGTCACAATAGACTTCATCAGTTTGGTTAGTGAAGTAAAGTTTGATGGATGTTTCATTCGTAAATAATTCGTTGGCTTGTTTTCAAAAACGGTATAGCTGCAAAATCTGCGCGCAAATATAACTTAATAGTGTTTATAGTATTCTATTTCTATTTATTACAAATCTATAAATATAGTTTTTTCATTATAAATACTAAAAATCACAGAAATATATGCACTTTGTTTAGTAAAAATTTTGTAACATTGAATAACAATGCATCACTACCGTTTTATATATAAAACACTCAATAAATATAACATTGCAGTGTGACAACATAGTTTTGAAGTATAAAAACTAAATTTTATCCTAATATACACTAGAATAGTTCTTAAAACTACAAAGGTCGCCGCAGTTAATGTTTCAAATCGAAAATTTCTATTAATAAAGGTTCCACTTCGGAAGGATTTACATTCAGATAACAGTTTATAACTTCTTCGTTCAGTTTGTGTAGTTCCGATATTTTTTGGATTAATTTTAGGAAAGTAGATTTTGCTTCACAACCTGGAAACGAACTTTCCAAGTATCTTCTTAATAAATAGTAATATGAGTTCTGTAAATAAAAGGAATCATATCAAATATAAGTTCTATTAAATATATCATGTAACTAAATTTTGCGTAAGTACTCAGCGTTGATTTCTCTGTGCTGACATTTAATATCTCTATATATTATTGCTATTAACACAACTCAATTAGTTACCTGCTCCAATTTTATTACATCTTGATGAACTACTCTTGGTCTATCGGGTGTAAACAAGGCTATCGCACATAAAATGAGAACTATATTTTCATCTGATCTCCACTTCGGATCAAAAGTTTGAATGAAACGTTCATGTTCCTGATAAAAATTGCCTTTTGCGAGTTTTAAAACATCTGCTTTCAAACTACTTAAATATTCTTTGCGATGAGGTATCTATTAGAAAATCATTTGTTTAAATTTGCATATAATTAATACATACAAGTTTCTTGCGCTTACTCGCCAAGTTTGCTTGGTATCATCATAGTTCATCAAACTGCGTAACATTAACATTTCAGTACAGCCTCCTTTTAAAAGAGCAACTTGATCCTCTTGACACATATTTTTAAATGCATTGATTTTCTTGGCCATTTTTATCAATCTACGTATTGCGACTGCTGTTAGGTTAACTACATCTACTAATGCCGGATTGGATAAGAGAGAATCTGGTTTTCCCTGAAAGAAATATAAAATATGAAATTTACAAACAATAGATAGTAATAAGATTTAAAATATTATATAGCAAACAATTTCAACCATACTTTAAATCTACAGTCATCACCGATTAAGCTTGATATATCATCGTCTACAGGAGTCAAAAGTGCCTTATTAGCAACAATAAGTTCATTTAGTTTAGCTCTTTCGGCATCATTTAATTCCCTTGAATTACCCTTATATGTTGCTATTGACGAATAGGCCTCAAATTCTAATTTTATTGCTTCACATAATATTGATTCTATAGAATTTGCTTCAACGGGGCTGCTAAAACAATAAATATCTGAATTAATATATTTAAACAAGAAACTTTACAGCAGGTAACTTTTTAAATTATCAGATATTGTTCTCTCTTTTATATGGTGTTCTTTATGAATATTAATATGAAAATATTGTCATATACAAACATTTTACCAAAATTGATACATATTAATCAAGAAATTACAAATAATTTATTTTTATACCTGCGTACTTCTTCTAAAACAACTTTGGCTGTTCGTTTGGCATCATTAATATTATTCACACTTACATTACTATTATTATTACATTTCAAATCATTATTATTTACAAATATAGGTTTTTCTAATTCATCACTACTAACAGTACTATTTGGAGTAGGATTCAGCATAGTCCGAATCATAGATTCGTCCGTTAAAGAGATATTTGATGTATCTGATATATTTAAATGTTCAAAACCATTTTCTTGTGTTTCATTTGTATTTACTTCCGAGTTATTATAATTTATAACACTGACTACATTATATTGTTCTTTGGTACTTGTGTCTTGATCAACAGGACTACATAATTCACTATAATCAGATGTATCACCTTGTGAATCATCACCTGTTGATATTTTACGTTTCATTTTCTTAAATCCGTGCTTAAATCCATTGTGATGGTTAGAACGTTTCTTTGCTCGATTCTGTTCTATTTTCTGTCGTTTTAGCACTTTGTCCTTTTCAGACATTATGTAGTCTTTTCTCATACCTATCGCAAAGCATTTTTCTAGCCTACACTTTTGACAAAACCTTCGTGTTACAGTTGTGATATCACATTGATGATTGAAAGGGCAACGGAAGTCTTTTTTTGTCAAAGCATTTCTTCTAAAGAAAGCCTTACAACTTTCACATGTGACAGCATTAAAGTTATAGCCAAGAGCTTTGTCACCACATACACCACATATTTTCAAGTCGATTTTATTATCCATTGTATATTTTTAATAGTATATTTCTTTCATGAGTAATAAACATAATTTTAGGTTTAAGTTATTGTGCTTTATTAAAACTAATTTGTCACTTCCAAAAAGCAAAACTATCAGTGTTATGATGTAATTTTAATTTCTAAGTAAACCCACGAATATGAATCACTCAAATTCAAACACCTGCAAAGCTATTTAAATTATTACTTGGTTTATCATATAGCCTGACATTTCATCGATAAGTATGAACAAGGACAGAATATACGAATATACCAAATTTATTCGGAAGATTAGGCGACAGTCGTTGATTGTATGATAAAATAAAGCGGGATATACAAATAGACCTGTATAAATGCAATTTCGCTGCTTATTATTTATGTATGGCGATTTTTAAGTATTTTATCAATCTCTGATACTATCTTTCTAACTTCATTAAATCTTTTAGTAAAATTCATAGAGATAGATGCACGTATTCGATTATGCAACATATTATAATATATTAAAGATGAAAAACTATTTACAAGAAAAAATTCTCGTGAAATGGTTTTTTATTTGTTTTTTCCTTGATTTTGATATTTGCGTTTGGCAGCTAAATCATTATTACTGTTTGTTGAATGACACCCGACAATATATATTTTTAATACTTGTACTGCTTGTATTCATTAATTATAGATGCCTTACATGTGATATTAATAGTCTGATTAATACTTTTATACTACTTGGAGATTATGGCGCTACGACGAATTTATATTGCGTCTGTCGCTCTATATTTTACTTGTTAATTAATGTAGTTAGGTCTGTTCGATTTTCTTTTATCATAGCATCTAGGGGAAACCGTATTGTATGATAAAACACCTGTGAAACACTCAGCAGAGTGGGTGAACGAATTTTTTCCAAAGATATGGAAAAAAAAGAATATGTAATTCTATAAGCTTTGAAGGGGTAATGCAGAAAAATAAAGGTTGTAATAAGATATGATATGTATTTCTTTAGGGTTAGGCTTAATGCTAACACACTTGTATACTGAGTTGCATAATCCTTAATAAACTACCTAATATTTTTTCTAATTGACTTTTGTCCTTGTTTGCTGATGTTGCTCTATTAAAATTTGTATTTACCTATTATGATGGAATTCATTAGTATTCATTACCATTGTCATTGAAATACTTCGTTTTTTTTCATGTGCAAATACTTGCCAAGTACTTTGCATTTAAAATATACTATTTATGAATTTTTAAGGACTACCATATTGTGGGGTTGTAATAATCAGGACTCTGGAATAATAATTTTTAAAAATACGTGTATAAGACAAATACCAATCGATCATTTTGTCATGTCGATGCCATTCAGGCATGCAATACTTCGAAAAAGATTGGGTATATACGGAAGCTGTGAGTTTGGTGTGAAGTATTAAAAAAGTTTTAATGAGTTGCTTTAAAATAAACTACTAAACGAAAATGCTGGTGTAGTATAGAGAAAGTAGAATTATTTTGAATTTAAGTCTTTCTATTGAACAATTATGATCGTTGGTTTTTTGCTTGAGTCTATGATAATTTTACACGATTACCTATATGGGTTAAAAAGAAACCTATTACAAGCAAAATATAAATGAATGATTTATAAAATATTAGAGTTGCATGAATTGGATGTAGTTTTTAATAAATCTGAAAATATAATAAACGCTGATCCAAGGAAGCGAAAATAAAATTATATGGTTATTATTCCACAATTTATTTAAACAATAACATTGATTTGTTTATCAAACAGAAGGTGAGTATTTACAAATTTGATAATGTAATTTCAATATTAGCTGAGCTGGTAATTTTAAGTATGTCACAGAATATATTTCGCTTATAATATCTTAATATGTCTTTGATACGGCTATTTTATTAATGCTTTAATATTGCTTGTAAATATGCAATTTTTATTATCCATTATCAATTTTATCCTGTTTATAAATCCTGTGACTAACGAAGTTATTTATACGTTAAATGCGAAAAAGCCTTTGTATTTTGTTAGTGATAAATTTGTAATTTTATCCGTTGAACCTGCTATTCTGTTAAATGGATTAAATAGTGGGTGAGTAATAGATATTTATGTATTAAGGGAATAAACGACAGTTTTAATGCCGAGACAGTAAGTAATGCCTGAGCGACCGAAGGGAGCGAGGGCATCTTCTGTTGAGGGATTGTAGACGTTTATTCCCGAATTACATACAAAACTTTTCTCCCGACCTTAAATGTAATAATTTATTTCATTATTAGTGTGACAGTTGATTGATAGATTGATCTGATGTCATTCAATTAAGTTGGTTTGTCATGAAAATGTGCATAGTTTCTGGTTACTAAGGTAAAACGAGTTTGTTTGTGTCTTATTCAAAAATGAATATTAATGGCAGTGAAGGAGATAATTTTTGCACAAGCACTACTGTAAGCAACCGCCAAGTTAATATATCAGATGATTGTCCATATATAAATATTGTAAACTCATCTAATGTTACTATTACGATTACAAAATAAAATAGATTGATATATTTAAATGCTTCGTCAATCTGACAGTTAAATTAATTTTGACTTAAATAAATGAACCAAAAGTCATTCACTACAGTATTCACTTTATTCCCTAGGGAAAATCGAATATTTTATTCCCTAGAAGTAGTCTAATATACTGTCGTGAGCAAAAAAAAACGGGACACTGTTTCTGCGTGGGTTTAAATTGTGACTACATAAGTGGCTATCTTTACTCATAATAGTAAGTCAGGAATTGTCAAAAATGTGTGTCTTATTGACATTTATTAAACATTTTTAAAATAAATGTAAATAAAAATTACTAAAAACGATAGAGAAAGATTATTTATTAAATTAAAATAATTATTACATTAAAATAATTAGTATTTAGTCATTCCACCGTTATTATTAACTGCATATAATCTTGTAGGCATGGAAGCGACAATATTTTGTACAAAATTTGTAGAAATTTGATGCCAAGCATTATAAACAATCTCCCAAAATTCTTCCTGGGTAGAAGCTCTCATTAATCCCCATACATTTTCAATGGGATTTAGATAAGGGCTGTAGGGCTGGATATCTCAAGTTTAAATTTCATTCTCTTGTAACCATTGTGTTACAAGATGAGACAGGAAATTGTGTTGTTCTTATAGCTTCCTTTAATGTTTTGAAAGGGTTGTGCCTAATCTCAGTAACTAATGTTTCGTCTTCCTGCGTATTCGAAATTTTGTTAGGTGCGGAAATTATTTTCCGATTTAAATTATCCTCTTCCCTCCATTTTTTTTTATATAAACTTGCGGCTGAACTTTTACCAATATTAAATTGAACCGATACACTTCTTAATGATTTCCCATTTTTCAAACTAGTAACAAGTCTAGCTTTATCAGTTTTCGAAAGATGCGGCATTTTCAATTTTGAATTATCAACTATGATATATAATTTGACGTTAGAGTTTGAAAGTTAATCAAATGTTAAAATTACAACGCTAAAAAATAAAGGAAATTGACATAACGATTTTGACACTGTCCCGTTTTTTTTTTGCTTACGACAGTATGTCAATTGTCAGATGTACAAGATGACACTTTATTCTCGGTCGGGAGAAATAGCTATTTATGGTATTTATGGTATAAGTGAATAAAGACAAATTTTATCCACGAAAAAATTGTTTATCGCACGAGGTGCAAGCCGAGTGCGATAATGTTTTTGAGTGGATAAAATTTGCTTATTCACGTGTATCATACAAGATTTTTTCCAATTTTGCAAAAGTTTCAAAAAAATTTATTGATTAGGTAATTTATTTACATGATTATTGATTGTACTATTAATAATTTAATGAATTCTTAAACCAGGAAAGTTGACTCTATTTTCGTCAGAGTCAAGTACAGTGCAAGCTAAGTTGACTCTACTTTCGTCAGGGTCAAGTGCAGTGGAAGTTCCAGGCCTTTCATTTGAATTTACATCTGTCAAATTTTTTTTTGACGTGGACATTTTTTGAGCAATTGATTCGTCGATAATATCGACGAATCAATTGCTCAAAAAATGTCCACGTCAAAAAAAAATTTGACAGATGTAAATTCAAATGAAAGGCCTGGAACTTCCACTGCACTTGACCCTGACGAAAGTAGAGTCAACTTAGCTTGCACTGTACTTGACTCTGACGAAAATAGAGTCAACTTTCCTGGTTTAAGAATTCATCAAATTATTAATAGTACAATCAATAATCATGTAAATAAATTACCTAATCAATAAATTTTTTTGAAACTTTTGCAAAATCGGAAAAAATCTTGTATGATACACGTGAATAAGCAAATTTTATCCACTCAAAAACATTATCGCACTCGGCTTGCACCTCGTGCGCTAAACAATTTTTTCGTGGATAAAATTTGTCTTTATTCACTTATACAATAAATAGCTATTATTATATATAGGCATTGTGTCACTAGTTATTAAATCTAGGTGGCATATTAAACATTCAGTAAGGACAACTGCCGTCGGTACCTTTGAAAACTTTATAACCAATATGGCTATAATTGGCGGTTCTTCCTATTTATAATACTAGATGTCGCTACCTAAAAACCGGGGGACATTATCATATTTTTGATTTATGTATCATATTATGAACGAAAACAACTACATGTAAACAAATAGTTGGAAATATTTAGATTAAAATATTTTTATATAACCTCTTGGGATTTTTTATATAATTACAAGCTTTACGCGCAAGAATACTAATATAATGAACAATTATATTTACAATGTGTTTTTTTACACTTTCATACTGACATAATTTTATATAGCATCTCCAAAATTAAGAAAATACCAAACCAAGGTCTGCAAAATAATACAGGGTTTTTCGGTTGCCTTTCACGATTTGTCATTTGTGATTGATTATTTATCAAATGACATTCACTCTTTTATTTGTCTTTCACCATTTGTCATTTGTATTTCACCGTTATTCAAATGATATTCACATTTGTCAAATGAATTTCATCTTTTGTCAAAATAATTTCATGAACTGTCATTACTGTAACATGGAGCGTGTGAGAAGGCGAAATGCGAAAATTAGTAACGAAGTGCGCGCATTAATTATTAACTCCATGAATCAGGGAAAATCTTCTATTGATGTGGAAATACAGTTTAATGTAAAACCGAATAAAGTGCGTAAAATTTATGCAAAACATGTGCAAACGGGACAGATACATAAACAACCTCCGGGTCACAGAAAGCAAAAGCTTATTGAAGCTCAAAAGGAACGAATATGTGATTGGATTGACGAGGATTGTACTCTTACACTTCGTGATTTACAAGCAAAGAGTCTTTGCCAATGGCCCGACATGCAAATATCTACATCAACAATTAATAGGGCTTTAAAAGAATTCCATTATTCTATGAAACGAGTGACGTGCATACCAGAAAGAAGAAATACACCAGCTATAATACAAAATCGTTTTGATTATGCAATTGAATACAACAGAATTATGCATGAGAGAGACAAAGTTTTTTTCATTGATGAATTTGGCATAAATGTTTACTCAAGAGTGTCCTCTGTAGATCTGCCAAAAATACTCCAACATGTTTACGTAAAGCCCAAGTTAGAGGACGAAATTATTCAATTGTAGCTGGAATGAATTTTAATTCGTTATATTTATTTCAAATACAGGAAAGACCATACAACGTGGAACATTTTTCAGAGTATCTGTTAAATTTGATTAATCATTTTCGTTTTGATAATATCATAGGAGCTTATCTTATAATGGACAATGTTCGCTTTCACAAAAATGCTGAAGTACTAAATCTTATTCAAGCTCATGGCCACCATGCTGTATTTATTCCGGCGTATAGCCCATTCTTGAATCCAATTGAGGAATTGTTTAGTCAATGGAAAAATTACATCAAGAGATCACAACCAAGAAATGCGGATGAGCTATATCAATCCATCCACAGAGTATCAGAAAATATCACTCACGAACACTGCCTTCACTACATACAACATATGGAGTCCTACTTAGGCAATTGTTTACGAAGAATCGAAATTCTTTCGTAAATTGTACTTGAATGTTTAAGAATTTCATTACTTATTGTCTATTTTACATAATAAGTTTCGTTGGTTCCTAATAAATATATATGAGTTCGATTGCTTTCTATTATTTTATTTGCATAAGAATAGAGAAAATTATTTGACAAATAGTGAAACAGTTTTGATAAAAGGGAATTACAATTGACACAAATTTGACAGTTGGTAAAGTCATTTGAGAATTAGTGAATTACAAATGACAAATCGTGAAAGGCAACCGAAAACCCCTGTAACACGTTAGGCGTATTTTTATTAATAATAAAGACCTTTCTTGTCCAACAGACAAAATACGTTTAAAATATACAATATGATCATTTATATTTACCCTCTAGCAAGCCATGAAATTATTTCTTGAAAATATCGTGTTGGTAGTGACAAATAAAATACATCTGTCATTATGCGTATGTTCTGATAAATAAAACTCATCTGTCATTAATGTATTTATTAATTGACACTTAAAAATGTCTACAATAAATCATAAAGTTTTTCTGATCGAATCATACTATAGGAATGGTGTAAAATTAGAAAATGGAGAATGGTCGTACTCCTTGCAGCCTTGTATAGAAGAATTTCGGGCAGAATTTCCAAATTTTCCAACAACATATGACAGTTTGCGGCAATTAATTCAAAAGTCAGTAGTTAAATTCCGTGAAACAGGGTCTGTGTCTCGAAAACCAGGTGCTGGTAGACCACTAAAGCGGACAGTTGAAAATATAGCAGATGTTGAGGGATGAATAAATCAATCACCTAAGAAATCGATTCGTAAGCTTTAACAACAAACACAACTGTCATATGAGACCTGCCAGAGAATCCTTAAAAAAGACTTACAAAAATTTCCATACAAATTTCATTGCGTGCAAGAGCTTTTACCAAATCGATCATGTAACCAGAGTTAATTACTGTCAGTGGTTCTTAGGTACGATTAATAACGATGACGTTCTTGACAAATCCTTCTGGTCCGATGAAGCATGGTTTCATTTATCAGGATATATAAATAAACAAACAATGCGTATCTGGTCTAGTGAAAATCCACATGAAATTCTTGAAACACCCTTGCATTCACAAAAAATAGGCGTTTGGCTTGCTGTTTCTCGTAGACGGATTATTGGTCCAATATTCTTTAATAATACGATAAATGCAGAACGATATCGTAATAATTTATTGCTACCATTTGTAAACAATTACATGATGATGAGCTCCGCGAGGGATATTTCCAGCAAGATAATGCAACAGCCCATAAGACAAGAGAAACGATGGAATTATTGCATGAATTCTTTGATAATCGAATAGTAGACTTTCCACCACGATCTCCGGATTTAACAATTATGGACTATTTCATTTATCCACATCTAAAAAATAGAGTATTTACGAATCGTCCACATACAATTGAAGAACTTACTAATGCTATCCGAAATGTTTGTGAGGAAATTACACCACATAATTTAAGGAATGCCTTCAATAATATGAGACGAAGAGTTGCGCTATGCATAGAAAATGAAGGAGCTCACTTTGAACATTTATTGTAGCTGTTTTTATTATTAAACTTTTTATTTTTTCAACTGAAACGTTTGTATGTAATTATTTGTCAAAATGACAAAACCTAATCTGTCATCAGTATAAAATAACCTATATCACACACACGCTGCAAAATAAGTTAACTTAAATTATGGTACCAACTTAAGTTTAAAAAAGAAAAATGTCATTGCCTTCTAGAGGGTAGAAATATATGATCATATGGTACTACAATTACAGAGTAAATATAATCACAATAAGATTGAAACACAGATCTATTATCTATCTATATCTATTGTTATGTATTTATTAATTTTATGGAAATATACGATTATCCCGTATCGTTATGTTCAAATTTTAGGAGTGTCAATTAGACTTCATTTTAAGTAATAGAAACGTAAAACTTGTAACGAGCGATCATTAAAATTTTCAATCGTAGCTGGCCGTGTATATAAAAATTATGTCGTAGCTTTAGTCATTAAGATGTTATTTCAAACATCTGTCAGTGTCAAATATATATTTTAAAGTTTCATCACAAGAAAAAGTAATGGCCTTTAATGATATGCATAAAGCGTTTATGGTAGAATGTTACTTCCTGACATCTCAAAAAAATTGATGGTATTTGGCAGCATTCAATAGAAAATTGCCTTGCGGAGTTTGAAAAGAGATATCCAAATACTGTTCCTAGCTATAAAACTTTCCGTGATACGCTAATGTATTGTGTAAATCTTTTTCGTCAAACAGGCAGTATTTTAAAGAAAAAAGGAAGCGGTCCTCCTCTCAAGAGAAGTCGCGGCGTAATAGAAAATGTCAGACAAATTATTAACGAATCTCCTCAAACATCTATTCGCAGAGTTTCGCAACAAGTAGAGCTTTCGTATGGAATATGTCAAAAAATTTTAAAAAAGGACTTGCACATGTATCCATATAAATTAACTTCTGTACGAAATCTATTACCTACGGATTATGAAAAAAGAACACAATTTTGCCAATGGTTTATTCAAACAATGACAGACAATATTTTAAATTATACTTTTTTCACCGATGAAGCTTGGTTTTATTCGAAAGATTATGTTAATTCGCAAAATATGCGTATGTGGTCCAGTGAAAATCCTCATTTCTACAGAGAAGTACCTCTACATCCAGAAAAAATAGGGGTATGGGTAGGTATGAGTCGTCACCGATTAATAGGACCAATATTCTTTGAGGGCACGATAACATCGGAGAAATATCGTAACGAAATTCTCAGTGTTTTTACTAATCAATTAACTAATGATGAACTCCAGGTCGGATATTTTCAACAGGATGGGCTACATCTCACGTTACACTTGAAAATATTCGGTTTTTGCAACAATTTTATGGCGATAGGATAATAAGAAGAAATACAGCGATTCCATATCCACCACGATCGTGTGATTTAACAGTCATGGATTTTTTTGTGTGGCCATATATAAAGAATATTATTTATGAAACACCAATTAATAATCTACATGAGTTAAGACATAAAATCATAGAAAAATGTTAACACATCAATAACTCACCGCAAATAATGATCAATGTTTTCAATGCTCTACGAAGTAGAGTGCGATTATGCTTGGTGGAGAATGGTCAACATTTTACACATTTTTTATAATATTCTATTACTTTGTATAAAAATTATAAATACCTATATTTAATATAAAAGTCAGTATTTCAAATTATCTTTTTAACAATCATGACGTTTGAAATTACAATGACAGATCTCCTCTAATAACTTAAGTTAGGACATACTTTTTGTGTACATGTATCCATTTTATCCATTTTTATTTGTTTCAAAGTTACAGATCTATGAATGTGATTGTCAGATCATGAAAAAAAAATGTAATCCTAAAGTCAATACAACTGATTTTATTTAAAAAAAGTTATACGATTCAATAACCTGTGATTGTTAACGTCGCATAATAAAATGCTATCCTAAAATAAATAAACACGTGTCGTAGTGCATACAGTAATTTCCAGGAGATCTACAAAAAAGAGTACTGGAAATTTATTTATTATAAAGAAGGTTCTTACTTATTTTGTAAGTGCTGAACCATGAATATCATACAATAAACAAATGTTCAGATGACTGTTAACGTTGTATTTTTTGATAAAGGATTACATTATGTTTCAGTTCATACAACTGCTTATTAGTGAGTGGACACGTTTTCTTTATTCAAAATGCCTTACCGATTTTCTTCTCAAGAATATGCGGACATGCATTTTGTGTATGGCTATTGTAACGGCAGTGCACGTCAAGTAGTTATTGAATACCGACGTAGATTTCCCGATAGGCGCATTCCTCATTACAGAACGTTTCTGGAAGTAGACAGATAATTTTGGGAATGTGGACTGCGTGATTATCTTTTCGACCGAGGAGTAAATTTGCCAGCAGACTTAGAGGAAGAAGCAGTAGCTATTGTTATAAGGGATCCAACTCTCAGTATACGTCGAATCGCTAGACAACTAGGAGTACCACGAACGACAGTTTGGCGAATTTTAAAACGTGAGAGCTTATATCCATATCACTATCGCAGGGGACACGGTTTGCTTGAGGCAGACCACCATGCTCGTCAAGTTTATTCTACCTGGATATTAAGACAGTCACGGCTTCATTTTAATTTCTGCAGAACAGACCTCTGGACAGATGAATCTACGTTCACGAGAAGTGGTGTTACAAATCTGAGAAACCTGCACAGGTGGCCATCAGAAAATCCCAAAGCTATACGCCCATCTAAATTTCAACATCAATTTTCTATTAACGTTTGGGATGACTTGTTGATTGGTCCTGTCGTTCTTCCTGGGAGGTTAAATGCGGACAACTACCTTTAATTTCTTATTGACGAACTGCCAGGTCTTTTAGAGGATGTCGCACTGAATGTTCGACGAGACATGTGGTTTCACATGAATGGGGCACCACCACATTTCGGAATTGCTGTCCGAAATTGGGTTAACGTCAATTATCCAAGATTGGTCGAGGTGGTCCTGTTGCATGGCCACCCAGATCACCCGATCTTAATCCTCTTGACTTTTATTTATAGGGGTACATGAAAAATTTAGTCTACGCGCAAGTTTCGAACACAAGAGAAGAGTTGTTGGATCGTATTCACCTGGCTGCCGAGCAAATCCGACGAAACAAGTATGAAATTCGGATAAGTACTTCTTCTGTTGGCTTACGGGCACAAGCATGCATTCAATAAGGAGGTGGACACTTCGAAAATATTATTAATTGAAATGTTTTAAATAAAATCAGATTTTATTGACTTTAGGATTACATTTTTTTTCATGATCTGACAATCACATTCATAGATCTGTAACTTTGAAACAAATAAAAATGGATATACAAGTTTAGCGTTTTTGTTACTTGAAATGAAGTCTACTTTACACTCCTAAAATTTGAACATAACGATACGGCACACTTGTATAACCCCAAAATTAAAGCGTTCTCATATTAATAGCTTTAACATGATGGAACACTTAAATCAATGTTACATATCGTTTACCTGGTACAAATTTTATTTGCAGAAATTGTATTAAAATATTTTAGATCTGCAGATGATATTTTGGCGTTAGACAAAATATCTAAATTCCCAAAGTTTCCAAATAATAAAATATGGATGTTAGCTTTGAAATCAGAGCAACTATTGACGTTCAAATCTGCTATGGATTGGGCGAACCTAATTGAAAATACAGCAAATCTAGGATTCGAGTTCTCTGAGTTTTTTGGAGACACACCAGTAAACTACTTTTTCCTAAATATAAGCGATGTGTTTATAATTTTATTTCTAGGCATTTTGGGTAACATTTTTCTATAAGAAACTTATGGGCAGGACCGTGTTGGAGATAAAATCTAACCAAAATTCCGAAACATCAATTTATTGCCACTGCACAAAAACACAAAATAACTTTGGCGGGAGTAATGGCGTTACTATATTCGCCATTAATGATGATGTAAAAGCGTATAATATTTCACTTAATCTGGTTGGTATTTTCATGAAATCCATTGAAGTACAAAGTTATATATTATCGTCGAATTCTGAAAATTCAACGTAAGTTTTTTAGAGTTTAAGAAAATTAATACTGGTAGCCGTAACTTTGTGGTAATTCATTTTGAAAATAATAAAATAAAATAAAACGATCACTTTGTTTTACCACTTTATTCACATATAATTGTGACCGCGGTTTCGACATACAATGTCATTATCAAACTGCAAAAGTTACAGGCCTACATAGAACTTATAAATGACACAAAAAATATATGGGGGTGGTTTATGATGTTATTTACAAATTACTACTATATACTTAACTATTATATACAACATTGGAAAAGAGGTGTATATATAAGATCCAACTGGTCATTTAAAACGATATCTATTGTGCCGTTCCGGCTTTTGTAAACCTCTAGGGCCTCTAAAATATTTAATTTACGACCTTTCTCGGCCAAATGCAATATTTTACGGTGACCAAATGTATGTCTTTCTGTAATAAGATGGTTTGCGAATGTTGAATCTGTCTTCTTTAGTTTGTATGACCTCAAGTATCTTTTTCCCGTATAATAAAACTTCGACCAGTCTGACCTATATATACACTTTTACAATCATTACAATACAACTTATATACTCCTGATTTGTTATTGATATCTGTTTTAGGTTTTTCGTTAAAAATGAAATTACTTGTTTTTACATATGGTTTGTAAGCTATACTAACATTACTATTATTTTTTGAAATTATATTTCCAATTTGCTCGCTTATTTTACCGAAGTAAGTTAACGAGACAAATTGTTTCAAATTAGCACTATCTTTAGGATATACTAAACTAAGGGCAACTTGTAACTGTTTTTTCTTTAGTATACTGTCAATTAAGCTACTTTTATAACTATTGTTTACCGCTATTTGTTTTATAGTATTGATTTCACGAACAAAAGATTCATTAGACAAAGGAATATTTAATGCTCTGTGTATCATAGAATTAAAAAATGAATGTTTGTGTGTCCTAGGGTGTAGTGAATCTTTGGGAATAATGCAATCAGTGAAAGTAGGTTTACGATATATATCAAATTTTAAGCTCTGATCTAATTTGTTTAATTTTAAATCCAGGAGGTTAATACTGTTATTCTCTTCTATTTCTACTGTAAAATTGATATTAGAATGGATTGAATTTATGTAGTTCAGAAATGTTTGTAGTTGTCTATGAGTACCCTTAAAGCAAGCTAGGATGTCGTCTATATACCGATACCAAAATTTAATATGTTTTTACCTAGTTGTGATGAAAGAATTTTTTCTGTAATATGCTTCATGAAAATTTCAGCTAATAGAGGACTTAGAGGTGAGCCCATTGCCAGACCTTCTGTTTGTTTGTAGAATTTGTTGTTAAATGTAAAGTAACTTTGGTTGGTGACTAACTCCGTTAGAGATATGATTTCGTGTATAACAACCGGGTTTATATTTTTCTATACTAATATGTTTTCTATTAACCTTAAGCATTCCTTATGTGGTATTTTTGAAAACATGTTGGAAACATCGAATGATACTAGGATTTCGGTCTTTTGTATATTACAATCTTTTAATTTAGCTGTTAACTGTATTGCGTTTTTTATGGAAGAGCTATCTGTAAATTCGGTATATTGTCTAATTATTATGTTTATTTTTTCGGCTAATTTTTTATTGGGGCAAGAAATAAACGAAACAACTGGTCTGATGGGTGCTTCCTCTTTGTGAATTTTTACTAAACCGTATAATTTAGGGGGGAAGGATTCATATGGAAAAGTTTGTACTTATCTGTGTTTGAGATTACTACATTACAATTTTTGACACATTCTTTAATTTCTGCCTGATACTGTTTAGTGGGGTCCTTATTCAATTCTATGATAGTATTGTCGTCTATAAATTTCTTAACTTTATCTTCATAATCACCTTTAGTTAATATTACAGACGAATTTCCTTTATCTGCTTTTGTTTTCTATGACTTTGTGATTAATACTTTGCAATGCTCGTCTGTCTGACTGATTATTGCGAGATGTTGAGTTCAGCGGCGGCTCGTGCATCAAAAATGTGGGGGTTGCAAATTTAGTGAATACTAATACTTTTTACAGTAGGTAAACAAGGTAGGTCACTAAGTATGTTTTATTAAAAGTAATTTTGCTAAGGTACATATAAAGAAGAAAAAAGGCTTTTAAAACTCACTGATTCTGATCCTGATTTTATTGAAGCAAAAAATCCATGCGACGATCTTTCGCAGTCGCAAATTTATCTTTCTTGAGAAAGCAAGTTCAAAAGCTCCACAAATACTTACACAATTAATTATAATGTTCACTACATATCGATTGTACTTAACTTTCTCGTTGTGCAATGCTATATTTCTTCGATATGCACTATCCATCTGAGCAGCAATATCCACATTCCCAAAAAGCGATAATTGGACTACATTTTTCATATGCCTTTGTGATATACTGTGTTCTTTAATTCGATCGCTTGAATGATTTAAATCAGTTAAACCCATTTTCGTCCATAATTCTTCACCTTCAAATAGTAAGCAAGGAAAGCAGAATAATGCATTTTTTATACTACAACCGCAAATCCACAAATGTTTATTATAAATATCCTTATTAAATAGTCTATTAAAAGTTCGCGTCTTACTGGAAATCGTTTGTTTCAGATTTAAATTCGGAACAGGTCTGCCCAACCGCTTTATTTCAATTTTTTCGGCGTACGTTCTTTTATAGAACGGATCCACTATTAAACTCTGCACTGAATTCATTATTATTTAAAAATAAAGAGCATAAACACTTTTAAACACACAAATACAACTTTTTTATTCGCTTTTATACCGTTGCACCGTAAGCAAGAAATATGTCTAATGTTTTGGTTGCACTGCTGCCGCAACACTATTGTCATTTATGGAGATATACCCGAAAGACGTTCGACAAAGTTCGTCAGCCGCATAGGGATATATACGTTCGTGGATTGCAATGAGTCTGCAAACCAAGTGTGTTATTCTCTCATTTATTTAACGTATTCATATCCAATTAGATATACCTATTATAAGTAATTTATAATAGTTCATTTATTCTGTGAGGTAGTACAAATTTTTAATTTAAAAAATGTAGAATTACGCTTTTTTTCATTAAATTAAATCTATTAGTTTTGGTGGTTGCGCAAACTTGCAAACCATAGCAGAAACCGCCACTGGTTGAGTTGTTTTTCAGAATAATTGTAACTTTGGCTTTACCTAAGATACTGCTAATTTGATTGTTATTTGCAAATGCCAGTTCTGTTTCTATTGCTAGAATTTCTTTTTGTTTGTTACAATGGATGTGTGGTGCATATTTAGGACCTTTATTTTATATAAATTTTATTAAAAACGTAATACAGTTAACAGCTAAATTAAAGATTGTAATATACAAAAGACCGAAATCCTGGTATCATTCGATGTTTCCAATATGTTTTCAAAAATACCACATAAGGAATGCTTAAGGTTAATAGAAAACATATTAGTAAAGAAAAATACAAACCCGGTTGTTATACACGAAATCATATCTCTAACGGAGTTAGTCACCAACCAAAGTTACTTTACATTTAACAACAAATTCTACAAACAAACAGAAGGTCTGGCAATGGGCTCACCTCTAAGTCCTCTATTAGCTGAAATTTTCATGAAGCATATTACAGAAAAAATTCTTTCATCACAACTAGGTAAAAAAAAAATTAAATTTTGGTATCGGTATGTAGACGACATCCTAGCTTGCTTTAAGGGTACTCATAGACAACTACAAACATTTCTGAACTACATAAATTCAAACCATTCTAATATCAATTTTACAGTAGAAATAGAAGAGAATAACAGTATTAACTTCCTGGATTTAAAATTAAACAAATTAGATCAGAGCTTAAAATTTGATATACCAGGTGATTCAGTTTGGTATTCGCCCACCTGTAACTTTTTTACCTTTAGAAAAAAGTATAATAAACCATATATATTCGTAAATCCGATGGCAAAGCCTATTGGATGGGATCAGCAATTTATCTTTGCAATGACATCTGTCAAAGAAGTGACTGTCAATTTTTTTTTTCAAATGACACCCTGTATATTTTTTTGCACCATTTAATAGGTATTTTATTTCTAATTCCAAATATGTATCACTATGATAAAATAATAAAAAACAATCACAAAAATAATAAAAGTTTATTCAGATGCGTAACAAGTAGATGACGATGAAAACAATTATTAGGAAAATTTATTTAATAATTTTAGCAAAAAAACTTAGTTCATCAAATGCTCGAAATGTGCACCGTTCATCTCAAGACACAATTTTAGCCCTATGTAATACCTCCTGAGTACAGACACGCAAAAGAACTTCTTGAGTAAATTGACGACATTCATGTTTTATTCTATTCTGCAGATCTTTCAAATCAACTAGAGGTGTTGTATAAACCCTCCCCTTAAGATATGGCCACAGAAGGAAATCAAGTGGCGTGAGATCCGGAGATCTGGGGGACCACTTTACTTCCACACTACGATTTCCAATCCATCTCCCAGTATAAACTTCATTTAAATAATTGGTGACAATTCTACCGCCATGAGCTGGTGCGCCGTCTTGTTGTAATATCAGATTTGACCGTATTTGTAACGGAACGTCGTCCATATATACATATAATTCCTCCCTTAAAAATTGTAGATACCTTTCCGCCGTGAGTGTGCCTTCATAAAATTTTAGTCCAATAATTTTTCCATTAAGGATGCCACACCACACATTTATTCCCCAAACAGTTTGAAAATTGGTTTCTCAAAGCCAGTAAGGATTATGTTCCGACCAATAGTGGCAATTGTGGTGATTCACTTTTCCATAGTTATGAAATCGAGATTCGTCTGACCGCATGATAAGATGTAAAATCCCAACTTCGTGGGCATAGTTCAGCCAGGCTATAAAGTTTACCCGTTCGTCGTAATCTCGAGGAAGCAAAGCTTGATGTACGTGAATTTTAAATGGATGCAGTTTATTATCTTTCAAAATCCGTTGAATTGACGAAAAAGAAATATCAGTTTCATCGGCTATTTGCCGAATGGATATGTGGGGATCAACACTTACTCGAGCTAAAACTGCAATTGCATTGTCTTCATTTCTTATAGTACTTGGTCTAAAAGCACTTCTCTTCTTCTTGAAACTCCCAAATGCACCCAAATTTTTTGCTAGTTTTGCAAATAATTTGTCAGATGGCAATGATCTCTCTGGATACCGTTGTTGGTATATTCGTCTAGCGACCTTACTATTTTTTTGGTATTCCCCATAGATTAAAATCATATCTAACTTCTCTTGGTTTGAATACACAGCCATTTTTTAAGGAAATTACAACTAAGTGACGGGCCGTGATATTTGTTGTTGACAGTTAAAAGTGAATTGAAATTATTTTCATGGGTAAATATTCTTTTCCTAGAACTTACTATATCTCCACGATTTTAGTGATTATTTCTCTTACTCTATCCAGAAGTAAAGAGTGTGATACATATTTGGAATTAGAAATAAAATACCTATTAAATGTTGCAAAAAAATATACAGGGTGTCATTTGAAAATAAAAAGTTGACAGTCACTTTTTTGACAGATGTCATCGTAAAGATAAATTGATCATCCTACATCCTATCCGATAGGTTTTACCATCGGATTTACGAATATATATGGTTTATTGTACTTTTTTCTAAAGGTAAAAAAGTTACAGGTGGGCGAATACCAAACTGAATCACCTGGTATATCGTAAACCTACTTTCACTGATTGCATTATTCCCAAAGATTCACTACACCCTAGGACACACAAACATTCATTTTTTAATTCTATGATACACAGAGCATTAAATATTCCTTTGTCTAATGAATCTTTTGTTCGTGAAATCAATACTATAAAACAAATAGCGGTAAACAATAGTTATAAAAGTAGCGTAATTGACAGTATACTAAAGAAAAAACAGTTACAAGTGGCCCTTAGTTTAGTATATCCTAAAGATAGTGCTAATTTGAAACAATTTGTCCCGTTAACTTACTTCGGTAAAATAAGCGAGCAAATTGGAAATATAATTTCAAAAAATAATAGTAATCTTAGTATAGCTTACAAACCATATGTAAAAACAAGTAATTTCATTTTTAACGGAAAACCTAAAACAGATATCAATAACAAATCAGGAGTATATAAGTTGTATTGTAATGATTGTAAAAGTGTATATATAGGTCAGACTGGTCGAAGTTTTATTATACGGGAAAAAGAACACTTGAGGTCATACAAACTAAAGAAGACAGATTCAACATTCGCAAACCATCTTATTACAGAAAGACATACATTTGGTCACCGTAAAATATTGCATTTGGCCGAGAAAGGTCGTAAATTAAATATTTTAGAGGCCCTAGAGGTTTTCAAAAGCCGGAACGGCACAATAGATATCGTTTTAAATGACCAGTTGGATCTTATATATACACCTCTTTTCCAATGTTGTATATAATAGTTAAGTATATAGTAGTAATTTGTAAATAACATCATAAACCACCCCCATATATTTTTTGTGTCACTTATAAGTTCTATGTAGGCCTGTAACTTTTGCAGTTTGATAATGACCTTGTATGTCGAAACCGCGGTCACAATTATATGTGAATAAAGTGGTAAAACAAAGTGATTGTTTTATTTTATTTTTAGAGTTTGTTTGCAAATTGTGTCAATTTTCCGTATAATTTCAGAAGGACGTATTTAAATGATAGAAAACTGAATATTGAAATGCTTAAAGATAATCTTTCTTTGACACCAAAATCGAGACGAATTAAGATTGAAAAGTATTTAACGTTAAATATACCTCCGATTTCCATAGCATTTTTTGTGCTGTCAGATATTAAAATACCAGCTTGTGTTAGTAATGGAACTCGTGTTAATTTAATTACGAGTAAAAATAATGAAAAGCAAAATATAAACTTTGTTGATAATTCGGAACCTGAAATTACTACTGGATTTCAAGACCTGATCAATACATTTAAAAAATTACACGTGGCATTGAAAATTAATGGTAAACATATGGAGTGGAAACCTATTGATGGCACGGAGAATATTTTAGTTAAAAGATTTAGAGAAACAGATCGAAATGAAGTAATTAAAGCCAACGATAATAGAAATGTTACAGTAACAAGTAAGAAGAAAACAGATTTTGATAAAAATAAATTAATACCAACATTACAAACAAAATGTGAGTTAACCGATGTTGAAGAGGCTCAACATTCAATAACTAAAAGGGAAAACTTCGTATATATGCTTTCAAATATAAGTCCTTCCAAAATAAATAGTAGACGAAGAAGAGAAGCTAAAGGTGGCGGTCGAGGTCGAAGTGGTGGCCACGGGAGTAGCAAAAGAAAGAGAATACGTATTTTACCAAAAGATATGAAAAGAGTAAATGTATCCAAAAGAGATATAAACATGGTGTTATTGCAACAAAAATCTGAAGAAATAAATAAAAAGAGTAAAAAAATTGAATCCAAGGAAATTTATGGTCAATCTTCCAAAAAGAAAGGGTATGTTCCTGTTTTACAACCGGAGTATTTATATAAAAAGCAACAAATGTCAGAAGAACGTAAATTAGATATTAAGAAAATTGTGGAAGAACTTCATAAAAGTTACGAGGCGAAGTCAAAAAATAAAACACAAACTTTATATAAAAATAAAACTGAAGACAAAGAAGATTTCGATTTAGACTATTTGGATAGTGACGATTATGACGATATTTTTGAAGAAAATTCCAGACACATTGGTGACGTAAATAAGTTTATACAAACTACAAAATTTCCTATAAGGCCTACATTTAGATACAAAAAATTGAACGTGAAACCTGTACCTAGTCCAAAAAATATTGACTCTTGGCTGAATAAAGAAATTGTTATTGATAAAGTAAGTCTATTAGCATGGACTGCTTACATTTTTAAACATTTTTTTTACTTTGCAGAACGGAAGCGTAGAAGAAGCAATAAAGGAATTGGAAGCGTATTTAAATCAAGACAATTATGAGAGAGTAGATCCAGAAACTATAAATTTCTCTAATATGGATTATTACGATGATATAGACTATGATGATTATACCGGGCCAAGTCGTTATAAGCGAGATGCCAATCAACAATTTACAGAAGAAGATATCCTGTATTACAAGCAATTAATGAATTCTAATATAAGACATATGAGGCAAAATATGAGGAAACAAAAGATAAAGAACTTGCCACCAAAACAAGCAAAATCCATGGATATGATGAAAAATTTTAAACAGAGGAAACCCGTTGAAAATTTTTCTTATAAACCAATATTATTTCCGGAGAGGTATCACCTGGATGAAGGTTTATCAAGGTATCAAAAAATTAAATCGAGTGAGGAAGATTTTGGGCGCAGATCTAATTTACCTTACCTGTTTCGACCAAAAGCTGTAAACAGTTACCAGAAGATACCTAAACAAACTAGGAGAAGATTTGGAGGTTTTTATTCATTAAGAAAACCTGATGAAATTAGGGAAATTATAAGACCTATTAAGAGCGAATTACGAACTGTAACCGCAAAACCTGCTAATTTAATTGAAGTTAAACACGTACCGAATACCAGAGGAGGCGTAATGAAAGAACGCACTTCAAATTTTCCTAATAAAAGAGGTTGGAAGAAGCAATATACTTTACCTTTTACACCAAGAAATTACCCAGGTTTGTTAAGACATAATGGAGAAAATAACTACATTAATATTCTGCAAAATAAGCGTAACCTAGATAATTTTAATAAGGAACCATTAACAGGATCTTTTGAAGAGAATGAACAAGGAGAAAATTATTTAAATAGAAGCAAACGGTACATAGACTATGATATTGCTCAATTGGACGGTGATTTAAACAATAATATAAATGATATTTTAGAAGACAACGAGTACATAATACCAGATTTCGATCAAACTGAAATATCATTAATTTTACCTGTAAACAATGCAATTTTTGTTACTAATCTTGAAAGACCTCCCGAAAATTCATCAATATTATACAGTTGTCCGTTGTTAAAAGATACTCAGACGTTTACAGAAGAAAACCTGGATGACTGAAAGATTGTTACAGAAGTTTCCCAAGACCCATCAAGTATAGAGTTAACTAAGTTGAGTAAAAATGAAATTCCAAGAAGTGAAGCCTTGCAAGGAAATCAGTCGTATTGAAAAAATTAATAGAAATGAAGAACTTATTTTTTTAGATAAATGTCTTAATGTTATTTCGTATTTTGTGAATGGTATGCATGACAGATTAAAATCTTATTTAATGTATATAAATTAATAAATATCTTTATTAACTTATTGAATAGTTTTATATATTTTTTTATAATGTATATAAGGTTTAATTTTCAGTTATTTATTTTATATTTATAATTAGATCTTTCTGTCTATTTCAAATACATATATGGATATCTGCGACTTTATTTTGTTTGATATTTTAAAATATTTTTCCAATCTAAAAATTATTAGTACTATTTTGCGATAGTAACTACTTAAAATCGGACTGAATGTATCGTCGACATATATGTGTTCATTTGAAAAGTTTTGAAGTATGTCGTAAATTAAAATTTACTACTTAACCTACGAAGTCGTATATTTTGACAGTTTCATACATACAAATAAATAACAAATAATAGGTATTTATTGAAAACTATAACAAATGTTGAAAATGTTGTCCTTCAAGATCAATGAATGCACTTTAAAATCCTCCGTTCAAAATTTCTGATGATATTCTGCATCATTACCAGATCGTTATTAATTTCCATGCATTTCTGTTCGATTCTCTGTAGCATATCATTCAAATTCAATATAGGTGTTCGAAATATGTTATTTTTTAGATAAGGTCACAAAAAGAAGTCGCAAGGTGTTAAATCGCATGAACGTGCAGGCCAGGCAATTTCAGTATTTCGACTAATTATATGCTCATCAAAAAATTCTCTTAAATAATCCCCAAAGATTCTGCAGTACAGTGACAAGGTGTTCCGTCTTGTTGGAAATATGCATTTTGAAGTTAATCATCATGCAACTGATTGACAAATGGTTGTAAAATTTCCGTACGGTACCTTTGAGCAGTTAACGTTCCCTGAAAAAATATTGGTCCAATGATTCGCCTTTGGCTTATCGCTGCCCAAACACCAATTTTCTCTGGATGTAGCGATTCTTCATTAATTACATGTGGATTTTCACTACTCCAAATTCTTGTGTTTTGTGAATTTAGGTATCCCATTTTATAAAACCATGCTTCATCAGTAAAGATGTCTCTTTGCGAAAGTTCTCCATTATTGTTCATATTTACAAACCAATTACAAAACTGTAGTCTGCGTGGGTAACCAATTTCTAACAATTCTTGTACTGCTATGACACGGCATGGATAAAATTGCATATCTTTTTTTAATAACTTGTGAGTTGTACCAACAGAAAGGTTTATTTGTTGACTCAAAAAATATTATATATATATATATATATATATATATATATATATATATTTTTTTAAATATAATATCTTCGTGACCTTGGTATGATAAGGTAAACTTAATAAGTCGGCGATTAAAGGTCTGGTTTACTTCAAAGTATATATATTTAAAACAATCCTACATGTTTCGGCAATACGCCTTTGTCAAGAGAATACAAAATATAAATATTTATATTTTGTATTCTCTTGACAAAGGCGTATTGCCGAAACATGTAGGATTGTTTTAAATATATATACTTTGAAGTAAACCAGACCTTTAATCGCCGACTTATTAAGTTTACCTTATATATATATATATATATATAATATAGATAATTATTTCGTGACTTTTGTATGTTATAGTAAATTCAATTTGTTGGCGATTTAAACTGTGGTTTTACTTCAAAATGTATATATTTAAAACAATCTACATGTTTCGGCAAATGATGCCTTTTTCAAGGAATATAAAATAAAAATATATAAAACCAGACTGTAAATCGCCAACAAATTGAATTTACCATAACGTACAAAGGTAACGAAATAATTATCTCTCTCTCTCTCTCTCTCTCTCTCTATATATATATATATATATATATATATATATATATATATATATATATATATATATATATATATATATGGTAAACCTAATCAGTAGGCGATTAAAGGTCTGTATATTACTTCAAAATATATGTATTTAAAAAACTCTACATGTTTCGGCTATATACGCCTTTTTCAAGAGAATACAAAATATGAACATACATATATTTTGAAGTAATATACAGACCTTTAATCGCCTACTGATTAGGTTTACCATATCATACCAAGGTCACGAAGTTATTATATTTATATATATATATATATATATATATATATATTTTATACAGAGTGTAAATAGTATTTTAAAATATACATTTAATTAAATTACAATTATTTTGAACGAGAAGCAAGGAAAAGGTGGCGACGCTCTATTTTTTGCGTATGTATTGTATGTATGTCGAAATAGATATTGATTTCGACCCATTAATGTTTATTCAATATCGAAAGACATAATCTAATCGAATAATAATGTGTTAGTAATAAACATGTGTTAACTAGGTAATTACTGTTTTTACAATAAATGTTGGAAATGTCCTCCGTTATTTTACAAATGTTGCATCTACGAATCCAGTTTTCCCGAACACGTGTGTCTAACAATAGACTGTTCTTATGGATCGTAAATTGCACAGTAAGCGGTTCTATTCATACGAATATTATTGTGAGCTTAACGGAGTAAAAGTAAATAAACCCCAATAAAGATTTAAGTAAGATAGGTTGGGGTTAAGTAGATATGGGAAATTTTTTATCATCACGGAAATAGTCAATTATACAGCAAATTGTCATTTGAAGTTTTTTTTTTGTATTCTGTTTCTGCATTCACTGCATAAAACTCAGTCAAAAATATTAATTATTATTAGAGATAAAAACGAAACTTTGTTTTTTTTTTGACGTGGAAACTACTGATTTTTGCCATACATTTTATTAACCTTTATTAATTATTTTTATACGTTCTATCTAGTTTCAAAAGGATGGCAGTTATTCTCCATAGATATTGTATATATTTTTTTTGTGCCACCAACCTAAACAGAGCTTTGACCCCTTTTAATTTTTCGCTTCCATTTCTCTTTTTTACTTACCTTTAATCTCGTATTCCTAGTAAAACTTTTTAAGATCCTTTTCAGTATCTAGGTTTTGTTAAAAATTTATAATAGTTTAGTTAAAATGTGTATAATACTTTCAAGGTCTTTCAAGTAAGTGGGTTTTGCTAAAATACTTATATTTCAGCTTTTGAGTACTTAGTCCATAAATTTCCAAAGTTTTAAAAATTTCTATCTATTATTTCCAGCAAAACATTTTGGATTCACTATTGCAAACTTTTAAGGAATAGATAGGTGACTAACTATCTAACTCTATGATATCAGAAACACATTTTTCTTATTCTTATCAACATGGACCCTGTTTTATATTGGAACTGGTTCCCGCAGTCTTTTACAGTGTTTCTTATGTTATTTGGATTTTCCAGCATAAAGGCGAGAGTCGGTATTGAGTAAAAGACAGTGTTTGAACAGCGTAAAACATAAAAATTAACTATCTAGCATAACAACTAAAAAAAAGATGAAACTGCAGACATCTCTTTCATTTCTGCATTACATCTAGATTTCACAATGAATATAGAAACTCTCTGTGTTTGTCTGCTTGAAAGCATTCACTGATCTAACATATCTTTCTGTATAAAAAAAATTTAACTAATATAAGCCAACTAAAATAACATACAGTATATCAAAATTCAATGCAAAATTTCTTTAGGGGTTGATAAACCTTCTCGATCGACCGTACGACTTCTGGCTGGTCAAGATAGTTCATACGCGTGGTCAAATGCGGAATAGAATAATCTATCGACATCGTGGAAGTTTCCCAATATTTTAAACTCCAATAGTACGTATGTTCCGATACCCTAAAGATACCACGGGACTTAGCGATAAATAATGCAACAAAGTGTGTTAACAATAATGAAAACGATAGCGTAACTTACCAAGAAAGTTTTTTTCATGAGTTTCAAATTCAAGTGTCGTGTAATTCACCAACCTAAGTTGAACTTAATTCAGTGATTAGGACGAAGTTGCATCCACCATAAGCTGTTTTAATTCTCAACAATTAACGTCAAACGAAACAACCAAATTCACAATAAAAAGACTCCGTCTGATCTACCCAACAACTTGCGATTGACGTCAAATCAAAAGTGAAAAATCACGCATAATCGCTACCATCACTTTCACGCAGTGATGTGGTAGTAACAAAGATACGGGGACTGATCGATCAAATATTGTAACATCGTTATCGGATTCTCATTCGTTTTTTAAACGACTTGCCCATTCATAGACATGTGTTTTCGATAAACTTTTTTCTTCATAAACGGCTAGCAAATTTCATCAAATTTCCATAAATTTTTTGCTCAATTTCACGAAAAATTTATGTTTGCTTTTTTATCGTCATTCATTTTCTTAAGCAAGGATATTCATCATAATTAAAAAAAAAACCTCCGAAAAGTTATAGATGCAATTGAGGTGGAATTTTAAATACACTGGACTTATTGAGAGCGAAAAGTCTTGATATTTACCACACCTCGCAAATAATATACCTACAGATAACAATCCAAGAGAATTGGACTTTTATGAAAGTATTTATATCTCTAATAAGAAAAATAATATTTACAACACAGATAAGTGTCCAATTCAATATATCTGTCTGTATGTTTAACTACCTAGAATATATACAAGGAGAGAGGAACACATGTGTCATTTTTCGACGAAGAGTAAGTGACTTAAATTTTCATTTTTTTTAAATTAAGTGTATAAATGGAGGTGTTGTAAAGTGGTTCGTGATTTATTTTGTGCTTTTTACTGTGACCCAAGTTCGACACTGTCACTTCTTCCTATTGATAATGGCAACTTAGTTGTCGAAATACATATTTAGTGTACGAATATTGTGCTTAAGGGTCCTATACTTTTTTTTAAGTTTTTACCAAGCTACAGTCTTTAATGAAATACTTTTCCTTTGAGAATGCAGTATTCAAATCGATGAGTGGGGAGTTTCCACTCAGATTACTTACCCAAATAACTTTCTGTGAATTTTGTATTCCTCAATATATTTTTTTAAATTTCTTTAGTTTAGTTATGGCTTTCGTTTGCTTGTTATTTATTTAAAGATTGCTTTAAGTTCTAAGGCAGGGGGAAAATAGTAAAACGCAAAACTATTGAAACTGTAATTCTTTATTTAATGTCCATTCTGACAGTGGTTTTATAACATTGCGGGTGGTTTCATACAGCTAACAACAAAACCAAATCGTCCATCTAAATTTATTCCTTAATTTTTTTTGTTTTCACTTTTATCATTAGTTACTTATATTAATTATATAACAACGTGAACAGCCTTATCTATCTAGAGGTACTCTGGCTTCTACAAACGTGGTTGTCTCATTGCACATGAAACAATAGATGTTTAATAAGTGTATAAATACAAAAGGCTTACTACATTGTCTCCGAGAACTTTCATAAAACACCACGACACCTTAATAACGGACATCGACTAAAAACTAGCGCATATAAAAAAGTCTTAAATTATAGATTATTTTCTTCACATTTTTTGTTTTGTTTTAATTCGTCCGATGTTAAGGTAATGTGGAAACTTCTACGCGGAGACAAATAGAAAACTAAATATTTTCGAATCAACAACAATATCTACAATACATTATATACTGCGAATATTAATATTGGTTTATTTAACAATACAACATTGATCACATTTATGAATATATTGAAAGAATTACTGGTTTTCTCTTTTTATCTAATAATATCAAAATAATATAGGCCACGTGTAAATTAGAATTATATTTATGGCTTAGAATAACCTAAAAATTTACCCTGTTTTAATATATAAACAAAATCAATTGTTAAGTTTTAATAAATCAGAGTGAAAGGTTTAAAAAGATTGGATGTACAATTAGTTGCAAAGAAAACTAGGATGATAAATATTCCATGGTGTAAATAATGCTTGAATTGATTCGGATTTTACTTAAGTTCCATAATTTAAAATCTTTGTTTTTTTCTACATTTATATTTGTTTGGAAAACGACAATTGTTCCGCTAACACAGTGTCTTCGTCATGCACTTACTAGACAATGTTACAATCTAGTTAGTTTGTACTCTAGTAAGTACCTGACGAAGCTATTGTATTGGCGAAACAATTGTCGCTTTACCAATTATTAATAAAGTGAAGATTTTAACTATTAACTTTATTACTATTTTAAATAATGCTTTGAGAAGTTACTTCGATCCAATGTATTTTAACTTTCTTTAATGATAGACAATTCCAGTTTAGTGGAGGATCTTAGTGATGCTCCAAAATATTCTAAAATTCTTGAATAATTTAATTTCTTTCGTAGGTAAGCAATTTGGCAACCAACAATGCAGACAGCTTCTCTATACTTAAATCACCATTCGTTTTAATAGTTCAAAGCGAAACCATAACAGATCCGAAATACAATTAGTTAAAGAAAATTAGAACGATAAATATTCCGTGGTGTAAATAATGCTTCGAATTCCTACTGGGGTTCCATTGTCTCATTTCCAGAGATGATTAAAGAAAAAGATTCTGTTCTTCTAGAACCTAGATATATTTTTTTTAAATCTTCTCAAGATATTAATAACCAACAGTGCAGACATCTTCTCTATGCTTAAATCATCATTCATTAAGTTTTAATAGTTCAAAGCGAAACCATAACAGATCCGTAGTACAATTAGTTAAAGAAAATTAGAACGATAAATATTCCGTGGTATAAATAATGCTTCGAATTCCTACTGGGGTTCCATTGTCTCATTTCCAGAGATGATTAAAGAAAAAGATTCTATTCTTCTCCATGCTTAAATCATCATTCATTAAGTTTTTATAGTTCAAAGCGAAACCATAACAGATCCGAAGTACAATTAGTTAAAGAAAATTAGAACGATAAATATTCCGTGGTATAAATAATGCTTCGAATACCTACTGGGGCTCCATTGTCTCATTTCCAGAGATGATTAAAAAAAAGATTCTGTTCTTCTAGAACCTAGACAGATTTTTTTTGAAAATCTTAAGATATTGATAACCAACAGTGCAGACATCTTCTCCATGCTTAAATCATCATTCATTAAGTTTTTATAGTTCAAAGCGAAACCATGACAGATCCGAAGTACAATTAGTTAAAGAAAATTAGAACGATAAATATTCCGTGGTGTAAATAATGCTTCGAATTCCTACTGGGGTTCCATTGTCTTATTTCCAGAGATGATTAAAAAAAAAGATTCTGTTCTTCTAGAACCTAGACAGATTTTTTTTTGAAAATCTTCTTAAGATATTGATAACCAACAGTGCAGACATCTTCTCCATGCTTAAATCATCATTTATTAAGTTCTAATAGTTCAAAGTGAAACCAAAACAGATCCGAAGTACAATTAGTTAAAGAAAATTAGAACGATAAATATTCCGTGGTGTAAATAATGCTTCGAATTCCTACAGGGGTTCCATTGTCTCATTTCCAGAGATGATTAAAGAAAAAGATTCTGTTCTTCTAGAACCTAGATAGATTTTTTTGAAAATCTTCTTAAGATATTGATAACCAACAGTGCAGACATCTTCTCCATGCTTAAATCATCATTCATTAAGTTTTAATAGTTCAAAGCGGAACCATAACAGATCCGAGGTACAATTAGTTAAAGAAAATTAGAACGATAAATATTCCGTGGTGTAAATAATGCTTCAAATTCGTAATGGAGTTCCAATGTCTCATTTCCAGAGATGATTAAGAAAAAGATTCTGTTTTTCTAGAACCTAGACAGATTTTTTTGAAAATCTTCTTAAGATATTGATAACCAACAGTGCAGACATCTTCTCCATGCTTAAATCATCATTCATTAAGTTTTAATAGTTCAAAGCGGAACCATAACAGATCCGAAGTACAATTAGTTAAAGAAAATTAGAACGATAAATATTCCGTGGTATAAATAATGCTTCGAATTCCTACTGGGGTTCCATTGTCTCATTTCCAGAGATTATTAAAGAAAAAGATTCTGTTCTTCTAGAACCTAGATAGATTTTTTGAAAATCTTCTTAAGATATTGATAACCAACAGTGCAGGCATCTTCTCCATGCTTAAATCATCATTCATTAAGTTTTAATAGTTCAAAGCGAAACCATAACAGATCCGAAGTACAATTAGTTAAAGAAAATTAGAACGATAAATATGCCGTAGTGTAAATAGTAAATAATGCTTCGAATTCCTAGTAGAGTTCCAATGTCTCATTTCCAGAGATTATTAAAGAAAAAGATTCTGTTCTTCTAGAACCTAGATAGATTTTTTTGAAAATCTTCTTAAGATATTGATAACCAACAGTGCAGACATCTTCTCCATGCTTAAATCATCATTTATTAAGTTCTAATAGTTCAAAGCGAAACCATAACAGATCCGAAGTACAATTAGTTAAAGAAAATTAGAACGATAAATATTCCGTGGTGTAAATAATGCTTCGAATTCCTACTGGAGTTCCATGTCTCATTTCCAGAGATGATTAAAAAAAAAGATTCTGTTCTTCTAGAACCTAGACAGATTTTTTTTGAAAATCTTCTTAAGATATTGATAACCAACAGTGCAGACATCTTCTCCATGCTTAAATCATCATTCATTAAGTTTTAATAGTTCAAAGCGAAACCATAACAGATCCGAAGTACAATTAGTTAAAGAAAATTAGAACGATAAATATTCCGTGGTGTAAATAATTGAAGGCTTGAAGTGCAATTAGTTGCAAATAAAACCAAGACAATATATATTTCGTAGAGTGAATAATGCTTCAAGAAGTTACTTCATTAGGTCAGTGCAAAACATTTTTTATAACTCGTTGACTTAAATTAGTTTTTATAATATTCATATATGGTTAATTAATTAAATTGGAAAGAATAAAACAAAAAATTTTGAGTAAAAATACGAAGAAATACCTAATGCGCATATCACTATTAATACCATACATTTTCTAGACAGCACTGGCACTGCCAAACTGAAAAGGACAAAGTTAGTCGATGGGTATGACGGAGTCAAAAGTGGAATTAAGTTAACTTAAGCAGAATTAAATGAATAGTGTTACAAGTTATAGGATAAAACTAAGGAGCTCAGCCGAATTACGACTAGTGTTAGTAAATATTGAATAATTGTAAAAATCCACATTTTAACCAAACTGGTTTTAATTTATTTGAATCTTCTGTCAAAAATTTTGACCAAACTGCAGGTAGATACCCACAATAATGCTTTGAGAAGTTACTTCAATCCAATGTATTTCGACCTTTTTAATATTAGATAATTCCTGTTTAGTGGGGGATCTCAGTGATGTTCCAAATTATCATCAGAGATAGAAAAAAAAATTCTCTTCTTCAACGTAGGTAAAAATTCTTGAAAAATTTCTTTCCTTTCGTTGGTAAGCAATTCGGAAATTGTTAAGAACAAATAATTAGTGAGCAATAGAGGAGATACTAGCAGACCTAGGCTTCGATAGCGGATGGATAATAATTTTTTTAAATAATTAATAAGACCAAATTAGTACATTCCAATAGGTTAGAATAGCAATATTTTGTTTTTGGTTATTCAATCAATCGTTTAGAAGTGAGTAATTGGATCAGAAATAAGAAATATAGTGGTTACTAGTAGATATTTCTATTAATGAACGATAAACGCAAGCGAGACTTATTTTCCTTAAATTCTATTAGTTGCGTTTTGGATTTTTGGAGTTAGAGTAATTGTTATAGAAACGAAATATTTTCCACTTGTTCAATGTAATGGAAATTTAAATACCTACGCATAGGTTGACAAAATTATATAAACATTATAGAAATGTTTGGACAACTCGATGAATATTTGGGCATAAACAGGTTTGTGTGGAATTGGTGTGTTTAAGAACGGAAAATTTTATGAGATATACTGATGTGACAGCTTTGGTCTATCTCCTTTATATTGAAAATAATTTGATTTTAAAATCAAAATAATAGCTTGCTTCACAAAGCAAATACTGTAACTAATCGGTTTCCAAGCAACGGCGTTGAAAATACCATTTAAAATATGGAATTTAGAAACATGTTCATCTTCTTTTCTTATCCTCTTTGCCTTTTCAGCTGTAGGATTTTTAATTTTATCAATCGATGCCTTATATTTTAAACTTTTCTTCAGAGTTATCATTTCTATTGAGTTCAGTCTGTTTTTACGTTTTATTTTCTGGTACACTCCATGTTTTAGCTGAGTATGTAGCTGTTGATAAAACTACTTGATTGTAAATTTTTAGTTTTTGTTTTTCCTTAATTCTTCTCTTCCTAAATATAGATTTGTTCACTATTATATCATCGTAGTTTTGCCAATTTTATCTAATTTCTACATCTACATACCAAATTGATATTATGCTACCAAGATCTGGTATTTTTATGTACTTAGATATATATTTAGTTTTCCTCTATTAATAGGTAATTTAGTAATAATTAAATTACATTTATTTAGGTTAATATCCGTTCTCACAATTCTTATATAATTTATTCTATTTTCCACTAGTATTTCCATTCTATTTTCCAAGGCTCTCCAACCACACTCTTAGTACGTCTTAACTATTACCGCTTTTGTTGTCTTTGTTCTTGTTTCCACTCTTGTATTTTCTAATATTTTGACCATTCTCACTATATATAGTAATGGTCTCAATCCATCTCAATACCTTTGATCTTTTCCATTATAATAGTATATTTCCTTTTATGTTATCGTGCAAACTCTTTACAATTCTAAGTTGTGTTTATGGTACCTTAGTTTCTCTAGCTGGTGCCATACTTTTTCCATGTCCATTTGAAGAAATGTTGATTTTATGTCAACAAAAGTCGAATATAAGACTTGCTCGGTTTTTATTGTTCCTTCCATTATCTTTCTTGTAATATATTATATTGTCTAAGGTTGTTTATTTTGCTCTAAATCTTGCTTTTTCCTCGTGGATTTTATTTTATACTTTCTTGTCTGTTATCCTTGCAAAAACATACTAATGATAGATGTATGATTTTGTAGTTCCCCTAATCTATCAAAGCTCTTTTCTTATGCACGCCGAATATTGGGTTCTTTGTAATCCATGGATATTTCTGCCTCACATACCATACATCTTGGCATATCTTTCATATTGGTTCAACCGCTTCTTGGGCTCACTCACAACTTTATTAACTTCGGTGCTTTTTCGTCACTTGCTTTCACCTATCCGTCCCTGTATTGCTTCTACAATTTCCTCTATTTTTATGTTCTTTTCTGTTCAATTTTGGACTGTTTGCTTCCTCTAATTTGTATATCCGAATTTACTCTCCGCTGTTGACATTTCGGTGCCAAAATATGCAACGAGATCAAATGAATCATTCGCCGAGGCCAGAGCTAGAACTAACGTATTTGCTAAAGTACCAATCACGCATATGGCTAGAAATGCTAAATTTTCCCTGATCCTGTTTATCCTTTCGCCACAATTTAACCTTTTAATATAGATACATAGTAAATTACCCACGTTTGCGCAATTGACAAGTTAACAAGTCAGTTAGTATTTTCTTATGATCTTTTTTATTTGAATTGTGATTTTTGCTATTATTAGTTTATGGAATAAGTTTTAATTTAGTTTTTTGACACTGTACTGTATTATTGTATTGTCCTCTTAATGGAGAGATCTGTTGGTCAATAAAGACAATTTATGGTTTATTCTCTTCATATCTTTAGCATTTTGCTTGTGTTCTCAAGCGGTTTAAAAATATATAAGAGAAATTTTTAATTAAGAATTGTGGAATATTGTTGATTGTAAATATGGATGTTTAACTGAAAATTTTGTCACTTATTTTATAAATTTGATTCCACATAGATTTGAATAAATTATTGATAAAACAATTTCGCAGTAAAATACTATGTTTTTTTCTAATTATTATGTTTTAATTAATGTAAAAATAAGTCAAAAATCTTGCCCAAATTCGCCCTAATTTTCTTTACAATCTGTCGTATATTTCCTTAACTTCAGTACAAGATATAAAGTTATCTAAATTAAGAAAATATGCCAAAGAAAAGTATTTAGCTTGGTTTCACATAAATTTTATGCAAGCTGTAAATTTTCCGAAACGAAAAATCAAAATTCATCATCAACATGTTTGAAAAGTGTAAATTTATTTTAAAATTATAATAATTATTTTCCCATGGCAGTTATTTGAAACTGTTTTTTTTATTAACTAACAAATTCTTGAAAGAAATCCTAGTTCTAGTGGCCTTGACTTTATAAAACAAGACTTGGTCAAACGACAAAATGAAATAACCCATTATTTTATCACAAAATTACAAGAAAACCAGTGTAAATCTTTCTAATACATCATAAATTAACGATGGATATTTTCAATACTTTTATTTTTTTCTTATTTTGCATTATCACTAGCGATTACGCTGACGTCACTTGATAAGCAGAAGCTCTGATGTTTGAATGGAATTCCACATCACATAAAATTTCAGTCCTACCATTTTCGTGAAATTTCACAATGATTTTATATATGAAAACGTCAACTATTTGAAGATTAGAATTGAAACTGTTGATCGCAAAGTAATCGACGTTCATTGTATTCGGCAATACATTATTTTAATCCTAGAAAACGATATAGTATCTGACAGTTCCTAGGGATGATGAGAGAGTGAAGGAGCTGAATATTTTAAAGAGATCCTAGTGAAAATGACAATAGAAAGGTTTAGTAGATTGATGTAATAACACGGAATGAAGAAGAAATAATAAAGAAATTATAAAAATAACAGCAATACACCATGAAAAAATGAAGTGGTGAATTTATCGCAGAAATCTTGAAAGAACGTGGCAATAATCAAATATATTTAAAACCTCTTCTCAATAATACTTAACCTTGTACGGTAGAAGTACTAAGAAACAGTAGAATTCATAGAAGAGGAACCACTTACCATAAGCATCAATGTCTAGCCTACGTTGATGATTTGGCAAATATAACTTGATTGAGACCGGGGGTGAAGGATATATATCAAAGATTTGGTGAGTATTCATTCCTAACGGAAAGAAACCGAAATATAGGAAACGCGTGATGGAGATAATAGTAATGAAGACCTAATAAGCCCCCAAAGTAGTAAAAGCAGTTTTGAAAACGTGGAAACTTATTTGGGGGTACCGATATTGAATGATGCAGGAGAATAAGAAGAAGTACCCGAAAGACCAATGAAATGTAGCAAGATTACAAGAAATACAAACATATCAGACTATATAAAAGCATTATTCAAACGATAGTTTGACATGCATCTGAAACAAGGATATTTACTAAATCTGTCACGGGATGGAAAGATATATGAAGGCATAGAAGAAAATGAACTGTGGAGTCGAAGAAGGTGATGAACCCGTACGACACACCAAAAATAACTATAACTAAAGCATACATGTAAGACGAGCTGTTTAAAAACTGTTAGAAGGAGGGGTTAGAATAAGAATTGATCCAGTGAAAGGTGAAAGGCGATCTTCGAAGTTTGGGAATGAGAAAACATAAGAAGGAAGAAGAAGACAGCGCCAGAGCAGAAAGTTGTTTAGTAGGACGATTTTCGAAGTTTGCGAGGACTAAAAATAAGAGATAATTGGGGTTCATGTTTATAGAATGCATGAAGAGCAAACTGTAAAAAATATGTTGGAAGAAGTAGACGCCGTCCTAGCAGAAAGTGGTTTATTACAGTAGAAGACAAAGTTTGAGATTGAGACGATAAAGGACACTAGTGGCAAACTGAAGAGAATGGACGTGTACTGGGAATAAAAATAAGAAATGGCTGAGGTTCATGTTCATAAAATGCATGAAGAACGAGTTGTAAAAAAGGTATTGGAAGAAGAAGAGGAAAACGGTGCTCGCGCAGAAACTGGTTCAGTGCAGTAGAAGACGTAGTTTGGAATTGAGAAGATGAAGGACACTAGTAGCACATTGAAGAGAACGGACGTGTACGGGGACTTAAAATAAGAGATTATTAAAGTTCATATTCATAGAATGCATGAAGAACAAGCTGTAGAAAAAGTATTGGAAGGAGAAGAAGAAGAAAACGGCGCCAGGACAGAAAGTGGTTTAGTGCAGTAAAGGATGATCTTGAGAAGATGGAGGACACATATTGGAGCTAAATTGAAGAGAATGTACGGGGTCTAAAAACAAGAGTTAATTGAAGGTCATGTTCATAGAATGCGTGATGAATAAGCTGTAAAAAAAGGTGTTAGAAGGAGACGTTGGAATGATAAGTAGAAGAGGACGGCAGAGGAGAAAGTGTCTGAGTATGAAATTGAGAAGATAAAGGATACTATTGGCAAATTGAAGAGAATGGATCTGTACGGAGACTAAAAATATGAAATGCTTGGGGTTCATGATCATAGAATGCATGAAGAACGAGCTGTAAAAAAGGTATTGGAAGAAGAAGAAGAAGAAAACGGTGCTCGTGCAGAAAGTGATTCAGTGCAGTAGAAGACGTAGCATGGAATTGAGAAGATGGAGGACACCAGTAGCACATTGAAGAGAATGGACGTGTACGACGACTAAAAATAAGAGATGATTAAGATTCATATTCATAGAATGCATGAAGAACGAGCTGTAGAAAAGGTATTGGAAGAAGAAGTAGAAGAAAATGGCGTCCGAGCAGAAAGTGGTTTAGTGCAATAAAGGACAGTCTTCGAAGTTTGAGATTGAGAAGATGGAGGACACCAGTGGCAAATTGAAGGGAATGAACCTGTACGGGGACTAAAAATAAGAGATAACTGAGATTCATGCTCATAAAATGCATGAAGAATGAGCTGTGAAAAAAGGTGTTAGAAGGAGGCGTTGGAATGATAAGTAGAAGAGGACAGCAGAAGAGAAGTGTGGTACAGAACGATCTTAGAAGTTTAGAACTGAGCAGATAAAATCAACAGTACCGGCAAATTGAAACGAATAGACCTGTACGGCGAACAAAAATAAAAGATGCTTGGAGCATGTTCACAGGATGTACGATGGAAGCGATGTAAAAATAAGTATTGGAATAATAATAATAATAATAAGAGGTTGCTCGAGGAGAAAGTGGTTGAGTGTGATAGGGAACGATCTTAGAAGTTTGGGAGTGAGAAATTAGATAGGCATTATTGGAAAATATATATATTTCTAATCCACAAATAGATGTCGCTTTCATCTTCGATAGTTAAAATCTATCAAAGCAGCTCAAACCCATAATAATTATGATGATAATGATGGTAGTAATATCTTTTTTTCCTTAATAAGTAATTCATGGTAAATACTAGTATCATTAAGGGTTTTTTGTGACTATAAATATTTTATAAGAACTATATTTCATATAATATAATAATATACATATACGTGTCGTTGTCTCCAATAATTTAGATATCGTTAGTGAACAAGAAACTCAAACGAGTAGATTTGTGAAGGAATTTTCGGCGATAAAAAATGCAGTAACAGATTTCCTTTCAATTGTCAATTTTAAAATGTCTGTCGTTTGTCGTCTGGTAATAAATTTAATTGTATACTTGTATTCTCCGTTTCGTTTCATTGTTTTTATGAATATTTGTTCGTAAACTTTTTCATAACATATCCGACAGACGAATTTATAACAGACAATTGCAGATAGATCGCAATCGTCAGTAACACACGACAAATTTTTAATTTGAATAATGGTTGCTTTCGATCGCGAATTAAGTTTATGACAGAAAGATTCAAACATACAATATTTTTCGTAATAATTTTAACTTTGAAAAAAGTACTTACTATTTTTTAATATATCACACACTAGATTCTAATTGTATTTTAAACATTGCTTGTAATGTCACATTTGGTTGGAATAATTAGTAAAGATGCAGGGAAATAAAAATTTGGGATATATACAAAGGTACAATTCTGTTACCGAAGAATTCTACTTTTTAACTCTGGAGCACTCGCTTTACTAGAATTTTGTTCACATTTTAGTAAAATCAGTATTGCTTTTATATGAACAAAATAAGTTCGTGTCGTGTACCCTTCTTTATTGTGTATCGGACATGGCGGTTATTTAACTGTCATATCTACTTTACCTTTATGACAGGTAGATGGCGCTTTTTAGGTTAATAATGGTGTATTTCAACTCAAAATAAGTACTGTTATAAACTCTAAATTTTGAGAACGAAATAAATTTATTTCAATTTAAATGAACTGTCTTTGATGTGAATTATAACTAATGTGTATATGCCAAATATATCTGTTAGAAGGACACAAATTTTTGATATAAGATTGCCAGTGTATTAGGAATGTGAAAAGTACTGCTGTAGCAAGATTTGTATTAGAAGCTGGGGTATTTTAAAGAAAAAATGAGGGATTATTTATTTTATTATTGTTAGCAATGTAAAAAAATGGATTGAAGAGATATCAAATTGAGTAGAAAAAATTATTAATTTATTACATTTACGGATTTAAAGTAAAAAATGAGGAAAAAAGTGAAATCTAATTATTAATAATACTTTATATTGATGTTAAATAAGTTATGAAATCAATATATTGTTACGGAAAAATTAATAAATGTCTTGGTAAAAGGGTATACATTTAAGTGAATGGCCAAAGGAAATGTATATTAACCAAAAAGGAAAATTATAGATAATGAAAATATGTATAAAGGTTCCAAAAGTTTTTAACATGGATCCAGTTTAAGAAAATAAATCATCAAAGAGACTATAAGAAAACAATCAAAGGACAAGAAAAATGGAAAGGAAAAATTATCGAATAGGTGACGTACAACATTAGAACAGAAAAGTGATAGGAATTGATGACAGGAACTTGATTAGTATATAAACAATTTATTTTTGAAGGCATTTATGTAATATGTAACTATTATTTAATATTAAAACAGTTCATTTCAAAGATTTATATATAATGAAATTGGTTCCCTTAAATTAAGATATTCAATTTACATGGGAAGAATGACGAACTAGAGACAATAAAATTGATACATTTTATAGAGGTTCTAACTTGATTCGACCACGATTGTAATATTTTTGGTATTACCAACGTGGGGTTTTCGATTGTATTATTTTTAGTGCCACAAAATGGCGAAATTTATATTTAATTTTAACCATACCTATATTAGTACGTATTATGAGAAATAGGAAATGTTTTATTACATAATCTTTGGCACCAAATCTTTTTTATATATCTGAAATTATCCAACGCAAATATTTACTAGATACAAACCGTTTTTATGTTCAAACTGAGGTATAGTTATCATGATGCATTTTCGGAACAATCTAACTTCACTTAAAATTTCATTGAAAAACTGGTTAAGTACATCCTCTTCGTTCCAATATAGACTTTCCAAGACATAATGCTGCTAGTCTGGTATAAAACGCGTTGCAAAAACGAATGAAATGAAAAAAACTGTAAAATCTTCTTTCCAGGACACATAATCGAACATATTGTAACTTGCATCATGAAACTGACTTTGAATTATCAACGCGAATAAGACCGTTAGAGACACAAATATTACCTAAATACATGCTCTTGTTGGTTTTGTGTGATACAAAACAGAGATTGTACTTTAATACGAAGGAGATTTGGACTGGGTTTCAGGATTGCATTAGGTTAGAACATCTAGGGAGAAATTTCACTTAATTCGAAATAAATTATCGAGAAGAAAGAAAGAAATTTGACAATGTAGCTTGTACACGTGACCTTTTTGATGAATTTGTTTTGAAATTGAAGAAAACTGCCACAATTATTGATGGAATGTTAAAATCTTTTAGGGTTGAATAAAGAAGCTGTGGAAAATATTGGAATCGGTGTCGTAAAACGCCATTCTCAACTAATCTTGAATACTATTCAAAATTCGATTGCTAATAATTATTTCACATTAATTCCACCAGTTATGAGAACGGTAAATGTGAAGACAACAATACCATACGAAAAAATAAAAAGGAGGTCTTCCATGTTCATAAATACATCTCAAACATTAGCTCCATGTAACAGATTTGTTTTTCTTTAGTAACCTTATAAAAAGAAACCTAGTTTTAATGCCCACCAAACCAAAACGTAACAAACAGTATATTGTCTGGGTTACATAGTAACGACGAAATCGATCCAGGTTCAGGCTATTTAGGATGCGTGAGAAACTTTCATAGAATTCATCTGAGAAGCGTGCACAGGCTAAAAATTCAATAGAGTTTTTCAGGATTTTACCGAAGAAGAAATAAATCGTAAGTCAAGAAAATAATATGGTATCATAGTGACAAATCGACCCAGACTCTATAACCTTTTACAAACTCATAAAAGGAGGTGTTGATGTATTAGATCAAATGAAGTAATGTTATTCTGTGTCTAGTTTATTGTCGATGGTCTTTAAGACTATTTTTCCTTGTATTAGATGTTGGAGGTATTAAATCTATGATAATACATAAGAACAAACAAAATCGTAGAATTTTCTTAAAGAATTTGGCCTAGGTTTCGATAAAACTGCTTTAGTATATTCTTCAGTATAGTTTATTAATAAGTTTACCACTTAGACTGCGAACACAAATTGAGAAACTTTTTGGAAATTTATCTGAACAACAACAAAGGCATTAAACAAGGATTTTGTTCAAGAAGGAACTACAAATCCAAAAAATAATGTGGGTTCACATAGTGGTGTCGAAATCGATCCAGAAGCTCATGAGATTTATGTAAATCGGATATTATCATTTTTATAACCTCATAAAATTGGTGCAGTAGACCAAATAAAGTCATTCTATTCCGTGTATAGATTCTATAGTCGTTGATCTCTATGAATATTTTTCTTTTACTAGAGTTGGTCAAAAGCAAAAAAAAAATATATAAGAATAACACAAGTCAGAATTGTAGAATTTTCTTAAAGAATTTAGCCAAGGTTTTGGCAAAACTAATTTAGTATATCGTTCATCAGTAATGAGTTGCCCAGTTAGTTTGCATACACGAATTAAGGAATTTAAAAAAAAATTATCTGAGCTACACCAAAGGTTATATATTAAACAAGATTTTTGTCGATTTTGCGTACACGAATTGAGAAAGTTTTTGAAAATTTATCTGAGCAACACCAAAGGTTATACATTAAACAAGATTTTTGTCGATTTTGCGTGCACCAATTGAAGAAGTTTTTGCAAATTTATCTGAGCAACACCAAAGGTTATACATTCAATAAGATTTTTGTCAATTTTGCCCAAAAAGAATGAACTACAAGTCCAGAAAACAATATGGTATCACAGAGTGGTCACTAAATCGATGCAGACACAGGTATATGTAAACTGGATATTATCACCTTTTATAACCTCACAAAAATGTTAGAATAGTAGATCAAATTAAGTAATGATATTTTTTGTCCAGATTCCATTGTCGATGGTCATTGAGAATATTTTTGCTGGTGTTAAGATTATTTTTTCGTTGGTGGTATCAGATAAATAATATATCTAAACAATTTAGGATCGTAAAATGTTCTTAAAAGATTTGGCCCAGCATTTGATCAAATTATTTTAGAATAATTGAATTCAACTTTCAGGATATTCATCTGGATAACGTTAAGGACCAGACATTCAACAAAGTTTTTGTGGATTTTGCTCAAGAAGATTATTATTTAGTATTGTATGTTATTATATATGTTGTTACTATTATTAAAGTTTAAAAAGTAGGAGTTGTTTATTTTTGTTTTATTCTTTTATCAAAACACAAACTGATGTTAAAAAATGCGAGAGAATTACTCAAAGGTGAGTTTTCGTATATTGTTTTGACTGCGAGTGCCTCAAAGTTAATTATAGTTTGGAAGAAAGTAAATGTTACTAAATACAAACTTATTAAATTCCAAAGATTACCTGTTGTAATATATTTCAAATTTTTATCATCAACAAATATTACCAACACGTAAATTCCACCATTTTACAACAATAACTATTTTAATACACAACTACATTTTGTGTTGCATTGTTTTGCATTCTCATGTTAAATAACAAAACAAAAAAATCAGACCAAGAAATAAAAACATATGTAATTAATTGAGGAAGATAGACATTCGAGTAATCTAGAATATATTTTTAAGTTTAAGGTTATGTATTGTTGTTTTTTGTGTTGTTCTTTTATTGCGTTTTGCCTTTGTCTATCACTATTTTTTTTTGTTGCTTTGTTTTAAATCTTTTTTTCACCCAAATTCCAATATATTTATATACATTGCGTTTTGCCAAAAATTACATACACACAATTATAATAAATTTTATTTAAAATTTATAGAAACAACAAGTTTTGAGCAACGACACCTAAATGCCACATCGTCTATTGTTTTTTTTTTTTTGCTTTTTTTTATTTTACTAAGTCACAGAGGCGAACATTTAGAATAAGATAGACATAGAGTATATAAGATTTTTTTTAAATACATAAGTTATACAACTATAGCACTACACAAAGATAATATTTAGTATATTACATAGACATAATTGACACATATATATTTTGTTGGGAAGGGGTAAATTTGCGTTGACAAAATATTAATTAAGCAGTAAAGAGATATTAGAGATATGTACGTAGGAAGAGATATACATCTAATGGTTTTACATTACCAAATGAAACAGGTGCATGGGAGAATAGAAGATGCAGTGCTCTAAAAAGCTTTCATTTAGGTAGAGTGTAGTGATTTCTAGTTTGTAAATTATTTGTAACTTTAATAAGAAATTTATTACAAGACGCTAATACCGTTTGTAAAAGTGGTTAATATATTCTAATTATTCCACATATTTCAATTTTCAATTTATTTAGGTTAATTTAAGTAAATAACGAAAGATTCGATGTAGATAATTGTATGAAATGCAACTCACATATATAAAGTTCAAGTTTGCCTAGTTAAATCATGTCAAGAAACTATATTTATTTCCCTATACAGATTGACTGAAGCAACGGTGGAAATTGCGAAGTGTATTACACACACTAGCGCACGCATATTTACACGTACATGTGACTCTAATTACAATAGTGGAGATACATTCGTCAGTTTCGATACAGAATATATAGAAGCGACAGTCTCTCTTACTGCGCTGAACAAAATTTTATACGCATGAGCAAAATCCGGTATTTCTCTCAACCACAAATCTCAATCTGTTCACATGCATTTTGTATTGTAAAAAAGGATGTTGGAAAAATATATTTTCATATTATGAGAGTTGTAAAATTCAATCCAGCATGTTCTAAATTTCCCATTACATATTTAATTAAATTATTTATTAGACCACGAATTTTTTATAGTTTCAATTTTCTAAAAGAGAATTAAAAACAATTAAAAACAAATTGTCCATATTACATCATTAAAGTCAGCATATTTAATTGTATAGATTAATTAACAGCATCAGCTTTTACTATCATATTTATTTATCTATATGCCTTTCAATTCTCTTTTGAAAAACTCACGAACTTATTACAAATGTATACATATCTTGAATATAAAACTGTATTTTACATTTTCAATTTTATGTTGTGTGTTTCATTAAATTAATTATTTGATTAGGAATTTTTTTATTTCCAAATAGGGAAATAAATTTAAAAAATATTTGTAAAAATAGAAAATAATCTATTACAAATTGTATGCATAATCAATCATATGTATAGTAATAAATATGTAATAAAATTTTGCTTTGTTACTTTATTTTTTTTATTTTTTACGTTATTTTTTCAATTAAATACTTACTGCATATCATTAAATCTTATTTTTTTATGCTTATTTAACTAAAATAAAATTCTTATAAAAAAAACGAAACAAAATACAATATTTATTTTAGTTTTTCGTGAGAGTTTGCTCAGACACAATATCGAGATACGAACAACAAATGTCAACCCCGTTCTCCACATACCCCACTACATCGTTGAAAATAGTTATACATATACGAATGTATATAACAATCCAATCTGAAACTGAGATAATACAGTGTTATCCCATTGGCGATTGGGTGAAGAGCATATCTTCAAGGTTCTACCTTAATCAAGGAAGCTACTTTTAACACTGTTTTTCGTTTTAAAATTGATCTACTGAACATGGCAACTTAGTTGACGAAATATATTTTTTATTTATGTTTATTGATTCATATTATGGTTAGTGATTTTTCTTGTTTCTATCTGTTTAAGATTTTAAGCTACAGCCTCACCAATTCGGAACTTACAGACTGATGATAGAAAGGGGATGTGAATCTGTAACGACGAGTAGACATATTCAACGCTACCCTAGACAATAAGGACGTTCGGTTTGTACATTTCCGCTGCCGTTGTCGATGATTGCTTCTGATATTCCGAGCTGGAACCTAGGCTTTGACGCTATTTTCTTCTTGAACGTCGTTTCGTCCACTGTTGCAAGGAACATCTTCAGTGCTGCTACCACCGTTGCTAGATTTAAACTGAGTTTCACTGCAGCAATAATAGTAGTAGCAGCATTGAAGATGTCACTTGAAACTGTGGATGAAACGTCGACCAAAAGAGAATGTCAGCGTTTCTGCCTAGAATTCCAGAAACAATCAATAAGCTTGAATACATTACATCGTCCACTCTTGCAAGATACATCTTCAGTGCTGCTACGACGTTGTTACAATAAAACTGAGTTTCACTGCAGCAACTAGCAGCATTGAAGATATCCCTTGAAACTGTTGACGAAACGTCGACCAAGAAGAAAGTAATACCAGCGACACGTTTTCTGTCTAGAATTCCAGAAGCTATCAATAAGTCTGTAGACATTACATCCATTGGAAAACGATTATAGATTCACGAATATTCTATCTAATACAAGCCTTGCAACAGCTGATTTGCGTTACTGGTTAGTTTATAAGAAAATTTTGAACTGCCTACAACATGATACCGTCATGTAGGCTAGTCACAGAATGTAAATTACGTAGACCTCGGTAATCATAGTTTTTCCAAAGTGCATTTCAGCGGTGTTTGGAGGTTGTATATTTTGCAAATCGTCTTTGAATTCACTCCAATTGGACCTAATGGGATACACGATATGAGTCATATTATCAAACAATTACATCGTATTAGAGATTGTTTTTAGACAGTTTCCAGTTGCAATATCGAAGAATTATTTCGTGTTTTTAATTATGAAACCCATAACTGTTCGTTTGAATTCATTCCAGTTGGACTTAACGTGATACACGATATGGGTGTCATATTATGAAGCAATTACATCGTATTAGAGATTGTTTTTAGACAATTTCCAGTTTCAATATCGAAGAATTTTTTCGTGTTTCTACATAATTTTAGATGACATGTTAAACATTTCAATAATAGATTATAAATGGAAAGATTCTCTTCGAACAGAACTCCCTAAGTTCTTGATTGTTCTTATGGAATTCAAAACATTACCAGAGATATTATTCAAAAACAAATTCTAGAAACCTTCGTATACCAAACAATTTACTAGCATTTAACGGAGGCATATTAAGTATACGTATCAGTTGCCGTAAATTATTTTGCACAACGAATGCATTATCCAAAGTATTAATGCAATAGATATTTAGATAATCCGCATATGCTGTAATAAATGAATAATAATAGATAATAAAGGGAAGCAGATTATCAAACAAAAGGACAAAAAATAGTGGCCCTAAAGTAGAGGCTTGTGGAACTCTTGAAGTGGAAATATACATATCAGATTTGCATTTAGTAATATAAATCTGGCAGAATCTCTCACGCATTTATGGAATAACAAAAGAAAGTAAAGCAATTTACTAGTGAAACAAAAGACGATCAAAACTTCATGTAAAGTCTGTATGTATTACATTCGTCTGAAAATGACAATAGTTTCAGAAATATTTTGCAAGATTTTCCAGTGTTGTTTGGATGAAATCAAGACATACTGATTAAAAAAGATGGTATTTTGTATGTTCCTATTTATTTCTTGGTAGAACATATGTTCAAATACTAATGAAGAATTTACTTAGAATAGAAATAGGGCTAGAATTCCGAATATTTGTTACGTCGACTTTCTTGAAGGCCGGAATAACTAAATTAAATAAAAATGACAAAATTTTTTAAGAAACAGAACAGCAAAGACACTTAAATAAAGGAGTGCTTTATAAAAATTTTATAAAAAAATCATCAATTGAATTTTCATGATTTTATTTTAAAATAAACTTTATTCTTATGTCCCTCCTCATTTTTCAGAACAATAAATATATACATATATATATGCATATAACATAATATTTTAACTAATTAATTACGTAAATTTCATAAATTTGCTAGGATATTTTAATTTAATAGTTGATAATTACAGTAGTCAATAGATGGCGCTGTAATACGTTCTATTTATTTATATTGTAGTAATTTATTTTATTAAGTTATAACAGTCAAGTGTCAGAAACAATTACTAATTTTGTTTATTAATTGTTATTAATTTAATTACTGTAAAATTGTATTTTTAATTAGCAAATTCAAGTTAATAATTTGGGACCAATTTTCAAGTTTCAAATAAACTAGATAAATTACGCTAAATGTTATTTTGTAAAGATAAAAAAGTGCAAATATATATGCTGATAATATTCTGAAGTAAAATTGACACAATTATAGTGGTTTTGTCTTTTGCTAGAAAATATATACAACCTAGATCACAATTTAAGGTAGTTTGTCAATATTAATATTTGGAAAAGTTTTATGAAGTTATTTTATAATTTAATTTATATGTATAAATGTTTCCAAATAACATATACCTATTACATTCAGAGGAATATAAACTGTCAAATCCACCGTAACACTTTATTGTCAAATTATATATTTTGTCAATATTTCTTCGACAAAAACTCAATACATTACCATTAGATAACTTTTGATAAATTAAATGTTTATACTCTTTTTAAGGAATCCCAAACTTTATTCTTATAAATTTACAAATTAGAAATCACTATAGGTTTTAACAGAAGCTTATGTATATGTGTAATTATAGTGTTTGGAGTTATAAAGCGTTTCAGGGACTATTTATTATACTTTACATTTAAGAATGGTGTTGATAGTTTGGTCGTATATATAAGACAAAGAGACAGTTAATTCACAAAGAGACAGAGAAAACAACAACTTTCATATATATATGTTATATATACTAATGACATGCAACACCGACTGAAAAAAAAGCGACAAATTCAATTAAGAACAGAGAAGAAAAGCAGAGATTTTTTTGAAAAATTGTTTTAGTACTAATAACGATTGTTAAATTTTTTCAGTCCGTTTCTTTATGTAGTAAAAAAAATGTGTTGACGTATATTTAGAAGACATTATCGAATATTAAATTCGACTTAAATAAATAAAAATATTTATTCATTAATAGATATATAAACTGGGTTTCATTATACAAAAACTAATTTTAATATGGTTCCTGTTTAAAAAAATATAAATAAATCTTACTGAAATTAGCATTATAAATTTGTTGTTTAACCCATAGAAAAATGTTTTTGATAAATAATAGATTAGAGCTTAATATTTAATAAGGTGATGCACATAACCTAATATATTAAATAAAAAGGATATTATTACAGTAAAGTTAGAAGTTGCCTTGAAGTAAATAAATATAAGGGTCATAGTCTAAAATCGTTGATTTTCGTGTAAAATTATGGACCCAAATCATATCTCTGCATATGAACATAAGGGGTGAAGAGAAAGCTTGTTTAGATAGTAGTCTAATTTTGTTATATTTTTTAAATTTTTATTTTATAATTTGTAAGTACATGCAATAACTTTAAGGATCGATTCTTTGAGTGATTCTAAGACAAAATGTTCATATAACCCTGGGTTCGCAAATGCAATGTTTTGGCATTAGAAAATAATTCCAGTATTTGGTAAACAATTTGACAGTTGTCAAATTATTTATGTACGAGGTATTAATTTATATTTCTTAGAAAGTATTTTTTTGATCAATCTGGTTCAGTATACTAATAGTGAAATGGCAGATATGCATTTACGTTATGGAATGCCTCAAGAAATCTCTAGTGCTGCAAGACGTATTTATCATCAAAGGTTTCCTCAACGTGTAGTGCCTGATGAAAGAATTTTTATAGATTTTCATGCACGACTTTCTGAAACAGGCAGTTTTAAAAGATCGACGGTTGTTATTGGAAGGTCTGTAACGGTAAGAACAGTACAAATTGAACAAGCTGTTTTAAATGAAATTGAAGTAAATCCTAACACCAATACCCAGAAAATAGCTGAAAAATTTAACATAGCCCATGCTACAGTATGGCAGATTTTAAGATATCAGCAGCTATATTCCAACCACATGCAAGCTTTATTGTTTATTTGCTTCTAAGACTTGCTTTTTGTTATTGGTTACAAAGTAAAATCATAAGAAATCTAGGATTCTTAAGTCAGGTACTATTTATAGATGTAGCTTGATTTTCGCGAAATTCAATTATTAATTTTCATAACAATCACGTATGGGCCGAAAACAACCCACATGCCCTGATAGAAAACAATTTTCAACAACAGTTTTCTTTTAATATCTGGGTTGGAATTATCGGTGACCACCTCATTGGGCCAGATTTTTTTTTTACCAAGACTTAATGGGGAAGAATACCCAAGGTTTTTAGAATATGTATTACCTGAACTTTTAGAAGAGGTCACTGTTATGGGAAAGATTTAGTATGTGGTACATGCACGATGGTTCTCCACCACACTTTAGTGTAATGGTGATCCAATTTTTTTATGTAAATTACCGTAATCGTTGGATCGGAAGAGCAGGGCCACAATCATGGCCACCTCGCTCGGACTTCCTTTTATGGGGACACCTTAAATCGTCGGTCTACAAAACTCATATTGAAAGTGAAGAGAATCTATGAAATAGAATCGTTAATTCATGTGAAATAATAAAAAATACGCCCAGGTATTTTCCAAAGAGTGCGTAATTCAAGGGCGAGGCGGATAAAAGGTTGTATTGAAGTTCACCGGGGCCAATTTCAACAATTAATTTAGCAAAATTGATTAAACTAATTAATTAGAAAAATTTTAATCTTCAAAAAAAAAATTTTTAAACCGATTTAAAAAAGTACTGTATCTTGTAAACGAAGCATTTGCAGACCCATGTTTATATGAATATTTCGTCTTAAAATCACTCAAAGAATCGACCCTTAAAGTTATTGCATGTACTTAATTAACACGGTGTATAATCATATAAAATTTTTGGAACTATTTGTGATTCTATAAGTTTAGAATTAGTCATAATTAAAGTTGTTTATTTTCAAATGTAAATTGAAAATTATAGCATCTTTACGGCGGAAGCAATGAAGCAGTTGTAAAAATACTGCAATCGTGATTCCCAGGGTGTACTGCACTCAATTATGGTGAGAAATTATTTTTCAGAAAATATCATCCGATTTCCTAAATAACGGAAATATTACAATAAAAAGGTGGAAACAACACCGGACAAATATACAATTTTACTGGATTAAAGGGTCATGCTGCTATTAAATCAAAAGTAATTTAAGATGAATTGGCGAAATCTGCAATTAAGGCGATGTGTTAAATATTTTAAAATCATCTTGTAAGAAAGGAGTTTATCCAATACGCCTTAATGCAAATCCACGATGTCTTCTATCCTATCCTAATAATTTTCGGACATATCTAATTTCCAGCAAACGTACTAAATTAAACTCCTTATAGCAACCGATTTAAGCAACATCTTCTTTAATTGTTCCAAATTAGAAGTCCCACGCGAAGTTTTCATGGAGGAACTATTAGAAGACCACATGCTTATTAGTATAAATCTGATATCTGTATTGCATTAGAGCGGTTAAATGAATTTCATGTGAAATATGTAAGTGCTAAACATAGATTTTAGTTATTTTACGAACACCGATCCCAATAATGCTATAAAAATGGTTTTAAATGGAAGGCCAATAAAATTGCGGATTGCTGGCCTGTCGATAGGATACCTGAACACATTTGCTTTTTTTTTAGCCTTCAAATATCATTCCTCCAATTGTAATTGTGTTTTGTCTAGATTATTTTGCAAGTGACAGAATACTGTTGCGGAATTGTAACTTCAGAATAATAATTTTGTCCTTTAATTTTTACCTTATCTAAGGTCTAGTCAATACGCCAAAAAGACTGCAGTACAATTAAGTTCAACGACTAGTTCAATTGTAGCATGTTATAGATAAATAAAATAAACATATAAAAATAGTTCCAAAATATAAGCATTATATTTATAGTATAAAAATAATGTGAAAGAATGCATCTAGTCTTAATAACTTCTTATAAATGCAATTATCAACATAAAATGTTCCCTCTTTTCACCTCTTTCGTTCAAAGATATCCACTCTATAATTTGGGTATCGGATTTAGTAAATTATTGTAAGATTTATTATAATAACTTAAAATTCCTAAATATTTAATATACTTTCTTTGGAAAATCAAATAATAAAATAACAAAATATTCAACATATATATATATAAAACATGTTTAATATATTAGGTTACATATATTGTGTATCATCCTGTGTTTATATATATTACATATGTACAAAATGGGTCCACTATTTCATATCGATTCTCATATTTTCACTATTTCCGATCAAAAACACGGGTTAGATATATAAAATAAACTTTTGTTCATGGGTGTATAAATTTCAGTGAAGAGCCGTATTCAAACATCTCTTATTTTAATTTTTTGTATTCAATACATATGTGTTTTATATATATTTATTCAGAATTCTTAATTTTGTAAGGCACGTGTTGTCATCGATTATACACATATAAGAAACATAATTATCAATATGTCTTTTAATTTATTGTTTTTGGTTTTTATCGAATCTCTTCCTATTAATTTTATTTTCTAAATTCAATTTAATTATTTAAGAAAAACGATAGGCCGATAGTGACAGAACGATTTTTTCTCGTGAATATTTATTTAGATCAAGTAAGTTATTCTTTTTGAAATGTTGTTTGATCACTGATCACTAACCGTACTAATCAATATATTATTTTTGTTTTCTTTAAGTGACTGGTACCTATGTTAGTAATTTAAACAATAAATATTTATAGAGAAATACATTGCAAGAAAATATATTCAACCAAATAATTTCATGAGTTTTAGTAATTGTTAAAACGAGTTTATTAAACAGAGTGTCGTTTCACAACAAAAAAAAACATTGGTGACTACAAGAAATCTACAATTGGACTTATGGTATAAGTTCAAATAGATTTTAGAATTGTTTTGCATGTTAGAATTTTTAAATATTTCACGTTTTAAGAGAAGGTTAATTGCGGGTTGACTGCCTGACAATAAGAGAACACCTGAACAGATTTTGCTTCCTTAGGAGTGTAAGTTCAAATCGATTTTAGAATAGCTTTATATGTCAGAATTTTTAATTTCTTTCAATGGCCTAGTACAGTCCTCTCAGTTTAAGTGTCAAGCCAAGTGTCATTCGAATGGATACTCAATACTTCACATTTTCATAGAAGGTCAATTGCTAGTTGCTTCCTTGTCGATAGGATGACACATGAACAGACTTTCTTTCTTTGCACTTATGGTGTCAATACGAATAGATTTTAGAATAGTTTTGTATGCTAGAATTTTTAAGAAAGAATTGGGATTTTCTTTCAATGACCTAGTACAGGTCCTCTTAGTTTAAGACCCAATTATATTCTTGTTGTAAATATATGTTCACGTCAAATGTCATCCAAATTTATACTCGAGTACTTCAAATTTTCAGACGTCAATTGCGGGTTGCTTGTCTGTCGATAGGATGACACTTGAACTTGACTTCGCTTCCTTGAAATTATGGCGTAAATCCAAATAGATTTTAGGATATCTTTCTAGAATTTTTAAGGGAAAGCTGGGATTTCCTTTCAATGACCTAGTACCTTAAACTTATCCTATGCTATTGTAGTCTGTAGTCAAAGGGATGAAAATAAATTATTATTATTAAAAATTATTACGGTCGGCTCAGTTTGAGACCTAGTTGTTTTCCTGTTGTCAATAGATGTTTACACCAAGTGCCATCCAAACAGATACTCAAATATTTCACGTTTTCAGAGAAGGTTAATTGTGAGTTGCCTGCCTGTTGATAGGAAAACACCTGAACATACTTTGTTCCCTTGGGCTTATAACGTAAATCCAGATAGATTTTGGAATGGTTTCATTTACCAGAATTTGTAACGGAGTGACCTAGATTGTTATTTACAGCTAGTCTAGCGGTATCGTCTCCGATGGTAATAGTCATACTGTTAACTGTAGTGGGTAAGTCAGTGTAAGCGAACCTCATGGGAAATAAAGATGTGTATTCTTCTCTGTATATAATCAAGAAGTGCCTGCTTACGAGGTGTGACTCCAATATAACAATTTTGTCCTGCATGCCAGACCTTAAGGTCTAGCCAATGCTCCAAAATGGCTACAATACATTATGTTTTTGTTCTAGGTACTAGATTAGATTTGTCACACAGGACGTGTTTAATTGTAGCATATTTCTACTAAAATCCAAACTAGCGGTTTTGTATAATCTGCTTTTCCTCTAGGATGGGTTCAATATTTTTTATTAACATTTCTTCAAAAAGTATTCAATTGGCTTGCTTAGTTTTCGAATGGTAATATTTGCAGAAATTTTCCATCGACTTGGAGCGTCTTTAATCTTTGAAATGGAATTGAATATTTGAGCATTTAACTTATTCTCGACAACTTCTACCGTAGGTGTTGAGGTAATAATTCTTCTCCAATTTTTTCTGTCTCTTGTTTCTTGCTTTTTAACATCTCTGGAATTGCTGAATTCAACTTTTTTCTTTGTCTTTCTTATATTCTTCTTGAATTTACTTCTATTATTCATATAGCTTTCACCACTGTTCCTTCGTCTGTTTCAATTAAGTGTCTAAATCTCAATTGTATTATTTCTATTTTTTCCGCAATACTTTCTTATTTTTTTAAATTGTTTCCTAATTATTTCACTTTTGTTTTATCCTAGTTTAGTCATTCCCGCTATCTTTCTAAGGTTTCCGCTGCGTTTATCTTTTGTTTGAAATTGTTTGTTAGAGCCCATCATGATGATTCACACTCGTATATAAGCTTAGGTACTAAGACAGACTAATAGATTTTCCTTATTTCATTCTTATTGTAGAATTTTTTATATAATATTCTATACGCCGTGATTACCTTATCTATTCGGTTCGTAAATTCTTTTAACCTCCCATGTGGTTCTATAATTATCCCTAGTGGTTTGAATTTCTCTGCTTCTTTATCGTTAGTTTGTAGTTGTTCCTTTTGTTTGTCAATTGCTATTTTCAACACTACCGTCTCTTGGAGATTTACCTGAACTCCATGTTTTTCCATGCATTGTGTCAATTTCTTCATGTAGAATTTTCTTGTTAGCAAATATTAACAGAAAACTATATTATATATATTAGGTCTCAAGTATTCTGTATTTTAGGTGTTTTCTCTTGTAGATTCTGTTTATTTCTTTTGATATTTCATCTGACTTAGTTTGAAGGATTTTTTATATTTGAGTAAATTCCTGGCAAAAAGATCGTATCTTGGAACTTTTTGGTATATGATTGTTTCGGCCTTTACTTGATGAAATTCCATTATAACTATTAAGATAAAATAAAACAAATTTTATGAATTTCACTTTTTAATTATCACTGTAACGAGTCGTTTCGCACCAACCTGGGCTTCGTCAGACATATCTGTCTGACGAAGCCCAGGTTGGTGCGAAACGACTCGTTACAGTGATAATTAAAAAGTGAAATTCATAAAATTTGTTTTATTTTATCTTAATAGTTAACTTTTTGGTATTTTACCTGAGCTATTATAGTGCTTGTTTCTGATATTTTGAAACTTTTAATTGGAAGATTTAGCTGACCAGATTTTTCGAGTATTAGTGATATTTCATCTTCGTCTTCTATAGACATCTCAGAAGTCCTGGGTTTAAAAATATTATAAATACAACAGCTTTTTGTTTGTTATTTTTATAAACTATAATTACAACGTACAAGATAAATAAAGATTTATAAAATTAAAGTATTCGTTCCGTTTTTTTTTTTTTTGGGGGGGGGGGGGGGGGGAATTTTAAGTTAAAATTTATTTTAATTTAAAATTATATATTTCTTGAACAAAATCCAAAAATAACGTTTGTTACTTTATTTGATTTATAATTGTTATTCTATTCAGGTAGATTTTCTTGTAATCAATATTTTGATCAATGTGAAATGACTGTATGGGTTAAAATTATATTGGCAGCTACATTTTAAAGTTGCAAATACAATATGAAATGTTTAAAATGTCGAAAATAGTCAATTATCCACCTTAATTCTTTTGAAGATGGTTGAATTAAAACAAAATAATCTCTATTTTAAGTTTAAATTAGCAAGGAATTCAGACATTTTCTATTTATTAATTATCTCTTCGTTTATTGACGTGTGGTTTCGTTAAATTTCACCAGTTTAATTTATTGTCTGAATATCTAATATTGAATTCGAAATATTCGAATTGTTTTCAACACTAACATAGGTACATTTGTGTAATTAGCAGAGAATCTAACGTCGACTGTGTGAAATATCAGAATCGAATAGAAAAGGGTTGAAATACGTCGAACATCGAAGGCAACAACAAGGAATTTGGATGATATGACCTAAATAACACAGGCCATTCGCCAAAGGGGCAGTGGAAATGTATGTGTTATTATGTACTTTTATTATAAAAGAAATAGAAGATTAATTAAATGGAAGGAGAAAGAATTCTCATTTTTAACATTTGAATATTTATTCATTACCTTTTTTTTTGGAAGGTTTTTTTTTCTAATTTCCGACATCTCTTTTATTTTTGATAATTACTATTATAATAAAAATGTTTTCAATATAAAAAAATGAAGTTAAAGCTATGTCTATCTACAATAACCTGTAATTTATTTTTTCAATTTTCTTTTTTAAACAACAATATTATTGTTTTAAAACTGTATTACAACTATATATATCATATATTTTACACAAAATTATTATGATAAGGGCAAGTTTTTAGCATTTTTAATGAATTTACAATTTACCTACTTACTTTAATATGCGAGTATGCAATTATTATACATAATTTTCATGAACATTATAAGAACGCTTTGCCAACTCATCATAATATTTTTGTTCTGTTATTTTTATCGCAGTCTCTTCTTTTGTTTTTTTTTTTGGGTTTTAAATAACTTTTTGGCAGTTTTGCTGCGCTTCTGGTAAACTTCTAACGTCAGGGACAATACGTCTTTATCTACGCATTCATATTAAACACAAAACAAACGCTAGAAATCAAAGGGGGGAAATGGTAACAAATAAATTTGAACACTGATTATCTAACATAGACTACTGGATTCAATCACAGGTAATGCTAACTTTTGCGTATTAATTTTTAGTGTATTTGTGTTTCTATGTGTTCATTCCTAATTAAAAACGAACTGCGATGCTTATTACATGTATAAAAGGTGGATGTATTCTCTCTGAGACGTGATGTGTTGGTAAATGCGCAGTAAAAGCCATTTTTGTTGGTTGTCTCTATTTCTCTCCAAGATTCATTGCATCACGCATTTACTCTCTATCTGAGACTTCAGTTCGTTTACCTGTGTTTCTATCGTGTTCTTCAACTCTGAAAATGGAAAGGGTATTACAGTTAACATATGGAGGCATACATATATAGTAGGTGTACAGAAGTATTGCAAAAAGAAATGAAAATGAGGTAATTTAGCAGTAAGAATACTGTTGATTTTGTAATTCTCTTCTAGATTGAATATTCGAAAAGGTAAAGAATACGTATGCAAAAGATTTTTCAAAAATAATTATTGGAGCGTTTAAAAGACCTGTAAGGAAGCAATTTATCCTAATGAACTTATAGGGGGCAAGGCACCGTTAAGCTAAAAAAAAAATAAAATACCTTGAAAATTTCTACTAACCTCTTATTTTAATTTACGTCTAAATACACATAAAACATAAATTTTTTGGCATTATATAGTATTCTTCATTTATTCTAATGCCATTTTCGTATATACGAGGTGCATTCAAGTTCTAAGGCCTCCGATTTTTTTTCTCCAGACTGGAAAGAGATAGAAGCATGTGCATTGTTTTAAAATGAGCGTGCGTTCGTTGTCAATACGTCACAGAGATGGCAGCACTGTACGGCAGATGGAATTGTAGCGGCAGCGTCGAGAATGAGAACTGTTTTAGATACTTAAAATGGCTACGTTTTCCTTACTTGAACAGCGTGCAATCATTCGTTTTCTGAATTTGCGTGGTGTGACACCAATTGAAATTCATCGACAGTTGAAGGAGACATGTGGTGATGCAGTTATGGATGTGTTGAAAGTGCGTTCGTGGGTGCGACAGTTTAATGAAGGCAGAACATCGTGTGACAACAAACCGAAACAACCTCGGGCTCGCACAAGCCGGTCTGACAACATGATCGAGAAAGTGGAGAGACTTGTTTTGGGGGATCGCCGAATGACAGTTGAACAGATCGCCTCCAGTGTTAGCATTTCCGTGGGTTCTGTGCACACAATCCTACATGACGACCTGAAAATGCGAAAAGTGTCCTCCAGGTGGGTGCCACGAATGCTGACGGACGACCACAAGGCTGCTCGTGTGGCATGTTGCCAAGCAATGTTGACCCGCAACCAAGGCATGAATGGGACTTTCTTTTCGTCGATTGTTACAATGGATGAGAGGTGGATGCCATTTTTCAATCCAGAAACAAAGCGCCAGTCAGCTCAATGGAAGCACACAGATTCACCGCCACCAAAAAAATTTCGGGTAACCGCCAGTGCTGAAAAAATGATGGTGTCCATGTTCTGGGACAGTGAGGGCGTAATCCTTACCAATTGTGTTCCAAAGGGTACTACGGTGACAGGTGCATCCTACGAAAATGTTTTGAAGAACAAGTTCTTCAAAAACGTCCGGGAAAGGCTGCGCGTGTGCTGTTTCACCAAGACAACGCACCCGCACATCGGGCTAACGTTACGCAACAGTTTCTTCGTGAAAACAACTTTGAAGTGATTTCTCATGCTTCCTACTCACCTGACCTGGCTCCTAGTGACTTTTGGCTGTTTCTAACAATGAAAGACACTGTCCGTGGCCGCACATTCACCAGCCGTGCTGCTATTGCTTCAGCGATTTTCCAGTGGTCGAAACAGACTCCTAAAGAAGCCTTCGCCGCGGCCATGGAATCATGGCGTCGACGTTGTGAAAAATGTGTACGTCTGCAGGGAGATTACGTCGAGAAGTAACACGTTTCATAGTTTTCGGGTGAGTAGTTAGTTAGAAAAAAAATCGGAGGCCTTAGAACTTGAATGCACCTCGTATTATTAACGGATTTACTTGAATAAGCCATTATTCTATTTATTATTCTATTATTATAATAAGCCAATATTTGTAAAATTATCGCTGGTGCCCAAGAACTTGTCTGATGAACAAAAAGAAACTCGCTTATTAGCAAGAACTATTCGATTGTTTGACAACCGAACCCAACTTCGTGCACAGAGTGATAACAGGTGACGAATCATGAATATTTGAATACCGCGGTCGAAGAAAGCTCGCATGAGCAAATACCGAATCAAGTCCATGCTTATCACCTTCTTTGATTGTCGTCCGCAAAGAATTCGTAACGTAGGGCCAGACAGTGAATCAAACCTTTTATGGCGATGTCCTTTAATGTGTGCGGGAAGAGGTTTTGCGTGTGCGACCTGATATTGCCAGCTCTTGGATTTTGCATCACGTTAATGCCCCCGCATCTAATTGATATTTAGAGAATTTTTGGCACATAAAAATATTCCAGATATGGCTCCATCTGATAATAATAGAAAACATCCAAAAAGTCACAACGCAGACTCTAAACAGCCTAAAGGACTTCCAGAATTATTACCCGGAATGGCAAAATCGCTGAAGATGCTGTGTGGATTTCGGAAGAGCATAGGAGATGATGTTAAATTGTAGATACATTCAATAAGAAAAGACTTTAATATAGATCATTCTGATTACTTATGAGGTATACCTATGTCTCAGGGTGTGGTTTCAGCTACCAACACGAATAAAATTTAAGGATTTTAATGAAAACAACATTAAATTACCTTATAGTCAGTAGTAGCGTAGTAAATTTGATGTTTGCCGTAGTTTATTGTAAACAAAAATCATACGATTTAGGATTAAATTAAAGAAAAGAAAAATATTCATGTTCCAAACACACCTTTATAAACAAGCAGTTTTAACGTATTTACTGAAGATTATACAAATCTTTTTGTTATTTGCGTATTAAAACTCAATGTCGTTTACAACTTATCTTTGCAAAATGAATAGAATTACAAAATCAATTCTTCTGAAACATAGGGATTTACATAGCAGAAAAAATAAACGTACCGGGTATCCTTGAAATAAAAAGACAACATATGAAAAATGGAAAGATTAAATTATATAGAATATACACTCAAAATATTTTCCCAAAATTCCCTTTCATAAGCGAGAAAAAAATTGACAAAGATATTTAAAAAAAATTGTTACGGCACTGTGCGATTGACTATATTATAAAAGTTGATATCTTAAAATTGACCGACAATAACAAAAAGGATAGTTTTGATATTATCCATCTCGCTTTAAGTTTCGTTTAGTTGTCAATTATTACGTACGTTCGATGCAATTTTTCGATTAACGATTAGATTGTTATCAAATAGGACGTTGATTACACGTAAAGCACACATATTACAAGTTCTTTTAATGTATCATCTTTAAAAATTCACAAAGAAGTATACGTTTTTAAGAGCTGACTTTTGTATCAGGTTATTGTACCATTACCATAACAAAACTTAAACACGATGTTATCGTTTTTATAAACATAAATGTTGTCGCCTTTAAATATAATAGCGGTATTCTGAATTGATATTATATTTTATATTTCTGACTTCTCGTAACAAAAGAAAAGCACTTAATAAAAATAATTTGTGAACTTTTAAAACCGACAACATTTCAAGCGAATGTATAAAAAAACTGACTTTGTACGAGGTTGTTAAGCTTAGCATACAGTTTTTATAACATCGACAGCCGTTACCTATGTTAACATACGCTGTTGTGTATCTGTGTGTGAGTGTATAACTTATTTTGAATTCATAGGCGGAACGTGATACAATTTTCAAGCGGTTTTTAATTTTGGAATCCGTGTCGTAATTGATTCGCAATATTTTCGATTCATATTCTATATAATTTGATCTTTCCATTTTTTATATGTTGTCTTTTTATTTCAAGGACACCCTGTATATTTGAGAAGTATGATGTGATAGTCAAAAAGGGCAATCCGAAAAAGAAAAATATAACAAACTCATTAAAATGTACAAATATTTAAATGCCTTCAACGATTAAAAACACTTACAAAAAAGAAAAAAAAACAAAATAAAACAAAAAATATGGTTAAAAATAATGAAGTACTTTATTAGCGATATTTTGTATATATTTGCGTTAAAAATATTTAAAAAATTACAACTTAAAAGAAAGGAATTAAACAAAAAGGAGTTATACTCTATAGAAATACTTTGTAATTTAATATAAGAAAGTATGTTACGTATAAAATGCGTATGGGATATAATAGATATTAATATACAGGGTGTTATTGAACGACGTTTAAAAATTGTAGGGGAATTTAGTACGGTTGAAGATGAGGTTAAAACTCGTAAAACACATTGGTTTGCAAATCAAGTGTTTACGAGATAAAAGCGATTTTATTAGAATCGCAGATTAAATTTTCCTTCTTGGCCTTTAACGTGCTTTTATATTAAAAAAAATAGATATATTAAATACTCAACAATAACATATGCTAGTAAATATGTGCTCATTGCTTTTGTTTACTGATCGGAGTGGTATTAACGTCACATAAAATATTTTACATACAAACTGTCATAATAGCATATTAAAACACAAATTTTACAAGGCACCATTTTGTCGCATAAGTTCATGTTTAGAAAAAGAGTTTTCTAAAGAAAGGCTGCGACAAAAGGATTTATGAAAAAAACAAGTTTTTTTCTATTTTGCATTTTTTATGTGAGTAACATAGACACTAATATATCTTGTATTCCACCCAAATATATGTTGTTTGTGTAACATTTTTCTTTTCTATATACAGTGCGTCCATAAAGTATGGATACAAGCCCGTAGTAACGTTATTGTGCATTATTTGACAAAATGCAAAGATATGTCGACTATTGTTTTTTATTAGCTATATTTAGATGCTACCATTTTGTGTTTTCCGCCGACCTTGAATAAGTTATGACGTCATTGATAATTTTTTTAAATGTCAACCCCATTTTTTTTTATGGATTTTGAAAGCTTTTACAATTCTTATTCGATGATGTAAAAATTTTGGTTGTTACATTAGAAAATTTTTGAGTAAATTGTGTTCTAATTCTAAGTTTTATTTTTGACATTTTCAGTATAAAATTTATAACAAATGCTCAAAATGTGTTTCTTCATTTTGTTGACAAAATCCTAAGCGATGATAAATTCCATTTCGTAAATTCTGTAATATTTCGGGAGTGATTAGTCTGGTTTCATAGATGATGCGTTGTCGTAAAACGTCCAAATTTTCCGGTTGTGTCGCATAGACTTTTGATTTTAAGTAACGCCACAAGAAGAAGTCCAACGGGGTTAAATCCGGCGATCTAGCTGGCCATTCAATTGTCCCTCTTCTTCCAATCCATCTGTTAGGAAATGTATTATTGAGGTATTGCCTTACTGGTAGCGTATAGTGCGGAGGAGCACCATCCTGTTGATACCAAATTCTACGATATGGCAAATGTGGATCCTCATTATTTTGAAAAAGAACCGCTAAAACGGGTATCAATTTATTCCTAAAAAAATTCAAGTATATTTTCCCAGTCGAGTTTACATAAAAGAAAAACGGTCCCACAATGCGATCGCCGATAATCCCTGCCCATACATTTAGTTTTTGCGGGTATTGGGTATGTGTCTCTTGGATCCAATGAGAATTATCAGTCGACCAAAATCAGAAATTTTGTCTATTCACAGTGCCATTCAATGTGAAAGTAGCTTCGTTAGAAAACAAAATGTCGAAGAGAAATAGAGGGCCATTATCACAAATTTGCATCAACCATTCACAATATTCCAAACGCCGATCAAAATCATCCTCGGACAACTCTTGAACTAAATTCATTTTGTAGGGATGATACTTTGATTTATGCAACTTTCCCGACTCTACCCCTTGCTACGTCAAATTCTCGACTAAGTTGCCGTGTGCTTGTGTGAGGACGTTCTTGAACTGTTAACAAATGTCAACTTGAGTGTCTAGGGCCGTTGATGGACGGCCACTTTTTGGTTTATCTCGAACGAACCCTTCTTCCAAAAATTTTCTGTGGATTTTACTTACAGTTGAAAAACCGATAGGGTCCAGATCAGGATGCGTTTCATTAAACAACTCCGCTACTTCCCTAACATTTCGACGTCTATCTCCAAACCCAATCATCATGAGCACCTCACTGCGTTCCCGTTCAGATAATATGCATCTCAGAGAATGAATAATTAAAACACTTTACACCAACAATCAGGATTAAATAAAAATGTTGTGATTCGGATTATTTACAATCTGTCAAAAAGATTACCTTGTCACTTTGGGAATGACAGAAAGATGAAAAATGATTACTCAAAAATTTTCTAATGTAACATACCAAAATTTTTACATCATCGAATAAAGAATTGTAAAAGCTTTCTAAATCCACAAAAAAAAATGGCGTTGACATTTAAAAAAATTATCAATGACGTCATAACTTATTCAAGGTCGACGGAAAAAACAAAATGGTAGCATGTAAATATAGCTAATAAAAAACATTAGTCGACATATCTTTGCATTTTGTCAAATAATGCACAATAACGTTATTACTGGCTTGTGTCTATACTTTATGGACGCACTGTATATATCATTTCCGTCAAATGTATTTAAATTCTAAAAATCAAATGACAGTAATAAGTAATAAGATATCTATTTCTGTGTTTGAACAATGCCAACATTAAAAAATTAAAAAAAGCGTATAAAAATGTAGCTTATTTCAATACTGTTCGGGGTTTAATAATAAGTTCAATACGAACGCAAAATAGAAAAAATATTTTATCTCAGTTTCATTTGAAGTTTTGTGCAATTTGTTCCAGTTACAATGGTTACGTATTCAAATGCTGAAATTAACGATATGGTGCTTACGTACGGTCGTACCAATGGAAATTTTTTAAAAGCACTTGGAATCTATGCGAAAAAGTTTCTTGATCGTCAACTGCCTTCGCATGTGATGTTTCAAATGGTGTCTGGTCTGGTTCGCTTCAGAGAAGGTCACATGATATTGATACAAATTTTGAATATTGTTGAAGAAAATCACAAGCGTATAGAACTAGCTATCTTATTTTGAGAACTCTACATGAGTTCCTACTATACCCCTAACATATTCAACTGGTACAAGCTCTTACTGCTCGGGATTATCAAGGGAGATGGACATTTTGTGAGTGGGTTTTAAGTGAAGCTGCTGAACGGTCAGACTTCGTCGCAAGCATCTTTTTACAGATGAAATGGAGTATTTAATTTCCACAATAATCAGGTTTGATCTGATAAAAATCCTGAAGCTATATTGTAATACAGACATAAATAGCGTTTCAGTTTAAACATCTGGTTAGGCTTGATAGGTGACCAGTTGTTAGGACCGGTAATTTTACTATAATGCTTATCGGGAGCAACGTATCTCAATTTCTTAAACAATAATCTACCAGAATTTTTGGATAATGTATTTCCTGGGAGACGGATAGGGTGAGGTCTCATTACATGGCCTCCAAGATCTCCAGAATTAACTTCCTTGGACTTTTGTATCTGGAGTTTAATGCACGTAATACCGGTAAAAGATCTTTAAGATTTGCACCAACGATAATTCGAGAAAACCTAGAGTTTTTTGAACGATTTCGGGTTTCATTAGAACGAAGATGTAGATCTTGTCTTGATATGGAAGGATGGAATTTTGAATATATTATTTAGATGTAATTATTTTTATTGTAAAATACAAAAACACTTTAAATATCAGGAAAGAAAATTTATTCTGCAATTTCAATAGAATCGCCATTATCTGGTAAATAGTTGATTTGCAGTCTAATCTGTACTAAGATTTTTAACCTTATTTTCAATGTACTACATGCCCTTAGGATTTTTAAAAGCTGTTCAATAACACCCTGTATATGTGCTTCTTTGGTTCAACTGGTTTAGTAGTGATTCATAAAATTTGCAACATGAAGCACTCTTAAGAGTGTCTTTTAGATAATATATCGTATGATCAAAAAGTCTTTGGATCGGTATTGCCGTGGAATTTACGAGATATCTATGAAATTATTTATTTCTATTATTTTTGACATTTACTTGACAACTTTCAAGTCAGATGGTTATAAAATATACATAAAATGTAACTAATTACCATAATCTAAAATCTATTTTATTTGTGACTTATGTCTACTTCAAAGTACAGAAGTAAATAATTCTATAGATGATTTTTACACTTCATGGCTATCGCGACCCAAAAACGCCTTAAGAAAAGGTAATTTTAATATTTTGCATTTATCATAGAATATTTGTTTTTAGTGTATTCGTTATTAAAAAAAGCGTATAAGAATCGCCTAACATAAAAGCATGCATAATATCCTAAGGATAAAGTAATTTAATGAAATTCACTAATTTGGATGTTTGTAAATTCATTACTGTCTCTTACTTAGTTTCCTTGTATGTTAAATATACCGTATGTGTTAAATATCATTAGGCATAGAGAATCAACGTATGAGTACATACAATGTATACGTACATGAGAAAGCCAGTCTAATGCCAGCGAAGACCGCGACGACTGACGATTGTTTCCGATACCGATTGACTGGAAATTTTGCATTCAGTCTAGCTGCGGCCGTTACAGTTTGAAAGCGTACAATAAAATTAATGTATAATGGCTCTTTATACACCCACTGAAAAGCTTCAGTTAGTAAAATGTTTTTATGCTGGCAAGTCTGCAATGGAGTGCATGAATTTGTTTGCGCTGACTTTTGCAGACCGTTCTGTACCTTGCAGACAAACAATTTATAATATTATAAATAAATTTGAAACTTGTTTGTGTCTCAATAACTGTACGAAATGCAAACCAAGAGTAGTACTACCACAAAAAGTTGAGGAAAGAGAACGGCGGGATGTATTAATTTGTAGTATTGTGGAAATTGATAACGCGGGATCTACTAGAAGTGCTGCCAAGGAATTGGGTACAAGTAACACAACTATTTCACGTATTTAGAAACGTAATGGTTTAAAATGTTTCAAATATTCGAAAACTCAAGAAATATTTCCCGAGGACAATTTCCGGAGAATGGAGTTTTGTCAAGATGTTATGGAAAAGATACATCGAGATGAAAATTTCGTTAAAAATATTCTCTTCACCGATGAATCAACTTTTTAATTACACGGAAAGCACAAACTCTCTGTTCTTCGATATTGGGCTTCGGAAAATCAACACCGGCATTTTGCAAATCGCGCTCAGTATCCTCAAAAACTAAACGTTTGGGCAGGTATTTTAGGTGACCATTCTATAGGCCCCTATTTTATTGATGGTATATTAAATGCCGACAAGTATCTCGAATTACTGAAAAATCAAATACTTCCCGCCATTGGAGTAAATCAGGAAATCGTTTGGTTTCAACATGATGGCTGTCCAGCACATAATGCAGTGAGGGTAAAGGAATTTCTAGGAAATACTTTTCCTGACCGTCTTATTACTGGAACAGGAAATATTAAATGGCGCCTGTAATCTCCTGATCTATCTCCAAATGATTTCTTTTTGTGGGGATAACTAAAAAATATTGTTTATACTCATGAAGCTGGCAGAGCAGAAAATCTAGTTGCCTTGAGAGAAAAAATAACTGGGCTGCGAATTCATTAACTGCCGACATGTTGGCAAATGTAAGAGCTAATTTCTACGACCGCCTAGGACAATGTCTTGCTGTGCAAGGAGGAATTTTTGAACCTCTTGTATAATTTATTATAATTTTTAGAATCCTTTTTTATTTATTTTATTAGGATTATTCATTAATTTTATTAGAATTACGCTTTTGTTTATGCGACGTACCGCAGCTTAAAAATTTCTTGTATCTACTGAAAGAAATAAGAAGAGCAAATCCATTGCAATTCGTAAATGTTATTTTAGAACGCATTACAAGTACCTATGTCGATGGTCAAATGATTACTGCTAACTTGTATTTGCGAAACAATCGGAGACAATCGTTGCCGGCCGTCGCGGTCTTCACCGGCATTGGATCGGCTTTTCCATATACATATACATCGTATACGCTATATACGTATATACGCTATATACGTATTCCCTATGCCCAATGATATTTGACACATGCGGTATATTTCAAATTAAGAACTATAACATATTTTTAAAAATCTGAAAAAGAAGGAAATGACTTGAATACATAATCTTAAATTGCAAATTTTGTATTTGCACTAATTATAGAAATTGGGAAAAATATGAAATAATTACTAAATATAGTCTATCAATTGCCCCTCTATGGGATAGTTCATACAACTTTTGAATCGAATTTAAACATTTTTGCATTACTTGTTACAAAATATTATAATTAATAAAAATTTTCAATAGCTAGTTGAAAAATATTTGAATTGGACCGCTTATAATACGTTTATCGAATATAAAACATCTGGGAATTTATTAATATATAAATCCTTTCAAATATACCATTTGTGCGAAATCGTGTTAAACTATGAAGACCTGTTTATCATGTGTGAAGTGTTTACTAAGGAATTTTTAACTTTCTACTGAAGACAATATAATTGTTAACGAAACGCGCATTAAGTATTCTAAATTATAATATTATTTAAAAGGAAATTTTGGCAGGAGGATTTATTGTAAAGTAAGAAACAGTAATTTATATACACCACTTAAGAAGACATCTAACTTGATAAGACTAGAAATCAAACTAGAATAGTGACTTTAAATCGATTAAATTACAAAGTAATTTTCTATTTTGTGTCCAACAACATCGAGTATAATGAAATGCAAATTAAATTTAATTACGTTAGGCCGTGAGTATCAAAATTATATGCTTTCGTTATGTTATTGAGGAAAATTAATCGAACTAAATAACTAGTAAAAGTTCACTAGTAAATAACTAGCAAATAACTAGTAAATAACTAGTAAGAGATATACATATACATACGTGAAACAGTTTTGACACAATTCACAAAATATACGACATAGACATTTACCTGCAGAACAGAACATTTAAAGAAAGAGATACAATTAACTAAAAAACATTGACAGTTAAGAAATTAACTAAACAATTAACAAAAAAAACGCAGCAAGATACAGTACATATCGTCCATCTAGCAAAAAAACAAAACACAAGAAGTTGGAATTCTAAGACATGCAACCATTTTTGGCAATACGATATCGTTGTATATATTATTATAAATTGAAATTTAATTATTTACTTGCTTTTTTGAAATCAAATAATTGAACAAGGCCACGAGACATGGTATTCGATTTGGTTTTTCGTTTGTTCAAGTTGATTGTTGAAAATGATTACATTTAAAATGTATTATTTGTACTTGACAATGTTATTAGGCCAGTGTTTAGTGGTATATTGTAATTGTGCCAAAAGTATAAATAAAATTACGAAAAAAAAATAACTAAAAAAAAAAAATATATGGCTACAAATGTGTATATTTATATATATATATATATATATATATATATATATATATAACCCAGAGATTTTTTAAGAACATACAAGTATTTAAATAAAGAAAATAGCACCATTACATTGAAAACTTAGGGAATATTTACTACTAAATTAACATTACTAGTTAAGTATAGGCTTCCAAGGCCCTTGTACATAATAGATAAGTTTTTCGGGTGTTGCCACAGTCTTATATTTACCCTTGATGTTTCGGTGATCATATAGTCAGCTTCAGATTTTTAAAGAGTGATGTTGTCTTCTTTCCAGGAGTGTCAATACGTCGTATTTGAATCTATATTTTTGGATAAAGTTGTTGGGATTCTTTATTATTTCCAGCGATTTTTATACTCTAACTAGTAGTAAGATATTTTAACATTTTTATAGTCGATGTAGCGTTCTCCATCTTGTCATAGGTGTCATAAGGGTATGTCCATGTTTGATATTTCGTTCGTGTTTTTCGTCCTGTTTGTCCTATGTAGTTTCTTCCACATTGGTACCTAAGTTGGCATAGGCGTTTGATGCGCAGTTTGATAGCTTGTGCTTGTTCTATTTTCCACTGTATTCTAATCGAGTAATAATATTCTTCTTCCCTAAGGTCGTTTTCAGTCTATAAGTAACTTTGGCAATGTGCGGTAGATATTCATATCCTTCAGGATGTTGTTTCTCAGTTTTGTGCTTGAATTTCGTAGCTTTCGTCACCTGTTCGATCTTTTCTGATCTGTCTACGTTGTCACTAATTTTCTTTACTCTAATACGGCATGTGAATATCGATCTGTGAGTATCTTATTGGAATATACACCGTAGCTTGTAGTTTGTTAGTAGTTTGTTACGTTTATCTTTGATTAGTATGTCCAAAAATGATAAAGTGTTGTTTTCTTCAATATCCATCGTGAAGTTAATGCTGGTGCGTTAATTATTTAGTTGGTGTAGAAATTCTTGTAGTGTTTCTCGTCTATGGGCTTTACGACAAAAGGTATTATCTATGTATTTGTACCAATATTTAGTTTTTCTTATATTGAGTTTAATGATAACTTGTTTGAAATCTTCCACGAAGACGATCACTATGAGGGATGATAGTGGTCATTCCACTGCGCCACCTCTTTGTTCATAGGGTCGCTGTTCCATTGAAACTTGATTGTAGTTAGACACTTAGGTACAATCTTTCTACTTCGATGTACCGGGACATAATCCTTTTTTATAAAGCCTTTCTCATTCTATCAGCAACTCCGACAATGTGTGGCAAATATGCATACTCTTTAGATGTTGTTTTCCGGTTTTGTGCTTTCATTCCGTTACTTTTGTCACCTGTTCGATATTTTCTTGTCTATTACTAACCATCGTCACTGCTAATTTTCTCTATTTTTCCGAAAAGTACGATATTCAGAGATTTTTCTGTTGTAGGTAATGGTGCATGTATGTAAATATCGATCTCTGAGTATCATACTGTGATATATATATATATCGTAGCTCAGTTTGTTCTTTTTGTATTTTATTAGCATGTCCAATAATGGTAAAGTGTTGTCTTCTACAATATCCAATTGCGAAGTTAATACTAAGGTGTTGGTTGTTTAGTTCGTGTAGAAATTTTAATCCTTCTGGCAAAGGTATTATCTAAATATCTGTACCAACATGAGTCCATTGCGATACTTTTTTGTTTATAAGAGTCGCAATTCCATAGAAATTAGCCGTAGTTAGACACGTAGACACAATCTTTATTCTTTGATTAGTGATTGTGTGAAATTTTAACGTCGTTTCCAATGGAACTTTGGTGCGTCGGAGCTTATTAGTAAATCAATGCCGCTTACTTCATGATCTTGAACTACTTCGACGAAATATTTTGGAATCTTGCAATTGTTTGGAAACATATTTGGCTATCCTAGAAATTGGTGCTTCGTTCGATCATAGAGGGTTTCCAACTTTGTGTATTTTGAGTAACCCTGGAGGTTGGCTCTTTGCTAGTAGCCATCGCATCTGTTCATAATCAATCGTCAATCACATCTGTTCGTTAAGTATAAATAGAAGACTACAGTAACACCCAAAACACTTACCATGTTATATATTATCTATCTAAAGACAACTCATAAATTGAATTATTTATGTTGAAATAACTTGTATGAATTGTTAAGGTAGCAAGGTTAAGATAAGATTGAAGTGTTCTACAATTTAATTAACGTTTATGTATATACTTATATCTAAAAACATTTTTATATATTAACGATATAGTTAACTAGTCAACAGTTAAAAAGGGTATAATAAAATATAGACTGATATCAAACATTATAAATACATATGTAGATTATATATTATAAAAGGGGGGTTTCCTTACATATATTAACATTTGTCTTGGAACATTTCAAAGTATTTTTAAAAAGGAAATAGTTAGCATAATGATTTTAAAACTTTTAAAGTCATTAATTGTAGCCCTGAAAAATTGTTAATTAAAAATGTCTAATGTAATTCAAACGATTAAACAAGGAATAAATTGAAATGTTCCAAAGACAAATGTTTCCGTAACAATAAAGTACATTATAAAAACTTTATATAATGTTTCGATAAACTACATTTAATAGAAAAAGATTGACATTTATTGACTAAAAGTTGACACATAGAGTTTGATTCTCTTCTATCAATTTAATAAACTAATATTCTACATATAAAACAAGATTAATTAAGAAGCAACATTATATTTTTTTTATATATATATATATATACATATATACAACTGCCTGATTACATAAATTTTGTTAATCGAGTTAAAGGTAAATATTTTATTAAAATAGTGGAAGTTTTAATAACCAAGCTTGGTCCCCTGATGAAAACACCCGTAATTAATGGTATTTCTCCATATATACCCATATATACGTATTTAAATATTTTTATTTATAAAATTCGTTGTAAATTACTAAGTTTAAAGTAATATTTAAAAGATGGCACAATGTTTTAGGCAATGTTGCCAGATTTTTTTCTACAGGGGCATTCATAAAATGTTTTGTGTGTTAATTGATTCGTTTAGTGAGACTTCGGTACCAATAGAAATTCATGGTAACAAGACTTAGAGGCTTGTGATGTTGTAGTATGGCAAGTCTGTTAGGAGTTAAACTTTCCTTAGAGATTTACGTCCAGGTTCCTTATATTTTTGCAATGAGCTGGGACCGAAAAATCGCCATAGATATTCGAGTTCCTGGCAGAAATCGAATCTGCTTCATCATGTTAATAATTTAGTGATCTACTTTCTAAATTAACACAGTTCTAACTTCAGCAATATATGTATTGTATGTATAAATTGACCAGATTATGTATCTGAACACAGTCACAGAGAATAACTTCTGTTACAAACTTGGTATAATTAATTTAAGTTGGTAGCGTTTACAGATAAATTTAAGGTTATGTTATATTACTTGGAAAGTTGTGAAGTAAGCAAAAAGCACTGATTCAGCAAATCTAAATATCCAAAGGATGTTTAAAATGTACTTTTTGAAGACTATAATAAATAAAATGATAAGATATATGTTAAAGTTAAAGAGGCCACCATCCTACATCAGCGATGGTTAGTAATTTTATGATATTGTGCAACGCTATTTTATGAAGAAAAGGTTAAAACAGGCGCAAAAATGTATTAAGAAACAGTTCTTGAAATCGTTAATAAGCTCCTAAGAAAAACAATGTCTAATAATAAGTGGTGAGTATTCTGCTCATAAAGCAAAACACACTCTGAGGTGGTTAGAAAGAATTAGACCCGATTTCATTAGATAGGAAGATTGACCAACATCCAGCCTGGCTTTAAATTCTCTTAATTATGTTTTGTAAGAGAATGGCTGCTCCGTTTCTCATAGAAATTAGGACAGTTTAAAAGAAATTAATAATGCGTTGTTGATTTAGTTATAAATGTTATAAAACTGCACTTGTAACATTCCTAATACCCCGGCAAACATGTATAATGTTGAACCTAGCCGGTAAGATTCCTCATTTTCTGCTAAACGGAAATTTCACTCTAAATGAAACTACAACTTTCCCGATTTTGTTGAATAAAAATCTATAAAAAACAGTATAAAAATACTAAACCAAAAGTTTTGTAGATCGGTAATTTACTGAATTTATATTAAATGGTTAATTGTAGCGAAAGGGTCAAAAGAATCGGCAAATTGTTACGATAGTTTGGCGATTGGTTCGTCGGTCCCTGTATGTTCCTGCCGTAATATAACGTATTGCTACGTCATCACCTTTTTGGAGAAAAATTTTTAGAAAAGGGGATGCGCGCGAGAGATCGGTTATATATCTTTGCAAGGCTAGATAGGTCACTTGGTGTGTGCCGCTAGAGTTTTAGTGGCTTGAAAAGTTATTCTGAAAATTTATGGATAATTAGCGGTATGCCGAGTTGGTTTCTCTGCACTTCTATATGTTGGTTCTTCGTGTTCGTTTAGGCTGTGTATTTATCGTACCCTTTAAACATCTGAAGGTGAGTAAATTGTACCGCTAAATCCTTTTTGGAGCCGTCTGTGTCTCTATCTTCGCATTGCGTCATTTTGACTGTTTAATTACTGTCTGTAGGGTTTTTGTAATGAGTTTTTATCTTCGGATGTCCGCTGTTTTTCGTTGCCTGAGCTGTTGAATTACCGGAGAGGTAGAGTTCAGGTGTAATCTAGTACCGACCACATGTATCGGATCCGTCTCCATTATATGTTCAAATATTCTTATTAAATTAGTTCACTTTACATTTAATTTATCATATTAATTAATTATAAATACTGTCGAGGTTAATTACAATAATAAAAAAATTGTGAAATTCAGTTATGTAAAAAGTTTGTGCATAAGAGCCCAAACTCTTTGTTTTTGTGCTAATCTTTTAAATGCGTTAGCAAATATTTAGTTTTAAGAATATGTAATTACGCGGGGAAAAATTTATTTGTGAACGATTTGCATAAGATCTTATGTACACGTACTCCGGTTCTTGTAATTCTTTAGTACATTTCCTTTGGTTTGATGTTTAATGCTTATATCAAAACTCTGTATATATACTATCGTTCAAGATTTTTTGTACGTTACAATTTTGCACCTGGTAACTTTTGCAATTAAAAAAAAATGTTCAGAGTTCAGGTTGAAATTCATTTAAATTTTGTGGTTTATTAATTTAATAATTGTATACCGGGTCTCATCTTTTATTAATTTTGTGGGACATCCATTATATTTTCAATACTTTTTGTATAACGAGATATGCGAGATTGTTACAACGTTTATAATAAACTTAATTCTTTTTTTTTCTTTAATGGGGAACGTTTTCTTTTATTTGTCATCATCTCCTGTCTTTCCGAAATTATTTTAGACCTTCTGTGGTGAGTTCGTTAGCACGAATACGAATTCAGCGTGTCGTATAATCTCGGCGACAAGTAATTCATAAATTGCGGTGGCTCCCTTTTTAAATTTGTAGTCAGTATACCAACGTTTTGTTAAGAACCGCGCGGTCATCTCACTGAGCCTTACGCCGTAGGCACTGGCTGGCTGTTTTGTCAATTTAAGATCTTCCCATTCACGCAAGGTAAGGAGGGTTTGTATTGAGCAACATTTTAACAGCAAGCCAGCTTTCGTGGAATTTTGTAGGTAGGAAAATTTAATTAATTTTCGAAAAATCAAACAAAATAAAACTTATTATAATTTTAATTTTTAGATTTCGATGCCTTGTTGCCTAGTTACTTATGATGCTTAATGACAAGCCAGATTTTTGACGTTATATTAGAGAGAGGTACATTGCTCTATTAAAATAATCCGTCAATTTATACATACTTCTTGTACATAAATAGAAAAACATCTTCATATGAATGGTTTAGCCTTTTTCTATTCCCCGATCTGGCAACAACAATTTTTAGCTTAATTTAACTTATGAAAGGCAGGTGTATATACCTATATACATTTAGTTCTACTTCTTAATATTGATTACAGAGGTATTATTAGGCAATTTGAAGAAATTATTTAAAAAAATTGTAGTTCGTTTAACATTGTGCTTTCAGTGATTATTTTCTACGAAAAAGAACTATATTTATTTTGACGTGCGTTAACTAGAAATGTCTACGTATTAGTTATTTAAATTTTAATTAAACATTTGATTGTTTTTGAAGATTCGGCAATGTTGATCATTATCGTTATTGTGTTATTGCGACTATATTATACAGCATCGTTGTTTCATCTTTGATAATCTGGCCATGCACTCACTTGTAAATTCGTCCTCATCCTCGGCTTCTGCTTCTCTCGCCAGTTCTTCGGGTGTTTTTTTCTTGCGCATAAGTGGGTTAGGTTCTTCTTGGAAGTCTACCACCTCTTCTTTTTTCTTAATATTGTACTGGAAAGTAAAAGAGCAACGAATCAAAGCTATGAAAAAATGTATACTGACATGTCATTATTAAAGCTCGGACTATATGCATCTAAAAATAGCAAAATATACACGTATTGCTGTCTGTGTACTTTGATTTACAAAGTGGGCGCCAATATATTAAATATAAATCGTCAATTATTAAACATGAATCATCATACACACATATTTAGTTTTAGACTTTTAAAATTGCTCTCTACTACTTACGCGGTCACACAAATACAAAATCACACACCCAGAGGGAGACGCAAGCTGCCAGCAGCAACCAACACACAGGTTCATACCCAGAAAGAGACAAAAGCTTCTGGCAGCGAACAACACATATGTTCACACCTTGCTATCTATTTTTTGGAATACTAAGGCATGATCTATTATTATTATTGGAATGTATCTTTGAATAATTTAAACCATAGCAACTTAATTATTTGACATTTATATTTTGTATTCTCTTGACAAAGGCATCATTGCCGAAACATGTAGAGTTATTTTAAATATTTATATTTGAAGTAATAAACCAGACCTTTAATCGCCGACTTATTAAGTTTACCTTATATATATATATATATATATATATATATATATATATATATATATATATTGAATTTAATTGGTGTGAGAGATGACAATTATTCAAATCTCATCCCACATGCAATTGTCGCTTAATTTGTTGCGTTGATTCTACAATCTGACAAGATTACTCCTGCCGAAGAATGTAGACGCAAACACGTCGCGACGTCAGCCATCCGGGTTGTGCGGATAATGAAAATTGTATGAAAAAAAAAAACAACCGTCCAGAAACGTGCAGATATCGATATTTCACTGTCGTTGCAGATCATCAGTACACGATATTCGGACATAGACATGATTTTATTTGTACACTTTCGTGTATATATACGAATTATATTAACTGTGCTGTCGCAGACACCAGTTAACTTCGATGATTATTCTACAGGGTGAGTTTTTTTGAATGTTTAGCATTGGGATCTCAGAAACTACTGGAGATAGAAAAACGCTTAAATGGGGAAAGATGCGCAGTTTTACGAGTTTGATTTAAAACTGCTTTTGTTTCTCCGATAACTTTCATGGCTTATTAGATATTCAAAGAAAACTAAATTTTACGATTTTCTTTAAACATGCTTAGCATCGTTAATAGTTATTTTAGAGAAAAAGTGTTCAGACAAAAGTTTTAGATAATTTTACACCAAATAAAACTATGTAGCTAATATTTTTTTTTCGTTTACAATTATCGAGTTATGACACAAACTTGTGTCTTTTTAAATGGAAACCATAGTTGGTTTTGACATCATTAAAAAGCTTATTTTTTGCTGATTACACGATATAAGGTTTGATATGGTTATTTTAAAAAATAAAGAGGATATAGACATTTTTATGGTTTTTATGGAAAACAATTGAATTTCGAACTGATAAAATACAAACCAAACGAAAACTTATTTTGAAATCTTATGTAGTAATAAAATGAAAACTATAAGAACTTTTATTAAGGGCACACAACATTATTAATGTTCAAAGATACCTCCATTATTATTAATACACAAATTGCATCTCTTCACAACAGAATTTGTAGCATTGCGGACTTTACGCCTATCGATGTTATTAAAAGCAACTAAGACAGCTTCTCTTAAATCGTCGATTGTTTCATATGTTCTTTTGTATACTGTGTCCTTTAGTACACCTCACAAGAAAATACCCAAAACTGATAAATCAGGGGATCTAGCCGGCCATTCAATGGGTGCATTTCGTCCTATCCATTGATTAGGGAAGTTCAAATTTAAATAATTTCTAACATTCAGTTGATTGTGCGGAGGCGCTCCGTCATGTTGAAACCATTGCAGCATTGCTCGGGTTCCTAAATTTAAATTATTTAACATTTCCTCGAAATCTTGTTGTAAAAAATTAAGATAACGATTGCCAGTTAGTGATCCATCAAAAATAAAAGGAGGAAGAACAGTTGATCCTATAACACCACACCAAACATTAAACCTAAATTTAATTTGTGGTCTCCTATGTTCAACGTGAAGTGGATTTGTTTGAGACCATATGTGCTCATTGTGCCTATTAAACATTCCACAATTTGTGAAACGAGATTCATCAGTCCACAATATTTTCATTGAAAAGTGTGGATCGTTTTGACACTGATCTTTAAGCCATCTACAAAAAGCTATTCGTCTGATGTTATCACCTTCATGTAAAGTTTGTGATACTGATAATTTGTAGGGACGAAATTTATGCTTCTTCAACACTCTGACAATAGTGCGTTGAGAGGAGCCCATTTCTGTTGAAATTTGTCGGGTCGATGTAGATGGATTCTGAGCGACACTTGCTAATATGTTTATTTCTCTATCTTCATCCATCCCTTTTTTTGATTTTGGTTTAACGAACGAACCATAATCTGCTAAATTATCCCATAATCTCTTAAAAGTAGGTAGCGCCGGCTGACGTCGATCAAAATAATTTTCAAAATAAAATTCAGCAGCTCTAGTAGAATTTTTCTGGCACTGAATATAACATTCAACCATATTACGCTGTTCTACGTTAGAAAATTTCATAGCCAATGCAAACTTATGATTAACGGCCGTTTGCACCGCTTTAATTAAGTTACAATTAAATTAATTAATAGTTAATTGTCAATGTTTGACAATTAACTTGACTTAAAAGTAAAAATTAACAGCTCTCACTTCTGTGACTCAACGTGAAAGCAATGTTAGTATATTTATCTCGACTGCTCCAACGAACACTATTGTAACTCAGATTTTTCGTTTTTTGAATTACAAAACACCAAACATTTTTTTTTTTAAGGTTTTATCTTATAAAGTGAACAATCATAGAAATGTCTATATCCTTTTTATTTTTTAAAATAACCATATCAAACCTTATATCATTGTAATCAGCAAAAAATAAGCTTTTTAATGATATCAAAACCAACTATGGTTTCTATTAAAAAAAACATAAGTTTGTGTCATAACTCGATAATGGTGAACGAAAAAAAAATATTAGCTACATAGTTTTATTTGGCGTAAAATTATCTAAAACTTTTGTCTGAACACTTTTTCTCTAAAATTACTATTAACGATGCTAAGCATGTTTAAAGAAAATCGTAAAATTTAGTTTTTTTTTAATATCTAATAAGCCATGAAAGTTATCGGATAAACAAAAGCAGTTTTAAATCAAACTCGTAAAACTGCGCATCTTTCCACATTTAAGCGTTTTTGTATCTCCAGTAGTTTCTGAGATCCCAATGCTAAACATTCAAAAAAACTCAGCCTGTATAATGGCCCGTTCTGCAACTTCAGCATTTTCTTCTTGTAAATTATTATATATATATCTAACAGTACTTGCTTAGATTAAACTACCAGGTGAATATTTTTAGCGTATTATGTATGTTGTCCGTCACCGAATTACAGTTACTTCATATTGCGTATCTTCTCTGTCTTCGTCCTAATCTCCATATTTAGTTATAATAAAATATATGCTTTCTCACTTTATAATTGATATTCTGCTACTAACGAAAATTTATATGGACTGCATTACTTAAACGTAAGAAATGTTATGATGTAATGCCATTTTAATTAGACGATGTTAAGTAAAGACTATGAAATTTAATTCCCAGAACTAATATAAATAAGTAAATCAAGTTAGTTTACTTATGCACAATTTATTTAATACCACTCTGGCTATTAAAGTAAGGAACAGCTTACATATTAGATGTGTTTACGTTTCAATAATCCCTCGCCACAGGGGGTGCTATAAAAAAACATATTTGCTATTTAGTCAAATTAAAATAAGTTGAAACCAACTATACACACCCATTCATAGTTGCATTAAATGCGATTTTCCTAGAATCAGCTTTTTCCTAATAACCGGTAAATTACACAGGCCTGCATAAAATTTGTGATGACGTGATTTTTGCTTGTTAAGCTCAGTTTTTATATAGCAATAACTAATTAAAATACAGTTGGTCTCTACCACCCACAGATTTTTTTTGCACAAAAGAAAAAGAAAAAAATATAAAAAAAATCTTATATATAATAGGCGTTTTAATACATTTTAAAATGAATGTACTACTTCAAATTTTAGGTATTAACCCAAAAATGATTTTCTGTTGTGGTTCTAAAGAAATTTGTTAAATAGGCTCTCATTGCCTGATGTAAATCTTTTATTACATGTATTAATTTTGGACAAGATTTCCGTGAATTTTTACCTGCTAAATCCTATTTATTATGCTTTCACTTTATTAGTACTGCGAAGAAGGATTTCAAGTTTATCACTCCAAACAAAATGTATATTTTAATGTCATTTACTTCATTATAGCTCTGAGTGTCGATCAGTAAACAAGTAAAATTAATTTGTCTTTAGTGTTGTGCGTGGTATTTGATAAATAAACATTGCTTAAAAATATGTCTAGCCGGCGTTGCAAAAACAAACCAGATGATTTCTGTTATATTTGTGGATATTTCGTCTTGAAAAAGTTTAAGAGACCAATTGGGTGAATTTGTGAAAAATGCATATTATGCTTATTTCAAAATCAAATTAGGAGATCAAGATAAAGATTGGGCACCGCACGTTGTTTGTAAGGTATGTGAAGAAGGTTTAAGACATTGGACCAAAGGGAATAGAAAAAGCCTTCCTTTTGGAATACCGATGGTTTGGAGAGAACCGCAAAATCATCATGAAGATTGCTACTTTTGTCTTTGTGATATTAAGGGGTCTAATAGAAAAACTTTGAAACATATTTTATACCCAAACAATATTAAATCAGCTATCAGACCAGTTCCTCACAGTGATCATGTACCTATACCTATACCCCCCAAAGTACTACAAGAAGATATTGAAACCTCTTCAACTTCCGGCTCCGTACAGATGGATAGTGATTTTGAACCATCAACCTCAGGTCAAAACCAACCTCAGCTATTTTCACAAGCCGAACTGTACGATTTAGTAAGAGATTTAGGACTTTCAAAAGATCTTTCTGAAGTACTGGGGTCTAGGTTGAAACAAAAAAATTTGCTTGCCCCAGAAACTACCTTCATATCTACCTTTAGCTGAATATGACAGAAAAACAACCTAACGAAGCTTTTCTGAAAAACGAAAACTTTTTTTTAAGAAGCATAAAGAATAAATAAATATTTCTAATAGTTTCTATGTGTATATTTTTGTATTTTTTTAAATATAATATAAAACTAGATTATAAATGAAATAAATCGTGTTTTTTCTATATTTTTTGATTTTACTGGTTTGAAAAATAACCTTACGTGATACAAAAAAAATAAAAGCAGATTTGAAATCAGCGCTACCCAATTACTAGAAAACAGTTAAAATTTTTAAATCAACATTCAAAGAGTTGAAAAATGCAGGCCTGTGTTATTTGTCTACTCCGCAAGCACGTGAAGAATGTTGTGTAATTAAAGTCATTTTAATCTTTTGTTTTGTACATGCATATGTACGTGTGTTGTATACAGCGAATTAATTAACAAAATGCATATGGTAAATATGACTACGAAATTCACATTAATATTAAAGATGGATAACAATACAGGAAAATATTTACGTAGGTAGCATTTTATTAAATCAGCCGTACATTTAAACAAAATTAATATTTGCGTGTAGAGAATGAAGCAATTAAGTTACAATGCAACAATTACTAAAAATATCCCGTCTGCAGTCATTCATGCATAGAAAATTTGTGAATCTGTTAATTTTGCTATTGTTATCGAAATCATAAATATCTACATAGGATGATGATTTGGTTAAAAAGAGTTATTGTTTCAGAAATGAGAGAAACTGAATTCGCTTGAAATTCCTGAAGAAGTCATTCGTAAAACATAAAATAAGATTTAAGCGATAAGAATAAGAAATCGTTCGTGAATTTTCAGCTGATTGATTTGTTAATGCTTTCTTATATTATCTACAAAATTGAAAGTGCAGGATGCTATATTTTGGTAATTCCTTGCAATAAGGATATTTCACTCATGGAAAGTAATTTTGTTTTGTCGATATATATATATATATATATATATATATATATATATATATATATATATATAGTAAACCTAATCAGTAGGGGATTAAAGGTCTGTATATTACTTCAAAATATATGTATTTAAAAAACTCTACATGTTTCGGCTGTGTACGCCTTTATCAAGAGAATACAAAATATATATATATATAATAGTATATTTTGTATTTTCTTGATAAAGGCGTACACAGCCGAAACATGTACAGTTTTTTAAATACATATATTTTGAAGTAATATACAGACCTTTAATCGCCTACTGATTAGGTTTACCATATCATACCAAGGTCACGAAGTTATTATATATATATATATATATATATATATATATATATATATATATATAAGGTAAACTTAATAAGTTGGCGATTAAAGGTCTGGTTTACTTCAAAGTATATATATTTAAAACAACCCTACATGTTTCGGCAATACGCCTTTGTCAAGAGAATACAAAATATAAATGTCAAGTTTTTTCATTTTTATAAATATAGGTGTTATTTGTAACGATCTGCATCTTACCAAAAAGTTTCTTCTATTGATCTGGTTTGCCAGTTTTTTCCTAATTTTCATATATTCCTTGAGGATTTTCTGGTTTTCATCGTTTATATAATAGTATATTTCATGATGTAATTGTTCCATTTAGTTAGCACTACACGCCTTGTGCTAAGTATAAATATAATATATTCGTGACCTTGGTATGATAAGGTAAACTTAATAAGTCGGCGATTAAAGGTCTGGTTTACTTCAAAGTATATATATTTAAAACAACCCTACATGTTTCGGCAATACGCCTTTGTCAAGAGAATACAAAATTTAAATCGATTTATATTTTGTATTCTCTTGACAAAGGCGTATTGCCGAAACATGTAGGGTTGTTTTAAATATATATACTTTGAAGTAAACCAGACCTTTAATCGCCGACTTATTAAGTTTACCTTATCATACCAAGGTCACGAAGATATTATATATATATATATATATATATATATATATATATAAATAATAGACTTTTTTATTGGTTTAGCGACCTTTAATGACTTTTAATGTTTTCTTCTACGGCGTTTCGACTCTTATTATTATTGAGTCTTTTTCAAGTAACTAGAAACAAAAATTAATACAATGAAAAGTAAGAAAATATGTTTGAATTTGTGTGAGTGCACTAACAATTAAAATGAAAATTAAATAAAAGTTAAAATGATTACATTTGTATGAATGAATTAAAAAATTTTTAAATTAAACTAATAATAAAGTAATAATAAGGTAAGGAAACATTGAATGACATAAAACTCACCGGTTTGTTTTGTTTTAATACTCATATTGTGCACATGTGTCGTCGGCAATTGTCCGAGCCCTTTTTCAGGGAAACGACCGCGCCGCTTCGAATATTTTGTTTGACTGTGTCTTTATTCTGTTTTAAAAATAGCAAAATGGTCAGGGAATGTGTTAAGGGATATATAATATATGTATTTACAAATGGGGAATAATACAAATTTTGTTTGTTTGTGTTGGTGTGTGTGGGGGCGGGGTTGGTTGTCACAAACCGGTGAGTTTTATGTCATTCAATGTTTCCTTACCTTATTATTACTTTATTATTACTTTAATTTAAAAATTTTTTAATTCATTCATACAAATGTAATCATTTTAACTTTTCCTTACTTTATTATTGATTTAATTTTAATTTTAATTGTTAAAGCACTCACACAAATTCAAACATATTTTCTTACTTTTCATTGTATTAATTTTTGTTTCTAGTTACTTGAAAAAGACTCAATAATAATAAGAGTCGAAACGTCGTTGAAGAAAACATTAAAAGTCATTAAAGGTCGCTAAACCAATAAAAAAGTCTATTATTTTAATATTAAGACACGGCCAATAAAATAAATAAGAAAATTAAATTCTTATAAACACTAAATATATATATATATATATATATATATATATATATAAACTCGACATATACATTCAATAACTGACATCTGAATCATTAACACTGATACTTTATATATGAATTTCTACATAGCTTGAACTAAGGTCTATCGTGGCTTAAGTGGTAAAGCAACGGTCCGGCAAACCGTAGACTTGGGTTCAAGTCCCAACGTAGACAATATTTATCAATTGATATATATATATATATATATATATATATATATATATATATATACAGTCGACACTCTATATAGTGATAGACCTAAATGTTGACCGAAATTTCACTATAAAGAGTTTTCACTAAATAAAGAGAAAAAAATCACAAAATTGAATTATTAGAGTAAAAAATCTGCGTCGACGGTAGCAGTTTTTTGTAGAATATCCCATTGTTTTCTTAAGGTAGCGAGATCCATTTCGTTTTCTTCTTCCCATTCGTCAATTTTTTCAGTAAAACCTGCTTTAGAAAAGCAGTTTTTGATTGTTTTTTGAGAAACACTTTCACTTTAGCGACTTCTGTTATACACTCTCTAAGGTTAATCAATTTTTGGACTGGAAGGTTGTTATCAATCGCGTTAACAATTTTGTGGACAATTCTGTTTCGGTAATGATGTTTTATGTTTTTATAATACCCTGGTCCATAGGTTGCAATTTGGAGGTCGTGTTTGGTGGAAAAAGATCAGTTCAATATTCGTTAATTTTCTACTTACAGTAACTGGATGTGCAGGACAATTGTCTATAAACATCGCAATCTTTCGCTTTTGGCTTTTCATTTTCATGTCCAGTTCTTTGATCCATCTTTCGAAAATCTCAGAAGTCATCCATGCCTTGTTATTACTGGCGTAATCTAACTCCAGAGATTTAACTCCTTTTAAACAACGGGGATTTTTGCTTTTATCTATCAGCAGTAATTTCAGTTTTTCTGAGCCATTGATGTTTGCTCCAACCATCAGTGTTACCCTTTCTTTACTTGTTTTAACACCAAAACATTTATCACTTTTAAAAGCAAAAGTTTTGTTTGGCAAACATTTAAAAAATAAGCTGGTTTCATCACAATTGAAAACGTTTTTTGGCTCGTATTTTTTCAATACACTTTTTAAAACAGTTTCAGTCCAAATGTAACAGTCCTCCTGACTAACGCTTGCACTCTCGCCGGACACCGTCTTGAAAACAATTGCATTGTGAGTCTTCCAGGCACTCAACCACCCTTCACTAGCTTGAAAATTAACGCAGTTAAATTCTTTAGCAAATTGTAGAGCCTTATGCTTTATTAAATTTCCCGATATTGGTACGTTTCGATGCATACGGGCCACTTGAAACCATCGTAAAACTGCTTCATTTACATTCTCGTAAGAACACACCCGTACTCGTTCTCGACTGCTTGGAATATTCGTTTTCTTGATGATACTTTCGCGACTTTTTATTATCAGAGAGACGGAACTCGGAGAAACACCGAATTTTGCAGCAACAACCATTTTTTTGCAGCCTTTATCAACTTCCTTCAAAACTTTAACTTTCTTAGCTAAACCTAAACACACTCGCTTGGACATCTTAACTGATTCTTAAACAAAAACAAACTCAACCTGTTTGCGAATTAGGCCTCGACTACATACACATAAAATGGGTTCTCCCCGGGATTCTCACAGAAATCTATTGTACCTGATTTAGCGTTATGAACGCGTTAAGAAGAAGAGCGCTACTTGATGTGGAATGAAGGGAGCTCGTTGTGTTGGCTGTATTTATACCTACTGGCGCCTGTGCGACATAGTTCGCGTGGTGGTGCCAGTCGTGTGTACTGGTTTTCGATGTGCCGTGTTTAGGTCGCGGTTCGTATCAAGTATTTGGCAATCTTTGTCCGTCATCTCTTCTGTTTAAATTACCTGGTCGTTTTTCTATTTCTATTGCTTCTCGTATTATACGATTCATATTCTCGTATTATACGAGAAGCAATAAATGAACATGCGCTTACAGACTATTAAGAAAAATAAATCAAATATGGCGAAATAATCTATGGGTTATCTGCAAACTAAAGTGAAAAGAAACAGAGGCTCGAAAATAATTAACTCGTATATTAATTAGAAAACCAAAGTTAATAGTTGGTTATCTAGCCACAATGCATATTAATAATCCAAAAATTGAAACGAATTGAAATAATGAAAAATATGACCCACTCAGTACGGTTACACAGTATATTCATTTAAAGTTAAACATTTACAGCAAAAAGGCAAGCTATATTTCTTATATAGAACTGAATAAAATTTGCCAATCAAAAAGTAATAAATTGATAGGCAAAAAAATATTAATTAATTAATTATTCAGGTAATTCCAGAGTTTTTCTAACCTAGGTTTGTCAAAAGGTTTAATTAGTTCATCAACGGATCCGTAGAAAAATCTCACATAAATAGTTTCACACAATAAATAACCTAAGTGTAATTAAAATTATAAATCAGGAATAAAGTAATATTAACAAAATTGTAATGTCATTCAATTTGTACCAGTACATTTAGTTTTTCCGCGCGGGGTTCACAAAAACCCAGTGCAATATGTTTCTAGAAGTGAAGTACAAAAAAAAACTGTCGTACACTTTTATTCCATTTACATGAACTATCTGAAATGACCTTGAATTTAATACAGTAATAAAGAAAAAAGTAAATTCAAAATATTTGACACAAAATAAGTATGAAATTAGTTTTTGAATCATTAATAAGAAAGATAAAAATTTATTACAATGACTATATGGAATTAACTGTAACTCTACGTTATGCCAGTTAAAATTGTCTTCAAAAGAAAGAAAATAAAAGAAAACAAAAGAAATATTAATTAAATCGTATCGATGACGGACGTGCCCAAGCCAAGAAAGCGCCCATTGTATAACGACGTGAAGAAATTTATCCGAGACTTTCTCGATTTGTATTATAATGGAGCAAAAGTGGTTTGTAAATTATGCGATAAACAGTTACTTTGCTGGGACAAATACGACTGTAAAAGACATGTTGAAAGTGTACACCACAAAAACAAAAAAAATAATGTGCTGTCTAAAACGCAATTCATTTTCGATTTATTGACAATGCTACTCGTCTGCGATGTGCCAGTTCACCTGCTAGATAAAAAAGCCTTTCACGACTTTTGGAATAAATACAATTCCAACAAAAAGCTACCGTCACGGAGAACGTTACTCACCTATTTACCAATAAAATTGTGCGTGAGGACATTGAAAACAGAATGAAAGCAGTAGTAAATGATAAACAGTTATGGGTATGTGTCGACGAAACGACAGATCGAAAAAAACATTCTATTGTGAATATTATAGTGCGTGTACTAGATCCTGTCAAATCAACATTTCCCATTTTATTAGCCAGCAAAAGATTGGAAAAGTGCACTAGCGAAGTAATTACGAAGGTAGTGCTCGATACGCTACAAAAATTTCAAGTTTCAACTAATCAACTCCTGATGTTTATGAGCGATGGTGCTGCGACAATGCGTTCTGTAGGCCTTTCTCTTAAAGCAGATTGTGAGAGACTTTTGCATGTGACATGTAAAGTTCATGCTTTACACCTTGTGGCACAAACTATTCGGCAATGTTATCCAGAGGTGGATGCATTAATAGCAACCACAAAAAAAGTGTTTCTAAAATCTCCCAAACGAATTCGAGAGTTTCACAGTCGGTGCCCTGGTATTCCCGAACCACCAGAGCCAATCCTTACACGTTGGGGAAGTTGGTTAAAGGCGGCATTTTATTATGCCAAGTATTTCCAACAAATAAAATCTGTGGTTCTACAATTCAATCCTGCCGAAGCTGTAGCCATTAAGGAAAGCCAGAGACTCTTTCAAAACCCTCCCCTTGATGCAGATTTACAAACTATTTATAACAATCATATAGGATTGTTTAACGCAATCGAGAAATTTCAAAATACTGCATTATCGTTAGCGGAGTCACTGCAAATACTGGACGATGTACACGCCCAGCTATGCGCAGTAAATGACAACAAAAATGTTAATGTAATAGAAAAGTTCGAGAGTGTGATAAACAATGATTTTGATTTTACCAGATTAAAACAAATTAGTAATGGTGCAAGTGTAGATTCGGTTTCTATCTATAAAGATTATTTTAATTGTGCGTGTGTTACATCCGTAGATGTCGAGCGGTCTTTCTCAAAATATAAAAAAATTTATTCATCACGGCGTACATCGCTCACCGCTACAAATATGGAAACGTATCTAATGCTACAAACTTACTGCAAGTCTTATCCACTTGGCGCTATGCTATAATAATCGTAAATAAGGTAAGTGTGTTATTTATATACAGTACACATAACTGACATACCTAAGTGATATAAATAGCGAATGCATGTAAAGCAATAAAATCACGCATGCATCACCGATCGAAACAAGGTCATTATATTCGTGCGTTTAACTGAATACTATCCTGGCACACCGCAAACATCCCCAGCTCTAATCATGACTACATCGTACGAATTAAAATAATGTATACGTATATAGAATATTATTATTTTTCAACTTTTAACTTTTCATATACATGGTTTTTAAAAGTTCTTAAGGCTTGTTTCTATAGTTACTTTATTTTTTATATCTAATCATTTTTATATTTTGTACGTCAATTTTATTATTTTTCAACTCTACATTTTGTAAGTATTTTTACTACTGTTTTATACTCTTATTTATTTTTTGCTATTTTTCTCATTAATCTTGTAGTTACTCCAGAAGAAGCGACAAAGTCTGTTGCGAAATATAGGGTTATTTAATAAAGGAGTTTTTTTCTTAATTGACCGCGAATTTAAATTAATTTTTTATAATATATCACGGTCGATAATTTCGTTTCAATTAGAATATTATGTATATACAATTTGATATTTTAGACTTTGAGACCAGAGACAAAATAAAATCAATTATTCATAAAAAGTACCTAGTCCAAAAACGAAAAATAAACACATTATTAAACAACCAAGCACTTCTCAAACAAAATTCACAGAACATAAATTCTTTCAGAGATTTGTTAACTTTTAAAATGTAGTTTTTTCAGATAACGAAAGTCAGTTATTACAAAAAGGCTTTAAACATAACATTCAACCCACAAGTTCTATTAATAATTTTAATACGTTAGGTATCGAATCAGAAATTAGCTTGTATAAGGTACCAAATAATTCTAATCTAAAGCATAACGTTTCCGAAATAATTAAAAAAGAATTTGTCAATTCCAATAATCTAGTTTTGAATTACCAGTCGCTAAATCAATTCAACAAATATAAAAATCAAACAATCTTGTTTTTACCAAAGCAGATAAAGGAAATAAGGTAATAGCGTTACCTAAAGATAAATATAATAAATTCATAGAGTCAATAACTTTAAAATACTTAAAAAACACCCCACTAACAAATTTCAAAAACAAATAAAAGTATCAGTAGATAACGCTAAATCAATCATTAAAGATAAAGAAAAATTTAGACTATTTTTATTTAGTCCTCAACACCCTGAATTCTATTCGTTAATTAAACTTAATAAAAATAGGTACCCAATTAGACCGGTGGTGTCATTTTTACGGCACCTTCTTTTAAAGTTTCAAAACTTCTGATAGATATCATTTCTAAATTTTGTTCTTTTAAATCTCAATTTTCAATAAAAAAACTCAACCTAATTAATCAATAAAATCCAAGATATCAAGTTACCCTATAATTCCAAGTTTATATATATCGTTGGATGCAACAAATCTATTTCCTAGCATACCTCCTAAAGAAACTATAACACTTGTTGATAACTTACTTACGTTCAAAAGGGTTAACCCTGTAATTCATGATGAAATTATGGCATTATTAAATGTCTGTTTAAATTAAAATTATTTTCACTTTAACGGGGAAATTTACAGTAGTAATGATGGTTTGATTATGGGTAACCCCCTCAGTCCGCTACTAGCTGAAGTTTTTATGGAAAATATTGAAAAATTAATACATAAACACCCTATGAGTAACAAATTTATTTACTAGCACCGATATGTGGATCATATTTTAACCCGCTTTACTGGTACCATTAGACAATTAGATAGTTTCGTAACATATATAAATACAATTCATAGAAATATCAAATTCACCGTAGAAATTGAACAAAATAACTCTATCAATATTTTAGACCTTACTATTTCAAAAATAAATAATAAACATGATTTTTCCTTATTTCATAAAACATCACATACTGATATAACAATTCATAATAGTTCAGTCCACCCATACCCATATAACCATAAATTAGCAGCTTACAATAGTATGATACACAGACTTTTAACAAAATTCTTTAACGACTAATAATTACAACAAAGAATTAAATATTATTAAACAAATAGCTGTCAATAATAACTACGACCCAAATTTAATTGATAATATTATAGCTAAGAAAATGTGCAAGCAAACGTTAAATCAAGTATTTCCTTCTGATAAGAGTAAAAATAAAAATAATCAATTTAAAAGTTTAACGTACATAGGAAAACCTTCAATTAAAAATTAAAAAATGTTTATAAACTTCAGACCTAAATACATGCTTTAAAACAGACAACAATTTAGCCAGGTTCATTAAAAACAGTAAATCTAAATCCTCAAAAGTTAATAAATCAGGGGTATATAAATTAAAATGTGGTAGTAATTGTGACAAAATTTATATTGGTAGAACTATCAGAAATTTCAAAACTAGAATTTCAGAACATAAACGTAGTTATGATAACAAAAAATTAGATTCTAATTACTCAAATCACTTATTATCTGAAAACCATACATTCGATCCGGAGTTTGAAATCTTACATGTACAAAATAAATCGCATAAATTAGACCTCTTAGAAGCCCTGGAAATAAATAAAAATTAAAAAGTCTAGGAATTTACTGAATGACCAACTAAATATAAATAGTTCTCCTTTACTAAACTTATTTAATTAGGGTTTATCCATGGGATTATTGTGTTTCAATGTCTAATCTCTTCCTATCTTTGTTAAGAGCTAATCGTTTCTTTCTATATATACCTGTAATTACCACATTTATGTGCATACACTCATTTCATTTGTAGAATAATCATTATACCATCGTCGTTTGATAAAGCTACAGTGTTAGCAAAACGCGTCACTTTTTCTAAACGTTTAGTAAATATAGTGAATATTAAACAAGTTAATTGTAACAACAAGTAACAGCCTCATCTATTCAATTATTTATTATATCTTAGAAATAGGTAAACTATTCGATATATTTTGTGTATTTTTTTATATTATGTATCATGTTCTAACTTTGTCTTTTTATATATTACGTGTCCTGTAAATGGTTATGCTGTTGGATAATAAAATTATTATTATTATTGAATGTAGTAATTTATTACTCTTGTGCAAAACGTTTTTATTTAATAAATTAATTGGTAAATTTATTAAATTATCGAATTTATGAAGGGCATAAAGTACAAATAACAAGGTCAATATTTTGTTCGGTTATCGTTTTTATTTCTTTCTTTGTGAAATCCTCGTCACTAAGTTAATATTTACAATGTAAGCGCAAAACCCTGACGACGAACGAGGGAAGGGTAATGGTTGAAAAGGTCCGCATCGCTGGTGGTCTTTCATAAATAAGAAAGGATGAGGACAAAGGACCAGTACCGATATAGATCGACAAAGCGAAAGTTTCGAATTATTAGAAGCGGAAAGGGCTAATGAAATTGATTAAAGCTGTGAAAGTGGGGTTGTTTTATTACAGGATATTGTGTTGTCGATTGAAGACTTTTAGCTTTAGATCTGATTGTTATTTTTTTAAATAGCGAAACTGATTAATTAATTAATTACGCTTTGATTTTATGAATGAATACACTTATTTCTTATATTTTAAGTAACCAGGGGCTGTAAAGACTTGCGTTGAATTACAGTTCCTTTTTATTGAATAATAAAAATGCATTTTTAACTATCATTATTTATTGTATCCAACGTTTGATGTATATAATTTTGATTTGTATTAGAGTTTGAACTCTTGCCCGTTGATATGTTGTGGTTCGAATGAATGTTTCTTACTTGTTGTTAGGGTGAGAGTTTTGTTTTTACTGTTTTTAAAAATACTACAAGCAGGCAAAATTTACCATTACCCCCACAAACTATTACATAACTAATAATGAGAACCGTATCGATTGTACGGCTAGATGATGACATAATTCGAGGGAATTTTGAAGGTCTTGGTGGATTGTACCTGCCAGCAATAATATCCGGCAATATATAGTTTATTTCAAATTATAAGAATATAACTTTGAACGGCTCTAAAGCTTTTATTGCACCACCTTCTGTGATGATAATTATTATACCTGGTCTCCTTATTGAACGAGTACGGTTTACATGTTTCCAACGTATGAACCTAGGTCCCGTATTAACTATAAATTAGGGCCTTATAATATAATAATAAAACGCTGTTAATTTCAAGTATATAATAAAAAATATCTGTGCATTGGGTTTATATACAAAGAAAAAATTACAAATCGTTAGGGCCCTATAATATAATAATAAAACGCTGTTAATTTCAAGTATATAATAAAAAATATCTGTGCAATGGGTTTATATACAAAGAAAAAATTACAAATCGTGTGGCAACATGTGTAGTGGATACATATAGATATATAAAGCTAATTTATTTGTAATACACAATAAAATTTTTATGTATCACCGCATTTCATAAATCATCTGTGATTGAGTCGTCTTGCAAATCGGTGTCTGTGTCTGAATCGTATTGCAAATTTATAATCAAAGGTGCTACTATTTTGTACATGCGCATATATTCGTCCTCTTTTGCTATTGCGTGTTTAACAGCATTTTTCCAATTTACAGCAGTTATATGTTCCATAGAATTTTTTATGTGTGTTACACTGCTTTCACTAAATTTCGGTGTTTGATTTGTTCGTCTTATGGTATTTCTTAGTTTGGCCCATATCAATTCAATGGGATTGAAAATGCAATGGTATGGTGGTAAACGCAAAATTGTATGTCCTGCTTCTTTGGCTTTGTTATCCACATAATAATCCTTTAAATATTCTTTTGTCTTCATGACCTCTATTAATTGGTTTTTTGTATAATGATCCTCAAAATATAAATCTTTTGCTTCTAAAAATGTTTTAATATCTTTCTTATTATTACATTTTGTAGGAACTTTGGTTAGCTAATTTTGTTAGAGAATAATACGGAGCGTTGTCCATCACTATCACACTATCTTTTGATAAATTTTGCAGTAAAGTGTCACAAAACCATTCTTCAAATAAAGATGAGGTCATATTTTCATGGTAAACTAAACTTGAGGATTTAACATTTTTAGCAGATAATAGCGGCTGTCCGATCCATCCTTTTTCTGACCCAGCATGAAGAATGATTATTCTCTTCCCTCTCGAAACCGGCGCGTCCAACTGATGCATACTTGAACTATCCACCCAACCTTTGCAAATTGTGTCATGGGTGTCATACCACGTCTTGTCTAAATAACATATGAATCGTCCTTCCTGTCTATACCTTCTAATTGCCGTTAAGTATTCATATCGAAGTGGCTGTAACCTCGGGCTTTTCATAATTGTGCGACGTTTGTCTATAGTGCCAAACTTAAAACCAGCTTTCTTTAGCGTCCGCCACAAGGTTCTTTAGAACACTGAATATTTATAGGCTCATCACTGATTCTTTTATGTAAGCAGTCAAGTGTAGATACAACATTTACTCTGTAGAAGGAGTATACTTGCTGCCTAATATTATCAATTTCATACTCTTTCAGGTTCGTTATTTTCTTCCATCAGGGTATGATAGACATTGAAAATTATCTGTTTTGCATCTTCTGATATATGCTTTCTCTGTCGTGCTCCAACAGTATTATCACTATCCACATCATAATCACTAACACTTTCAGCAAAAGGTCGCCACATGTTCGTTAAGTAAAGAGAGAAAAATCAAATATGTATACAGCAGTAAAGATTAACAATAAATGATAAATAGACTCAATATTAGATGTAATATATACCAACTCTCCTAACTATATTTACTTAAATTTTGTTTAATAAATATAAGCACTTATTTCATCTAAATTGTAATTTAATGACTATTTAACTATATATAATAACTATATATTCAAATTAACAACTGTTGGTACTTATATTATTATTAAATTTTATTTCATCTAAATTGCAGTAATTACAATTTACTTAAATTTTGTCATTACGGACCTCAGCAGTTTGTTTGCGTAAAAGATAATCGTATTGAGCGGCCAGGTAGTTATTGCCGCAGGTGGTGAAATAAAAGCATTAGAGCCGTTCACAGTTATATTCTTATAATTTGAAATAAACTATACCAGCTGAAACCTATGTACATATAAACTACTCAAAAATGAATAAGGAATTTTTACTTTTTTGTATTTTTTAGATAGTATGGGTAAATATTTGTAGTGTATTATATTAGATACATAATTGTACACAACAATTTAAAATTTTTAAGTATATTTATTCAGAAATCTCGTTAGATTACTAAGAAATGATCAAAAATGAAATAAGCAACATTTTTAACAATAGCTAAAATAAACATTTTTCTGTAACAATTAATTCTAAAATCGTGTATAATGGCCACGGACATCTCTCACAGCTGTACATCTTCGGGGCATACTCATAATGCAATTATTAATGTGTTCTTGTGACACTCTTCTCCAACACAGCGGTAAAATTTCCCGCAAGTGTTGCACGTTAACTGGGGGTGGATTATGTTCGTTGAGCTGTTCTTGAAGTCTGTCCCAAATGTGCTCAATTGGATTCAAGTCGGGAGACGTTGGTGGTAAAGGTAGATGGTTAATATGGAGGTCATTTATTGCTTGCATTACATTTTGTGCACGATGAGCTCTTGCATTATCATCAATAAAAACCATGTTTTCATCCACAGCCTCACGAAAGTCGGCCAGATATTGCTGAATAATGTCATCTCTGTATATGTGTCCATTGACATTGTTTTCAAAGAGATGGAGGTTCGTACGTTCATTCAAACTAATGCCCGCCCACACCATGATACCGCCGCCGCCAAAAGGCACCACAGCTTTTGTAAACTCGCGTCTATAACGGTCTCCTCGAGTTTTCCAGACCCTTACTCTACGATTATCACTAAATAAGCAGAATCTGGATTCATCGATGTATAAACCATGCTCCCATTGAAAATTTTCTGCTAGTCGTTGGTTAACCCAAGTTCTTCTAGCCATTCTATTGGCATTAGTTAATTTTGGGCGTCTCACAGGCCTGCAGCTATGAGATGATCCATTTCCCTCAGACGGTTTCTGATGGTTTGATCCGAAACTCTAACTCCAGTGGCGGCACGTAACTGTGTTTGCAACTATACAGCACTTCTAAACGGATTAATCCTTGTCTGAATTCGTATGTAGCGGTCTTGTCTCTGATTTGTTTTCCTCTCAGATCCACTACCGGGTCTTCTTCTTGCAGATCCTACCTGTTGGAATCTTGTTAAAGCCCTACAAACAACACTTGGAGACACATTAAAAATTGCGGCAATTTCTGCTCCAGATTGCCCTCGCTGATGCAATAACGCAATTAAATCAAAAGTTTATTTATTTAAATGACGTCTTGGCATCGTGAAAATGTGAAATGACGTTTAAAATGAATAATACTGGCCAAAAAATGCGATTTTTATAATTTTGTATTCTAAATTAATTTAAGGTTAAAATACAAGATTCAATATTTGATTACACAGAAAAGACATTTACCAAATAAAATGTCCACAAACGACTGTGGGCCTTCTAATTTATCTATAGTTTGAGAAAATACGTTAAATTTAATCGAATTAATTATATCTGTTAAAAAAAGATCTAATTCCCTATTCATTTTTGAGTAGTTTAGTTAGTAATATTTTCTTTTCGATATAAATTGTTGCATATAAATTTTATAATTATTGTAATAATTTCTAAATAAAGAATTTTATTTGTATTAAAATATAACAAACTACTTCTTATTTGTATTTAATTGTTTAATTACATTTGTTGAGAAATATGAAATGTTTTACTCAAAATTACTCAAAAATATTATAAAAAATAATGAATTCACAATATTACAATGAAATTTCATATTTAATTAATTTAATTTATCACCATTATTGTATTATAATGGTAAATTTAATATTGCCGGCGGTTTTTAGCATGCGTCCTGGTGATATCCCTCAAAGGGAGTCAACCTGACTCCGTTAGGGAGTCGCTGTAAATTAACGGACTCCCTACTAGAGTCAATTTGACCCCGATTAAGATTCCAGATGATCCTTCGCAGTATTTCCTCGGCTTTCGTGTTTCTTACCACTGCTACGACGTCAATTAAATCTTCTTTGTCCTCTTTCTGATCTTGCATCGTTGTCGATGCCGCCGTTTGATGTTAATTGACTGGTTTCTATGATACCATGGGGATGAATTCTAGGGTTTCAGGAGCCTGAACAAAGGAACCTCTTGCGCCATGTCTCTTCATTTGTTTGAGATAAATAACTGACGAGGGCTCACTTTATTACGCGAGCTTTGATGATTGATAAAGGAGCTTTTGTGGAATTAAGATATAGAGCTGAAATTAATAGTAAAGGTAAATTGTGTTAAATCATTATGAGTACAGTAACTAATAAACATTACAAAAGAGATACGTTTTGTAAAAATATCTGTTTTTAATTAGAAATATATATGATATGCATCATGGAAAATAGTATTAATATTAATGCAATTTAGTAAATACGTCACAGATAGTCACTGAATGCAAACAAACCGGGCTGTACGTGTAAATCTCCATATACCAAACGTGAAAATATCTTTTTTTGTTATAAGCAGGCGTATTTAAGGTACGAAAAGGTTATTTTCTGTCTTCAGTAATACAAAAGTATTTAAATAAAAACTAAAGTTAAAAAAAAACATTTTGTTGAAGTAATTACATATTTGTTCTGTTTATAGGTTAAGTGTGACCCATGTTGAAAATATTTAAAATGCCAGATTAATTGCTTCAAATTTCCCAAAAATATTAAATAAAGTATATAGAAAATGGCTAATTTTGTTAAGGTATACATAATTAAATTTGTCTGGGGATATCAGTACAATCTTAGCAATGGTTTACACTAATATTCTAATAAAAATGATGAAAATCTGACAGTTACCCGTAAATACTAGAGAATTGGCAATGCCATCTATTGTGAGTAAAAATAACTTGACTACCGTAAAACTAAGCAGATTACTTTAAAATGTAATTACCGATTTAATAAGTTTGTATAAATTATGTTTAACTTTTGTATATACGTCTTGAAATTCATACTATTTTCGTTATTATTAATACGAATCATTTAAAAAATTTTCCTAATTGTTTTGTTACTATTAGAACTTAAAATAGGTGTATCTTCAAAACGTGGAGTATAATCAAGTTCCAAGATATGTTTGGCTAAAGTGCATCTAATTTTTGCTTGTCTGATGTCACTCTTGTGTAAAGTTAGTCTCGTAGAGAGCCAAGTACCCGTCTGGCTTAGCTAAGATATCGTATTGGTATCCCCAGATTTATTAGCTTTTTGATATGTTTTTGGAATATTTAACTTAGACAAACTATGGTGATGTGTTATTATATTTAAAAGTGTAGTTTTTCCACACAGGAGTCACTTTTTTGTAGGTTAACATTTTGTTTTGTATACCTATTATATCTAATTTCCTTATTATATTTTATCGTAGTATCACTGAAGAAGCACTGAACGAGCCATCGAAAAAATTCATAATTGGAGTAAACTGTGAAATTGGGTTGGTACTTTAGCCACTTCCACATAATGACACATTACTTGATGCTTGACAGTTTCTTTTGGTTTCATTGTAAAAAAAGGTTATGGCATTGAAATGATACTACAACAAAAAAGAAAACAAATAATTTATTTAATATCGAAATCATAATCAAAATTTACATATAGCTACAGAAGTTGTTGAAAATGTTGTTCAATTACATCTAAACACAAACCAACCCTAAGTTTTTAACTTTGAAAAATTTGACACAAAATTATAGTTTCAATGTCAAATAATAAATGTCATTATGTGGAAATGGCTAAAGTACCAACCCAATTTCACAGTATACTCCAATAATGATTTTTTTCGATGGCTCGTTATATATATATATATATACAGTGTGGTCATAAAGTTTGGAACCAAGCTTATAACCGCATTATTTTACATTTTTAGGAAAAACGCTCCGACAGGTAAATTTTCTTTTTTAAAACGCCATCTTTTGACATACAATTTTTTTCTATGACGTCATTGGTTTTCGAGTGATGACGTTATCAACACTTTCTTTAAATGGCAACCATATTATTTTTTTCTCGTTTTTGGTAGATCTTTATATCCACCAGATAGTGATATAAAACAATTGGTATGTTGCATCACAATTTTTTTGAAGAAATGATATAAATTTAGAAAAAAATACGAAAATTTTATTTTTGTACAAAATTAAAATTTAATTAAAAAAAATACATCTGAACTTAAATTTATGTAACAGTTAACGTAAATTTTCAAAATGGACCCCACCAACCAACTGACACTGTCCCAGCCGAGTGTAAATGCTTCGTATACTCTCATATTATGTCTGGGGATATTTGTGTAAGTTCTACGCGAATTCGTTCTTTTAAATCTTCTAAATTGTTCGGTTTGTTAAAATACCCTTTCGAGTTCAAATAACCCCACAAAAAAAGTCTAACGGAGTCAGGTCAGGAGAACGAGGTGGCCATTCTATGGCGCCTCTCCGTCCAATCCATTTATTGGGAAATATTTCGTCAAGATAGTGGCGAACCTCTACACCATAATGGGGAGGCACCCCATCTTGTTGAAACCAAATATTTGGATGGGGTACATCACCAATTGTTTTATATCACTATTTGGTGGATATAAAGATCTACCAAAAACGGGAAAAAAATAATATGGTTGCTTTCGATGATAAATTATATAATCACTGGTGTACGCCGTTCAAATGACTTTTCATTAATTAATTAAACGTTAAGCTATCTTTTGAATATATTTTAAACACTTTAAATCGTTGTAATTATTTTAAATATCTATTTTAGTAATATGCGGACTAGGAACAACGCTGATATATTTCGAAAAAAAATGACGTCCGTATCTGATGGGCTTTAAACAACCACTTCCCATAGACGCCGATTAAAAACAAAAGCGTCCCCTTAAAATCTTCTACACATCTTCCCATTGGTTTGTTTGAACAACGGAAATGATGTGGAAATTATAAAATGTTCAAATTTGTATCGATTACAATTTCCATCAGAATTAATTACATATAACTCATTACATATTCTAAATTTGGATATTAAAAACTATTCATAATACTATATTTATATTTCCTTTGATTTTCCTTTACTTATACTTAGTGTTTAAAAATGCATATAATAATATTTTTAAATTTTTCAAAATTTTATTTATATATGAAATAACTAAATTGAAATATATTGTTGGAGGTAATTTGCCTCACAATATATATATATATATATATATATATATATATATATATATATATATATATATAAGGTAAACTTAATAAGTCGGCGATTTATATATATATATATATATATATATATATATATATATATATATATATATAATAAAGCCAGATAATCGATCCGCCTTAGGAGGTAATATTCATGTGCTAAAGGGAAGGACATTACTTCTTCTACAAACTGTATATGCACGAGCATAGACTTGTATTTATTGTAATTATCGTAAAAGCATATAACACATTAATTTCGCAATTCATTAGTTAGTCAAGACAAAGTAATTACTCTCATTGCTAAATATTTAGTGCCAATATAGTTTCAATAAGATAAAAGACAATGGTTGAAATGGGACTCGACGGAATCTGTGCTATGTTTCGTTCGCTCGAATCGCGTTCTCGCATAATTCAGTAATTACAGCCAATCTGTCATGAATTTCCGTAGATATTCGAACCGCGTGCACTGGTAGAATTTATACACAGCAAATGCGTCTGTCACGTTTAGCAAACAATTAGCTCTCACCAGTCAACTAATGAACTGATTATCTGCTGGAAGGTCGGATTTGTATTACTAGATGCATATATGGCTAACTGGATGCCTTACCAGTGATGACGATGACAGGTTTAATTTTCTACTGATTGGCCGTGTAATATATATGACGGAATTAACAAAGTTTGCAGTTATTAGTGTTATTACATTTACTTTAACATTAATAACAATATTTTTCGTTAAGAATAAACACGATAATTTTGGAAACATTACTAAGGCCATGTAATAAAAATACATTTCCTTCTAATTCTATCGACACAATTGTATTGAAATCGAGATAAACTGCCTTATTCATAAACAGGAACTTAGTGGTGTCTAAGTTCGCTAGTAGTTACTAGATATTAACACTGTACTAGTGGCTAGTTAGCAGAATTCTTGTGGAGTTCAACATATAATTATTCAACACAGTCATGCGCATTTAAGAAAATTTTGAACTTTTAGGCGAGCCCTAACGGTAATCACAGTGTTGGTGAAACAATTGTAACTACGAATTTAATAAAATATTTGTGAAAATCACAATAAACTTGCTTCTTTTGGTTACTCTTTGTGTTCTTAGACTTATAAAGTGGTATTTAAACAATAGGATTAATTACGTTTTCTAGAATGGTTACTTATGTGATGCTTTTATATCTACTTCTGTGGTTCCCCAAGGCTCCAATCTAGGGCCTTTATTATTCTAACTGTTTATAAATAATTTACTTGCAAATCTAATGCCATGGGTTATCTTGACGATATTAAAATCTTCAATGTAGTGTCAAGTGATGCTGATGTCAAACGTTTGCAAGAAAGTATTGATTTTATCTTTAATTGGTCTAGTGGCAATCACTTGACATTGAATATAAATAAATGCTTTGTCACGTCCTTTACTAGGAAATTAACACCTATTCTTTCCTCCCAATCTATGAACGGCCATATGCTTTCTAAAGTTGCTTTTGTGAGGGATCTTGGAATAACATTAGACCACTCTTTAAACTTCAATCTGCACGTGCAAAATATGTGCCCTTCAGCCAGTAAAATATTAGGTTTTATCCCACGATCTACTAAATTTTTCAATAATTCGATCTCCTCAAACTGTTATATTTTGTATTTGTTGTGAGTAAGCCTGAGTACGGATCTGTTATTTGGTATTCCTTTTACAATACTAAGAAAGTTGCTGTAGAGAGAATTCAGCGTCAGTTTTTAAAATATCTGAGTTTCAAAACATCTGGCATTATTCGGATCGTGGAATAGACTATTATTTTTTTGCTGTCAGGACCGGATTTAGGTGTCTTCTACGATATGGATATAGGTGTTATTCTCGGGATGTCTCAGTGGCGGGATAAGGTGTTGATGGTGAATATGTGGTTTCTAACCTCAATTCTGTATATTTGCGTGTGAAAAACTATTCAACACTTGCTTGAGTTCGGGATTATATCGTAGATAAAATTTACGTATTTAAGTATGTATTTATGTTAGTTTTTTTTAATAATATTATAAATATGGCTTCTATCTAATTTTTCAAAGATGATGCCGATATTCTTTGTTTTTTATTCCACAGTTGGGTAATTTAACAAAAATGTCCGTGATTTTACGGTTAATTTATTAGTTTATTACTAATAAATTAAATGTTTTTATTAAATTTTTTATTGATTTTTAATATGTAGATTATTTTAATTACAATATTGATTAATTGAGTTCTCCGCATCTATAAATTAACCTTTCGCGCCATGAAATATTTGAAAAGTACTGTTTTAACCATAGCTATTTCCTATTAATTTTGCCATTTTTAAATCTTAAATTATCAAGTTATGCGATTACAATTAATTATTTTTATTTAATAGATAGAAATAATGAATTTTGATTGAATTTTGCGACATATTTAGAAATTCTAACTTCAAACTTTAAATATTTCGAAATTTTTGACGGCCATGCTTATGTGCCTTTCCAAAGAATTTTAAATTATGTGACAGTATACTAATGTCATATTTATATATGTGAAGTCGTACTGGATAAAATTACATTACAATAAATCTATTCAAGTTTAATAATAATAATGCATGCCATGGCATTCCCTTAACAAGCCCACAAATACCCAAAATAACAGACAAAACTGCACACAAACTGCAACGCGATCACCATTTCAATTTTGAAAACACACAGATAATCGATAAAAAACAACACACAATGAAAAGGGAAATTAAAGAAATAATTAATAGTAAACGAGAAAAAAATTCAATTAACAACAGGAGTGACATAAAAAATCTAAGCAGTATATACTATAACTTAATAATGTAAAGTAACGATCTGCAATTTACCATTATGAATATATACAATTGCTATATAAATATCTATAACATGTTATTTCAGTCCCGAGTTTAGATCTGGGACTAGGCTGTCCAAGTAGGTGATCGTGGTTTTCTTTCTCATTCTGGGTGAATGCCGACAGCTGAATATCTTAAGTCGCTCCACGGCGCAGACATAATAACTCATGGCCTGCCAATGCGCCCTGTAATTGGCGTCAAGCTGTTGGGGAACGCTAAGGCATGAATTATTATTATTAAACTGGAATGTATTTATTGAATAATGTAATTTTATCCATGGCAACTTCACATATATAGATATGACATTAACATACTGTCATTTATAATTTAAAATTCTTTGAAAAAGGCAGTTATTGCCGAAAAATGTAAGACTATTTTAAATATATATATATTAAAGTAAAACAGACCTTAAATCGCTGACTACCTAAATCTACTATATATATATATATATATATATATATATATATATATATATATATATATATATATATGGTAAATTCAATTTGTTGGCGATTTAAGGTCTGGTTTTACTTCAAAATGTATATATTTAAAACAATCTTACATGTTTCGGCAAATGATGCCTTTTTCAAGGAATATAAAATATAAATGACAGTATATTAATGTTATTAATGTCATACATTTGAGTTGCTATGGATAAAATTACTCAAGGATACATTCCAATTGAATAATAATAAATCATGCCTTAGTATTCTAAAATAGATAAACAACAAAAACAGGGAGACGCAAGACATGAGTTATAATTATGTATGCGCCCGTGGAAATTATATCACTTGATGTAGAATCTTTATATACTAACATTCCTACAGATCTAGCTATAAACATAATAGAATCCAAATGGGATGAAATTAGTCCACACACATCACGAAATAAAAATGAATTTATTAGAGGTATACACTTCTGTCTCGACAACACATATTTTCAGTACAAACATTCTTTTTATAGTCAAACATTTGGTATTGCCATGGGCTCTCCTTTAGCTGCTCCTATTGCAAATCTGGTAATGGAGCATTTAGAACAAAACGTTATCAATTCATTAGACTTCCTTTTATCCAATTTCCATTTTATTCAAAAAATATGTTGATAATATCATAACATGTATTCCGACTAATAAAATAAACTATCTTTTATATAAATTCAACAATTTTCATAACAAATTAAAATTCACTATTGAAGAAGAAATTAATAATAGTATTAATTTTCTTGATATTTCTTTAAGCTATGATAGACAGGGCACTATTTATACAAATTGGTATAATAAACCCACAGCTTCTTTGCAATATATGAATTGCCACTCAAATGCTCCTACAGTATTCAATAAAATGATTATAAATAATATGACTGATAGAGCAGTAAAACTATCACATACTCAATATAGAAAAGATAACATGAAGAAAATTAAAAGAATCTTTACAGATAATAATTATCCACCACAACTTATAGACCAAACAATTAAAAAAAGAATACACCAAATATACAACACTGCAGACACCAATAACAATTTAAACAATGACACAACATATATCACGATTCCATATGTTCCACAACTATCAGAAAAAATTAAATACACTTTAAAAAAATATGATATAGCTACAACATATAAACTTAGTAATACCAATAAACATTTATTTTCAAAACTTAAACCTAAAATAGAAAAAAAATCGAGAAACACATGTCATCTATAAAATACCATGTCGCGATTGCGATAGTTACTACATAGGCCAAACTAAACAATATTTATACCAAAGAAAACAAGCCCACAAATACTCTAAAACAGACAAAACTGCTTTATCTACACAAACTACAACGCGATCACTATTTCGATTTTGAAAACACACAGATAATTGATAAAAAACAACACACAATGAAAAGGAAAATTAAAGAAATGATTAGTATTAAACAGGAAAGAAATTCAATTAACAACAGAAGTGATATAAAAAATTTAAGCAGTATATACTATAACTTAATTATGTAACGATCTGCAATTTACCATCATAATATATGTTGCTGTTATATAATTATATAGCTTAAGTTATTTAAATATCTATACATTTGCTTATCATGCTGACAGTTCCGTGTTTTGATTCCTGTCTGGTTGTCCGAGTAGGTTTTCGTGGTTTTCCTTCTCGTTTAAGGCGAATGCCGACAGCTTCACATCTTAAGACGCTCCACGGGCGCATACATAATAATAACTCATGTCTTGCGTTTCCCTGTTTTTGTTGTCTATCTATTTTTAGAATACTAAGGCATGATTTATTATTATTCAATGGGAATGTATCTTTGAATAATTTTATCCACTCAACTCAAATGTATGACATTAATATACTGTCATTTATATTTTATATTCCTTGATAAAGGCATCATTTGCCGAAACATGTAGGGTTGTTTTAAATATATATATTTTAAAGTAAAACCAGACCTTAAATCGCCAACAAATTTAATTTACCATATATATATATATATATATATATATATATATATATATATATATATATATCCTATAGCTAATGAGTAGAAACAAAGACTTTTTTTAAAATAAATTGGTCTCGTTGAATTAACTAAGTTGGTCAATTTGCTCCATGCATTTCCCTTTTCACAAATTAATTTTAAATTAAATTTCACAACGGCGTTCATAGAAATCGCTATAAGAGGAAAATGTTATTTTATTTGATATTTGCCCGTGGATTTAAATTTAAATTACGTTTATGTCATGTTATCAAGTTTGCATAGTATATTTTTTAAAAGCTAGAAATAATTAGGAAGTCCAATTAAAAATTGTATTTACCATATGAATTTTTAATAAAAGAAATTTTGTTCGCTTTTGAAATTTTAATCACGTATTTTCGCGTAAATTTAATAGTAGAGAAGAGACATTCTCGAATGCACGTTTGATTGTAAGCGTTTTTGCGAAAATGTTAATTTAATGATCTTTCAAATACATCTCTTCAACTTAGAATCAAAATAAAAATATCAATATTTTCTGGAGGAAGACAGCGAAGTAAACTAAGTACTTCTTCAATACGTTAATGCTTTAGTTGACAGAACTTGGAAATATTACAAAATTTATTTTTAAAAAACTTTCAATAAATTGCTATTATGGTTCAGTTATTGATCATTAAGGTACAAAAAATAATAGAGCAATTTGCCATAAAACTTTCCCGAATGGGTTATAAAATACAGAATTTATCGATTATTAAGTATGCAGTTTCGTGAAAATGAAAGAGAAGGGATTAGATTGTGATACGAGGGACGTTCGAGTTTAAACGAGAATTTAAAATTTTGCGAACTGTAGATCTGGGTTATGGGATTGGAGAATTGTCACTGACGCGGTTCTTAAATCGTGGTACTAACAGTGTTATTCAGTCTATCGATTTTTCGGTAGATCTACCAATTGGTATCTATCGATCTAACGAAAAAGTTTTGAATGTTTGCATTTTGTCTGAAGTAAATATTAAATTAAGAATCGTTTATTTAGAACTTTGGAGAATTAAGTAGTTTTAAGAATTAATAGAATTATTAAACTACTTAATTCTCTGAATAATAAGATACCGTTTACAATAGAAAAAGAACACGGATAACAAATTAAACTGGTTAGATATTACGATATACAAAAAATGTAGAAAACCTACATTTACAAATAATATACTTCATGCGAAAGCAAAACAATTATTTATTTTTTATTTAATAAATATAAATTCATTTATATTTTTTATATCCTTGACAAAGGCATCATTGCCGAAACATGTAGGGTTGTTTTAAATATATATACTTTAAAGTAAAGCCAGACCTTAAATCGCCAACTGATTGAATTTACCATATATACATGTATATATATGTACATATATGTATATATATGTATATATATATATATATATGTATATATATGTATATATATATATGTATATATATATATATATATGTATAATATATACAGGCTGTCCCAGCTGACGCGGTTTCTTTGATAATTTGTTTATTTTACAGTATAGAGAAAAAAGTTTCAAATAAAAGTTGTCCCTATTTAAACGACGCATTGCTAGAAAATATTTTAAAATATATAGGGTGTCCCAGTTATAGAAAAAGCGTATGTAACATTATTATTTTAAATGGATCAGCCTATATATTATATTTTTTTTAGATTCTACATGATATTTTAAGTAACTTTTATTAAGACCTACCTATACCTATGTGCTTTTGTTTTCGAGAAAATACAAATTTTATCAAAAATTTTGCAATTGCAGCGCTCTCATTAATGAGCTGTAGGATCAAAACTAAAAAAGGTAGAAAATTTTGGTTTGCGCAAATTGATACGTCTTGAATTGCTTTACTATTTCAAATATTAACATGTACGGATCCTTTTGTTGACATACAGTTACTGGCGCCAACATTTGGAAACATTTAAATGCCAGTAACTCTGTTTTTTTAAATAGGACACTCTATATCTGTTTACAGGATTGGATGTAAAATTAAATTATCTTTCTTTTGATATAAGAAGGTAGCCATTTATCTTCAACCGTTTTAGAGAAAAATGTATATTTCTTCTGCTACTGTCGAAACAGACCACTTCAATTTGCACGAAGTAGGCTACGTAACAATAATATTATGGCAGATATTATATTTAATAACCATTTGAACCATTTATAAGTATACACAAGTAATAAGCTTAATTTAAATTTGTATAATAAACAATTTTAACAAAACAGGACTTCTCAACAAATAAAAACATAACATAAACATAAAACGCAACAAAGACAGTTTTAAAAAGACATAAGGAAATGCGTGAAATAGGAAACGCACATTACAAATGTAGTGTTCATTAATTTATTTTTCGAAATGTCTTCCGTTTTGGTCGAAACAATTACGAACACGTTTTTTAAACGATTGTTCAACATTTCTCAACATGATTGGGCTGATTTCTTGAAATGCCAGGGTAATCCGCTGACACATATCTGCCGGTGGTCGGTGGCGTAACATAGACTTTGTCTTTAATGAAACCACATAAAAAGAAATCACAACTTGTCAAGTCTGGTGATCTCGCGGGCCAGCTTACTGGACCTCCACGTCCAATCCATCTATTGGGGAACGTTTCGGTCAAGAACTGGCGCACTTCTACGGCATTATGTGGAGGTGCTCCATCCTGCTGCATCCACATCCTACGTGGAACTGCTAGAGGAACGTCTTCTAATAAATTATTCAACTCATTTTGTAAAAAGTTCAAATATATGGCTCCAGTCAGATGTTGGTTAAAAAAAAATGGTCCAATTATGCGAGTACCTAATATACCTGCCCACACATTTAGGGACCATCTTTGTTCGCTACCAGTTGTCTGGAATTGATGGGGATTGACGGTGTCATAATAATGATAATTGTGACGATTAACAAAACCGTTTTTGTGAAAAGTTGCTTCATCCGAAAACATAACAAAACTAAAAAAATGTTCATCGTTGTCAATTTTGTCAATGGCCCACTGGCAGAAGTTCTGTCGACGTTCAAAATCAGTTGGAAATAATTCTTGATGAAGTTGAATGTGGTAGGGATGAAATTTATACTTTTTTTATAATTCTATGCACAGATGTTTTACTAATTTCTGTGGTTCTGCTTACTAGTCGCACACTGGTATGAGGATTTTCTTGAATGCAGCCCAACACTGAGATTTCATTTTCTTCCGTAATCGACATACTAATACGGATTCGTTTTTTATAATTAATACTGCCTGAACTTTCAAATCTTTCTCGCAACAATTCAAACGCTGTACTTCGCGGATGCCTGCGTTCCGGATATTGCTGGGCATAACATCTCGACGCTAACAGGGGATTACGGTTGCATTCTCCCAAAACAAATATCATGTCAATCATTTCCTCTCGAGTCAATGACATTTTAAATTGGCGAAAACGTTTAATTTTTAAAGAAAAATTGGTATTTCGTATCCCCTTCAGGAGAAATGTTCCAAAATTCAAAATGTCTGTTGGATTGTGGTACTCTTACTACTATATGTGTTTACATTTACAAACGTCATTTGTATGATTTTGTAACTTTTGTTTTTTGATAGTATTATGTCAGCCTACTCAGTTGTATTTTGTCACAAAATAGAAAGTAATTACATTTTTTATAAAAGGATTGTGAACAAATATTATCCTTAGAAATTGCTTTATAATACAAATTTAAATTAAGCTTATTACTTGTGTATAATTATAAATGGTTCAAATGGTTATTAAATATAATATCTGCCATAATATTATTGTTACGTAGCCTACTTCGTGCAAATTGAAGTGGTCTGTTTCGACAGCAGCAGAAGAAATATACATTTTTCTCTAAAACGGTTGAAGATAAATGGGTACATTCTTATATCAAAAGAAAGATAATTTCATTTTATATCCAACCCTGTAAAAAGATATAGGGTGTCCTATTTAAAAAAACAGAGTTACTGGCATTTAAATGTTTCCAAATGTTGGCGCCAGTAACTGTATGTCAACAAAAGGATCCGTACATGTTAATATTGGAAATAGTAAAGCAATTCAAGACGTATCAATTTGCGCAAACCAAAATTTTCTACCTTTATTTAGTTTTGATCCTACAGCTCATTAACGAGAGCGCTGCAATTGCGAAATTTTTGATAAAATATTTATTTTCTCGAAAACAGAAGCACATAGGTATAGGTACGTCTTAATAAAAGTTATATAAAATATATATATATAGGGTGATCCATTTAAAATAATAAAGTTACATACGCTTTTTCTATAACTGGGAAACCCTGTATATTTGAAAATATTTTCTAGCAATGCGTCGTTTAAATAGGGACAACTTTTATTTGAAACTTTCTTCTCTATACTGTAAAATAAACCAATTATCAAAGAAACCGCGTCAGCTGGAACAGCCTGTATATGTATATATATATATATATATACATATATATATATATAACTAATATATATATATAATTATATATCAATTAATAAATTCTTGGAGTTTTTCGGCTTTTATATGAAATATTTACAAATATCAAATTAGTATGTAATTGCAAAGTGAGGATGAAAACATTGCTGTCTACAAATTACAAAGCAAGTCATAGGAATTTTTTTTTTTAAATGAAAAATATTGTCTACGTTTGGACTTGAACCCAAGTCTAAGGTTTGCCGGACCGTTGCTTTACCACTTAAGCCACGATAGACCTTGGTTCGAGCTATTTAGAAATGCAAATATAAAGTAACAGTGTTAATGATTAAAAACTCATTTATTAATTATCTCTATATTTCGCAACGATTTTGTTGCTTCTTCAGGAGACACCGTGCCCGTGAAGGCAGCTACCAGCGATAGCAAAAATAAGCAACCCCAAACTGGCTCCAGCAATTCTCGAAATACCGTAGCGCTCCAAAGACTTACCTTTTGTGGGCGGGTTGCTATTGAAAATACAAACCAACGAGCCAATATCCTAGCTAGGCCTCAGTGAAAACGACGTGGGGTTGCTTTCGAAACGTTGAAACTGACTAGTTCTTAATTTGAAAAAGGGTGGCACCATGTATTCTTTGTTTTGTTGGAGTGTAAACCGTAATTATTACGTCACAAGGAGGGCGTAGAGAATAATTTGACGCACCAGGTGAAAAGAGAAAATGTTAAGGGAAGAAGCTACGATTGCCAATCAAAAGAAAACACTCACATAAATATTATTACCACTAGATTTATTACAGTATGTTTACTCTTCATCAATTCTAAACAGATAAGTATAAACTGTTCCTATAAAACGAACAGACCAACACATATATAAATTCCAAAAGTACCAGTTATATCTCAGCAAGTATTCGATGCCAGCAAACGCGTTAACCCCTGTATATAAATTGCAGAAATAAATTAACAATAATCGAATCAAGCAAATGGGTGTAACTAACTTACAAAAATATATTAGACATATAATTCATAATTAACATAATCAACTACTCAAAATCACATAAAAAGGGCCTCTAATCAGGAACACGTCCAACTCTTTGAATACAAAAAACGAAAATATCTCCATTGCGAACGATCATTCTCTCGCGACTCTCCTACCTACCTTCGATGCGTACGACAAGTACAATGCACAAATATACGTCTACCTCGCCCGAAGATAATTCCAATATACGATAAGAAAATCTAATCGACGAGGGTCGCTAGAGAAAATATCGTAACAAGGCTTCATACGAGGCCTATCGAGTCAGTTCGTCCTTCTCATTAGACCTATGGCTTTCGTGCTCTGGAATTCAGGCTAGTCAGTTAGCATGCATTGTTATCTTAAATTATTAATAGGAATTATTCACTAAGATAAATTCTGCAAATCTCTTATGTCAAATATTGATTTAATTGACATCGCAACTCTTTAGCTCGTGTCTTTAATTAGTTCTTGATTCTAAGACATCGATGACTTCGATCCTTCTTTTCAAACTGGAACATAAGACTTACCCTTTCTCCAACCAATCAAAGCATATATTTATTGTCGTATAGTTGGATAGATTGTACGAAAAATTGAGTTAATCAGAAAACATTTCGTTATTTTAGAGGAGCGAACGGTTGATAAAGGAAGGTAAAGTATTTTTTGGACAACGAACGTTTAAATTAAACCGAAATTACGTTTAATTCTCAATACATAAACATCTTTGCTCCTGCGAAAATGTTTCCGAACGCGTCGGACGCCGTTTTCAGAAGGCGCACTCGACCTTCTACGCCATTTACTTAATTTCGTTAAATCGTGGAAAATGTACTTTTCGTATTTCTCTAATCTCCTAAAATTAATTGAATAATCTCGCGACTTTCACTTGTCTCGCGTAGGGGGCTGTGGTGAAGTGGATACTTGAATTTCGTATATCGCCAAAGCATTCTACTTCCTCGCTAATTTAGTTTCTTCAGTCGATTCACGACAAACATTCCCCGCCCTCTTTTAAAATTATCCACTTTAAAGCGTCACTTCTGGTCCGAGTCGCAATTTAGATGTTTCGCTCTTCTAAGTAAACTGAGAGAAATACCACTCGTCTATATGCATGAGCAAAAGGGAGATCTGCCGGCGACATTTTCTGATATAAAATTAGATCTGCCTGGCGAAAGACATGATAATTTGTCGGTTCGTATGCTCTTCATATTTTATTATTTATTTCTTACAATTTAGAGTTGTCAGAATTCTGAAGGATAGCTTAATGTATAATAAAACGTAATATTCCTTGGGGGTAATATTAATGTGTACAGTAATTTCATTTATCATTTATTTAATAACTCAGAGTAAACATTCTTAATAATTTTTCAACTGGTCTTAACATGAATGAATCATATAATCAACGTAGAACAAATTATTGGATCTCTTTTTTTCGAATCTAACGTTCGATATTTTGGTTCAGGATGAGGACTCGCTTATTGTTTCGTAGGATCCATATCACCCTACTTTTTGTGGTTTTATATATACCGTTTATTACCTAAACTACTAATTTTCCTTCTAATGACAATATACGTTACAGTTTTCGTAAAGAAAATTATGTTTTTTTATACAATGAATTACTTTTCTTAATTGCTGACCCGACAGACGTCGTGCTCTCCAAATTTCAATAAATTTGTATGTGACCGTTTTGTGAATTTGTGAAAAGATATTGGAAAAATGTGTAAATAAAGTAGAAATCAGAAAAAAACGTATTTCTGAGTGACAATTATATCTATTAACGATTATGGCTATGGATATTCAATTTGAGGAGGAGTACTTTCAGAAGTATGCCAATCGCCAATGGGAAATTATAGATGGATAACCAAGGATACGAAGATCCTTTTATATCGAAAAACTTATTTTACACTAATAAAGCTTAACTGTAATACTTTATAATCTGGTAACTGCACGTATGTACTACATACATATCAAAATCGATTATGTACGTATGTACATACTGCTATGAATAGTGGTTTTGAATTTGATAATACCACTATTCACAACCAATCTGTCAAGCTTAGATATTCAATCGGTTTATTTTCCAGATGAGACTGCTTTTCCCTCAGGGTTCCAATCGGAAAAGTGGAAAACACAATTTAATTAGTAAAATATTTGAGCGCCACTCAAAACTTGTTTGAGAAAAGTTATGATAAAGTCTTTAAGTTACTTCTTAAGTAATCTTCTTGAAGTAATGTTAAATAAAAAAACACAATAAACTTTAAATGAAACTTTAATACAAATAAAAAAAATATCTTTATGAAGTATAAAGATAAATATTGCGTTATTAAACAATATTATCAAGGTAAAAATATTATATGAAAATGACCGTAGCATATAATAAAAACTTCCTTAGTGACAACCGAGCAAAATTACAACTAATAAATTCCAAAGATACTTTTTAATTAATTAATCTGCCTGCGGATACAGCAAATCCGGCGTGCTTCAACTACACAAGTCAAAAATAAATATTCAAAATAAAAATTACATTCATAAATAATAAATTTCAACATTATACCCTAGCGTTCATAATAAATGTACAACGATAAATAATAAAACTTTTCAAAATATTTGCGGGGAAAAGTCCACAGCACTACGTATTGTTACGCTTCGCATATAAGAATATTTTAATTTATTTGTAAATAATATATTTCTTCTTTAAATATCTCGTATTAAAATATTAACTTAAGAGATTTTTCTACATATTCGTTTGCAAAGAGAAAGCATTTCTTTTGTTATATCCCTAACCGAGAGACCCTTGGTCTTCTACCTGACCCGTCAACAACGCTAACGTTCACTGTGAAATATCTATATACATTTCATTAAATTGTTTTAATTTAATTACATACATCTTCCTTTATATGTTGTGCTTCATATCATTAGAAAGCTTATTTCACAAGGGATATTTTAATAATATTTATGCCATCGATAGAACACCTCTTCAGGTCGCGCTTCTTATTAATTATTATTCAAGATGACGACCCTCTCTTCGACTCTTCGATTATTATTAGCACACGGCAACCACACCCAATAACCTGCAAAGCCGCGGTTTGTAATAGTATATTTATGTATGTTGTATATCTATGTATGTGTGTATGTCATCAGAACTAAATTGAACTGGTGTTATTATAGAAGTGTTTGAGCAATTGACATTACATATTGCTGTATGGTTTTGCTCTTGAATGTTAATTTAATATACAATGAATCTTTTTGGGTTCTACGTAGGTCCAAAAGTAAATGTAAGAAAATAATACAACAAGAAATAATTGGTTAATAATTATTTTATTGTCTGTTTGTATGTTCACATTTCATTCTGTTTCAACTTAAGATACTTCATTCTTAACTTAGAACTATTAAATTTTATTTCGTGAATCACACACGTACAGCCTTGCAGTTTCGATTTCGGATTTAATTGAATCTCGCAAATAAAGGCTTTTAAAGATTTCACTCACAAAAGGGGGAATTTGCCCGCCTAATGTTATATATATATATATATATATATATATATATATATATATATATAAATATTTCTATCTGAAATGTGGATCGGAAATGTGGTGCGTAGAACAAATCGTTGGCCCCTAGCATTTTTTTACAATATGGCCGACCTTGCAGCACTGAGTGCATACATAATTTACACGGAGCACAATCCTAGGCTTACATCAACCGATCGAGACGGAGATTTTTGAAAGATCTTGCAAACGAGTTATGCATGTCTGCTGTACTAACTCGAAGCAGTATTCCAAGAGTTTTGGGCAATAATTTTACACGTACATCACTAGAAATTGTTCTAGGATGCCAAATTACACAACCAGTCGTTACAACAGTCAGAGATCAATCATCTCGAGATACTTTTGAGCGTATTTCGGTATTTGGAAAATGTTACATTTGCCGGGAATTGAATCACAGACAAAGAAAAACGCGAAAAGCTTGTAATTCTTGTTCAAAACCAGTTTGTAATGAGCATTTTGTTACTAAGGCCGTATGCGATACCTGTAACCAACAGGCAGTTTAATCCTATTATTATTTATTTTCGTTCTTTTTATACATCTTTTTTATAACATATATAAATAAAAAAATGTAAAAATGCTACTTTTGTTCTTTCACATCCATCCATATGTAATTTTAAATGGAGGTACCCGGGTACCTATACCGGTCTTAGAGGTTGTAATAATTTCGGATGCCATTTTTTCGTTAAAAATTAAATCTAAATAACGAAGTATATATAATAAAATGTAATATAAAACGAGTTTAGAGATGTCCCAGAATTTCCAAGCTCAGCAAGTTCAAACACAAAAAATATTAATATTTATATCTGAAAAAGGCACCCGGGTACCCTTCCAGTCACATAAAGGTTAAACAAGTTTTCATTCTATTTACGATCACGCAATAACTAATCCACTTGCGTATGTAGTTAGCACATAGAAATCTAGACGCCTTATTCACTATTTAAAAAACGATTTACTTCAATCAAAACAAGTTTCTATTTCCTCACCCTTCTTCAATTCGCTTAATAGAAATAGGGCGATGCGCGGTGAAAAATGATTCACACTTTTCCTTCTCAAAAAGGAAATGCGTGTTCTGTTCGCATGACTGAACTATTGAAAGAAGATCGGATAATTTTTTTATGCGAAATGTCAATGTTATCTTTGTATAGTTTATTATATTTTTGCAGTAAAATGCCATGAACGCTTCAAGAAATTATATATTAAAGAAATACGAGGTGCATTCAAGTTCTAAGGCCTCCGATTTTTTTCCTAACTAACTACTCACCGAAAACTATGAAACTGGTGTTACTTCTCGACGTAATCTCCCTGCAGACGTACACATTTTTCACAACGTCGACGCCATGATTCCATGGCCGCGGCGAAGGCTTCTTTAGGAGTCTGTTTCGACCACTAGAAAATCGCTGAAGCAATAGCAGCACGGCTGGTGAATGTGCGGCCACGGACAGTGTCTTTCATTGTTGGAAACAGCCAAAAGTCACTACGAGCTAGGTAAGGTGAGTAGGGAGCATGAGAAATCACTTCAAAGTTGTTCTCACGAAGAAACTGTTGCGTAAAGTTAGCCCGATGTGCGGGTGCGTTGTCTTGGTGAAACAGCACACGCGCAGGCTTTCCCGGACGTTTTTGTTGCAGTGCAGGAAGGAACTTGTTCTTCAAAACATTTTCGTAGGATGCACCTGTCACCGTAGTGCTCCTTGGAACACAATGGGTAAGGATTACGCCCTCACTGTCCCAGAACATGGACACCATCATTTTTTCAGCACTAGCGGTTACCCGAAATTTTTTTGGTGGCGGTGAATCTGTGTGCTTCCATTGAGCTGACTGGCGCTTTGTTTTTGTATTGAAAAATGGCATCCACGTCTCATCCATTGTCACAATCGACGAAAAAAAAGTCTAATTCATGCCTTGGTTGCGCGTCGACATTGCTTGGAAATATGCCACACGAGCAGCCTTGTGGTCGTCCGTCAGCATTCGTGGCACCCACCTGGAGGACACTCTTCGCATTTTCAGGTCATCATGCAGGATTGTGTGCACAGAACCCACGGAAATGCAAACACTGGAGGCGATCTGTTCAACTGTCATTCGGCGATCCCCCAAAACAAGTCTCTCCACTTTCTCGATCATATCGCCAGACCGGCTTGTGCGCGCCCGAGGTTGTTTCGGTTTGTTGTCAAACGATGTTCTGCCTTCATTAAACTGTCGCACCCACGAACGCACTTTCGACACATCCATAACTCCATCACCACATGTCTCCTTCAACTGTCGATGAATTTCAATTGGTGTCACGCCACGCAAATTCAGAAAATAAATGATTGCACGCTGTTCAAGTAAGGAAAACGTAGCCATTTTAAGTATCCAAAACAGTTCTCATTCTCGACGCTGCCGCTACAATTCCATCTGCCGTACAGTGCTGCCATCTCTGTGACGTATTGACAATGAACGCACGCTCATTTTAAAACAATGCACATGCTTCTATCTCTTTCCAGTCTCGAGAAAAAAAGTCGGAGGCCTTAGAACTTTAATGCACCTCGTACATTGAAAAATGGTGGAACAAATTGAATTCTTTATTTTAAACAAGCGCGTAACCGAATAATTTTTTTAAACAAATGAATACTTCTACATACAAATAATATTAGTTGTGGAAAACTATTACGCATAGATCCGAAGGATTTTATGCAGCGACATACTAATGTTAGTAATGTTACTGTTTGCGAGTAGTATGGAGATAAATACGCTGCTCGAAATGAGCTGTAAATACGAAAAATTTGACACTCGCCTTAATTTGATAGCTAACACAGCTCAACCTTTCAATTACCGTAATAATATTCCAAACTTTTCCGAACACCTGTATATTTTATTATACAGGGTGTCCTCGAAATAAAAAGACAAAGTGTGAAAAGTGGAAAGTTGTAATTAAATAGAATATAAATCCAGAACATTTTCATAAAATTCCCTCTTATAAGTGAGGAAAAAATGACAAAGATATTTAAAAAAACTTTGTCACACCACTGTCCAATTATAATAAGTATCAGAGACGATATCTTAAAGTTAACCGACGATAACAAAACAGCTAGGGTGAGCTGTTTTCTGTTCTTAGGTCAACAGATGCGGTATCCAAAGGGCAACTAATTTTTTTTGAACACAATTCTTTTTAAATTGAGGCCTATGAAATTCCCAATGATGTCTTAATTTTGTCATGTGTCACATGTCGATCTTCGTTGATTTTGACTGCAGTTTTTGGTGCACCTGCTCTTGAATCGCGCTAAGACTAATGTATCCACGTTTGAATTCTCCATACAAAAACGTAGCCACTTAAGTCCAAAATACAAGGAAGCTATAACTACAAATTAATACGACGGATGTCATTTATGTTCGGCATACTAGGGCATAAAAGGCGCTACTAATCAAATGCCAGTACTAAAAATTAACCTCCATCTTTAGTTAGCCTAAATCCAAAGTTACAGTGCGATACGCATATTGTTGTAGCTACAACAAAGTTGACAAGTTAGTCGAAAAATGGAATGAAGCCGTGAATATTTTTTTATAATTTCCGAAGACAATTATTACAACAAGAATGCCTCGCCAAATTGGTTTCTGTTTTCGCTAATGAAGCACCACATCAGTCAACAATTTCTCCGAGTTCTCCGAGTGAGGTATACACTGTTACAAGCCGCCTTTAATTCGCGGTGGCACTTCTTCCATAATTATAAATGTAGTCAGGTTTAACGTTTCAAAACGAACGCCACCGTCTTCACTGAAGCTAAACTGTGGTACTGGCTTGTATGTTTATTAGCAACCCGTCCACACAAAATCCTTGGGAAGATTACTCAGAAATTACGCGCAAACTGTTTCGCGATATTACTCGCTATCACCTGTGGCAACAGAGTCAACTTCTAACAAATATAACATAGATAAACATATAGAAATATACTAAAGTAGTGATGCATATACCGCGGCCCACTGTTGATATTTATGTGGCCCGCAAACGAATTTTAAAAATTGTTGGAAAAACTACAAAAGTAGGTAAAAATCCATTCAAATCAATATTTCTTAACTTTTTATTTCATTCGAACTTTTGTAATTGTTAGTAAGATATGTATCTTTAAGTACCTACTACTTTCTTGTTCAGGTTTACTACGTAGGACAGGTATGCTCCTCGTCGTTCCAAGCATATTGTTACGAGACTAGAAATCTGTCGAACCAACTAGATTACTCGAAGATTCACGAAACACGTCGATATTATCCCCGAATAATGTGGTAGGTTCTCCATGTTAGGTAACTCGTATAAATACAACGCATCGCCCGCTATCGGGGCAGTTAAGTTTTAACTACGGACAAGCGAACGTTATATTGTTTGAATTGCAATCTGTGAATCTGTGAAGAATAAATATTTCGTCGTTCGAACTTGGCATCTACCTACGTAACAATATAATATCAATTTTGATATGGATAAACCAGACCCCAGTAAAAAACGCAGTCGTAAGGTTGAAGATGAAAATCGACAGTTTCAAGATATTTGGACAGAAAAATACTTTTTTATTTCATCCCATAACAAAAGTGTCGGTTTAATATGCAAGAGTAGTGTTTCTATTCCGAAGGAATATAATGTGAAAAGGCATTATGAAACCCAGCATCATACTTTTACCAAATTAACCGGTGAAAATCGAACGCAAAAAATTTCGACTTTACAAAGGGAACTAATAGGCCAGCAAGCCATATTTACAAAACCAATTCAAGATGCTGAAACAGCTACTGAAGTTAGCTTTGAAATATCTCCAATAATAGCGAAAACTTGTCGGCCTTTTAAAGATGGTGAGTTTGTTAAGCAGTGATTAGATATCGCGGCAAAAAAAAATTGTCCGAAAGATGCAAAGAGGTTTGAGAAAATTCAACTGAATCGGATGACTGTTCAAAGAAGACTTACCACATTAGCAGCTAACATAGAAGAGCAATTAGCTACGAAATCGAAAAGTTTTGAGTATTTTTCTATAGCACTCGACGAATCTACAGATATAAGTTCCACTGCTCAACTCTTAATATTTTTACGAGGTGTAACGCAAAATTTTGAAGGAGTGAAGAACTGATTGGTACGAGTTCTTTGACAAGTCAAACCAAAGGGAGTGACATGCTCAAAGCTCTTATGGAAAAATGTTCTATAATGGATTTGGATTTAACGAAGTTATCTGGAATTACAACTGACGGAGCACCTTCAATGGTTGGAAGTAAATCTGGGATAATAACTATGTTAAAAGAGTATTTACAAACTAAAAACATAGATGTAAATGGGATTTAAGTAAAACACTTATACTAATTTCCAGTATATATTACACTTTATTATATATTAATAAATGGATGACATGTTTCGCTACGATGTAGCTTCTTCGGATCTTATATTACTACTGTATAAGTGTTTTACTTAAATCCCATTTACATATAATGGATTTCCAGCAAGTATCGGCCGATTCAATTAAATTTAAAAACATAGATACCAAGGAATTAATGCAGTTTCATTGCATTATACATCAAGAGGCCCTCTGTTCAAAAATATTGGGATTTGAAAATGTGATGAAAGTTGTAGTACCTACTGTAAACTTTATAAAATCACGAGGTCTCAATAACAGACAATTCACACAATTTCTCGAGGATATTGAAAGCGAATATGGTGATCTCCTGTTTTACACTGAAGTAAGGTGGCTAAGTCGTGGGTTGTCACTAGAGGGGTTTCTTAACTTGATTGAAGAAATCAAAATATTTCTGGCGGAAAAGAAAAAGGACGTCTCCGAACTCGACAACCCTGATTGGCTGTGTGACTTAGCGTTTCTTGCAGACATCACAAATCACTTGAATGTCTTAAATACGCGATCCAAGGCAAAGATCAATTGATTTCGCAGTTACACTCTCATGTTTCGTCCTTTCAATGCAACAGGACACAAATCAATTCAGCCATTTACAGCCATTTTCTGAACTACAAAAAAATTATGGAGAAATTCAATAAAACTGATGTCAATTTCGCTTATGTTGAAAAAATTGATATTTTAATACAAGCTTTTCATGATCGTCCTCTAGACTTCAAAAAAGTTAAACCTCTATTAGACATTTTCAGCAATACTTTCAACATTTCACCCGAAAATGCACCGGAATCAATACAGCTGGAATTGATAGACATGCAAAATGATGATAATTTACGAAACAAGTTTAATGAAAGTAATTTACCCAACTTTTACCGTTGCGTTGACAAAACCGCTTATAGAGAGTTGCGAATAAATGCATTGAAATGCGCAAGCTTATTTGGATCGACGTATATTTGTGAGCAAACGTTTTCAGTGATGAAACTTCACAAAACAAAAAATCGAAACCGTCTGGCAAATGAAAATCTGGAAGCAATTTTACGTGTGGCGACAAGTAATGTGGAGCCAAACATAAACAAAATTGTTAGGTGAATGCAATGTCATGCATCAAAATAATAAAACATGAAATATTACGATATTAAAAATTACTGAAAAGTCACCTCCATCAACGGGAACGTACAGACGCGTTTCGCTCTAATTGAAGCTTATCAATGTACGGTATCTCGAAGATGAAATATTGCATTGTAATAATTAGATTACATTACGATTACATAATTACAACAAACACTTTTGAATGTTCTTTTATTTTTATCATTTGTAGTATTATACTATTTAAAAATAAAAATATTTGTGTTAATAAGTATTCTTTGTAGTGGCCCGTCCTTGGCTTATAATTTTCCCGAGTGGCCCCGGTTCCCTATAAGTCTGTGCATCCCTGTACTAAAGGATACCATAACAATATGTTTAAGATATTTATAGTGAAGGATACAAAAACACAGTTAGTTAAAACGTATTGCCAAGTGTCGTGACTTCTAGAAAAAATTAGCGCGATCGATGTAATTGTATACGGGAAATGATTACTTTAATTCGCAGTCGGCACGCGGTATCTGTTCCTGCGTAAGTCATCGTGTCGTCTCGTTCAGTCGTTCGGTCAGTCTCTTAACTGTCTGCGTGATGTTTGTGTTTTCTTCTACGATTTCGATTTCACATGCGGAACTGGTTGGAAATAGTAAAGGGTTTCTTTTTGTCGGTTCTAAGGGCAAGCCCGATTTGCATATTCATGTAAACGAAACATTTACAACACGAACAGCAGGAATATAAATTCGTTTCTTTGTGGGGTTGTTTAACCTATACGTACAGTATACAGTTATGATAAGAGGGCAAGGGGTACAAAGAAATGATATATACTGGCGTGCTGAACACGGTAAGGTAGATGGGAATACGATTGGAATTATGAAAGAGGGAGTTTAATCGATATAACATAAATAAAATACAATGATAACCCGATTCGGTTTCATTTTCATGTTGTATTTGTGTTTGCATTCGATAAAAATAACTCGAAATAATAAATTTAAACTCACGAAATGGAATTCCTCCTCTTTTTTTTTAGGGAACTGTTTATCTATATTTAATTGACTTATCCATTAATAAGGCTGTCAGGAAAGTGCTGCGTACCAAGTGTAATGAAAATAATAATACAAAATAACTAGTAAAAAAGGCTCTATATTGTTCTTGAGGATACATTTAATATCCTTTCGTAATATATATATTTTTTGAATATAAGTAAATGTAGGATATAACTAAAAAATACAATCTCGAGCATGTTTTTTAATTCCGGAATTACGGGATTTTTGAAGCGTAATCCCGGGACCCGGGATTAATCCCGGGATTAGACTATGCGGTTTCTAGTTGGGCTCAAATTAAAAAAAAAAACTTAAGTAATTCCTTAAAAATTATTTATTAATATTTTTGTCCAGAAACCTGGACAACGTTTTTAATTAATAAGTTTTTTAATTAATCAATTTAATTCTATGCATGTAATTCTATGTATTCTAAGATTTCTTTTTAATTTGAATTTTATCACTTCATTCAGAGGGACCAGGCATTCCCCGTTATTAACGTTTATGACAGCGTTAACCCCAATATTATAATTATAACATCCCTTTTAGAAATGTATTTAACACAAATTTATCAACTTAGTTGATGGTTATTTTTTCAGGCCTTTTACTATTTTGTATTATTCCTACTTAAGGTATAGCCGCTAAGGTCATCACATGTATAGGCACATCAGTTAAGCCTTCTAATGTTCAAATCAAAAGTTTCCCGCCTATTGTAATAAACACGCCTTTGTCCGTTAAACCAGACGAACCCTTTACAAAGTTTTATTACGGTCGCATTATTAAGGGCCTTTGGTATTAAACAATACCATTTCGGAGACACGATTTATCTCAAGTCACGTCTGGTTAAAACCATGTAACTAGCTTGTTTCGACCAATCGTAAGTGTCTTATGATACATTGGAGAATATAGTTAAGTTTGCTAAGATCCATCAAGGGGAATACACGCGCTATTCCAAGCAACTTCAAGCGTTACTGAAATTAGATATGTAACCGAGTTTTTGAAATTATATATTTGCTGTCGCTTATGTAAATTTAGTTTTTGTTTATTACTTAATAATTAAAGAGTGTTGTGCCTTCAACAAGTGTTTTTTTTTTATTCTGCGAACCACTGAGCAAAGGAAGAACTTCTATTCAAAAGTTCAATTGACGACGATTAAACGAAATTTAGTTATTACGGATTTACGACCCGTGATTACGCAGAAGTGTCAAACCCAGCCACATTCGCCCAAAACAATTGTTGCACAACACAATACACAATATACTAAAATAAGGAACAAAAAAGACAATACAAAAAATTATTTACAATTTCGAAAATACAATCGCAGAAATATCAAAGCTGCTTCGTAATTTATTGGCAACATAAGTAGCAGCTGAAAACGCTCGCTCATGTTCTACACTGGTTGGAGGAATAGACAATAGATATTTATATGCTAATCCTAAGTGATATCCACGAACTCCTCAATTTTCGAACAGGCTCGTTTCGTGGCTAATACTATTTACCAACTCCGATTCATTTTGTACGTCAGGATCTGGGGATTCCATGCTCTTATTAATTTCCAGCTGTAACTTTTCCTTAAGTGTCAATTGGGGTTGGGAAGTTTGTTGCCTTGGCTCATCATCTGTTCGTGATCCTGACCTTTCTTCCTCTTCCGTGTCATATCAACTATTTAGTCTTTTAACAATACTCTTTATTTGCGCTCTCACTAAAGCCTGTGTAGGAACTAGAAATAAGTGAAGCCATTCCAAATCCGATAATAACTGATTTTCATCATCTTTTCGTGGATTTTGTAAATAATTCAACACACCAGTTAAATCATCATTTCGTCGTTGCTTTATACGTTCCACTAAGGATGTTTTCATTATTTTGGCGAGTGCTGAGTTTTGCTTGAGAATTGTTTTATAAGAAATTTCAAAGCGGCATCAGCTGTGTCTAAATTAGCATCTCGTCGACAGATTGCTTCTACTGTTAGTTTAATTGGGGTCAGCACATCAACAATTTTATTTATCAAGTCAAAATCAGCATCTTCTAAACGGATTGGATGATTGAGATCTATAAGAGCTTTTTGAATGCAGGTTTTTAAAAAAGAAAATCGTTCCAGAATGGTTAAAAGACTATTCCACCTGGTTTTACAGTCCAAAAGAAGTGACTGCTCCTTTTCATGTTCAATCTTCACATATTTTTGAAGTACTGTTTCATTTTTCAATGGTAATCTTTTGGAATACACTATAACTTTTTCTTTATCAGCTCATTAATGTTTTCATCTTTCGTTAACTCTGGTATGTGTTCTCGCGTAAGTTCATTTTGTGACATTAAGATTAAACCTGATTCTGGACAGTTTAAATCTTCTAAATTGTCATCATCATCGCTATCGTTCATGTAATCAGTAGTCACAGCTGGTTCATATCATCTGAGTCTGAGGTAGGGCTGTCTTGCCTGTCTTGAAAATAATTCTTTATTTTATAAAGCACATCACAGACGGCCAAATTGATCCATGTGCGAGGCACAGTTGTTGTTCAGTGCAAACAAGCTGTCCCATCATAACGTTCGCTCCATCGGTTACAGTAGCCACGATATCAGTTTCCAGGAAAATATCAAATATACTTAAACGCTCTTTCAATATACGAAGACAATTTTCAGTCGTCATACTTCCATGAATAGGAACGAGTCCTAAGCTACAATTTTTATATATTTCAAATGTTTTAATTCTGCAGTTACTTGCTTCCTTATTTTTTTACTGTAATCCATAACACGATTTCGAATTGTGACGGCTGATTTTGGTAAATCCGTGTATTTCGCTAAGAGCAATTTTCCCAAATCGTCTGATGCAATCATTTTTGCCAAAACATCATCCAGGCAATCGTCGGCACTTTTAGTAAAATAATCCTCTAACTTTCGCTTAGCTGGCGGCGGCGCTGTGTTCAGATTTTTAGAATCTTGACTATTGAAGCTGTTAAATGATTAACGTCACACGTGGCACACGACATGAAGATGTCCAGAATTGTTTTGCACAATGTAAAATTTGAATGGAGCGATATAGGGATAGGGGAAAGATTTATATTGAAGGTGATAATAATTGAATGTGTATAAATTTAAAATAAACAGTTTTACAGCATCGGTCTCGTTATTTTATAGCTACACCTCGTATATCTAAACTCATACTTATTCCTAATTATCATTAAACCCCACAATTTAGTACGATGGTACACTTAAATGTAATGCACACGCGCTTGTACAGCGCGGACGAAATGGTCCTTAGAAGCGCGTCAGGTAGAATGTGGAAGTGACGTCCCTCCACTAGACGCATGTACAGGTTTGAGGTCGCTGAATTCATCCAGTGATATGTTAACGCGAGTGAAACAGCGTGGTGTTATCGAATTTCGCTACTGAAAAAGTGATTTCTAGTGAGATTCATTGTCATTTAAAGGATCTTTATGGTGATGATGTTGTTGATAGGTCTGCTGTAAATCGATGGTAATCAAATTTCGTGATCGTGAGCCTGGAATTGCAAAAATTATTGATAAAACACGCAGCGGCCGTCTGATCACTGCCACAGACGATGAACATCGCAAACTGTTCGACGATTTGATTCAAAATGACTGGCGAATCACTTAAAAGCGCATCGCAAACAATATTGGAATATTAAAGAAATGTGTCGGTTTCATTGTTGAACAATTGGGATACCGTAAAATCTGTGCACGCCGTCCCACAGACGAGGACACAAGGGTAATTATTACACCTCGGACGTTGTGGTCAAGTCTTGGATTCAAGAAAAGTCGGAAGAACTTTTCAGTAACGGAATGAAAAAACTTTTTACACGTTGGCAGAAATGTGTTAGTCTTAACCAGGAATGCACAGACTTATAGGGAACAGGGGCCACTCGGGAAAATTATAAGCCAAGGACGGGCTACTGCAAAGAATACTTATTAACACAAATATTTTTATTTTTAAATAGTATGAATTACTACAAATGCTAAAAATAAAAGAACATTCAAAAATGTGGGTTGTAATTATGTAATCGTATTGTAATCTAATCATTACAATGTAATATTTCATGTTTTATTATTTTGATGCATGACATTGCATTGACCTAACAATTTTGTTTATGTTTGGCTCCACATTACTTGTCGCCACACGTAAAATTGCTTCCAGATTTTCATTTGCCAGACGGTTTCGATTTTTTGTTTTGTTAAGTTTCATCACTGAAAACGTTTACTCACAAATATACGTCGATCCAAATAAGCTTGCGCATTTCAATGCATTTATTCGCAACTCTTTATAAGCGGTTTTGTCAACGCAACGGTAAAAGTTGAGTAAATTACCTTCATTAAACTTGTTTCGTAAATTATCATCATTTTGCAATTCCAGCTGTATTGATTCCAGTGCATTTTCGGGTGAAATGTTGAAAGTATTGCTGAAAATGTCTAATAGAGGTTTAACTTTTTTGAAGTCTAGAAAACGATCATGAAAAGCTTGTATTAAAAATAACAATTTTTTCAACATAAGCGAAATTGACATCAGTTTTATTAATTTCTCCATATTTTATTTGTAGTTCGGAAAATGGCTGTAATTGGCTGAATTGATTTGTGTCTTGTTGCATTGAAAGGACGAAACATGAGAGTGTAACTGCGAAATCAATTGATCTTTGCGTTGGATCGCGTATTTAAGACATTCAAGTGGTTTGTGATGTCTAAAAGAAACGCTAAGTCACACAGCCAATCAGGGTTGTCGAGTTCGGAGACGTCCTTTTTCTTTTCCGCCAGAAATATTTTGATTTCTTCAATCAAGATAAGAAACCGCTCTAGTGACAATCCACGACTTAGCCACCTTACTTCAGTGTAAAACAGGAGATCACCATATTCGCTTTCAATATCCTCGAGAAATTGTGTGAATTGTAGGTGATTGAGACCTCGTGATTTTATAAAGTTTACAGTAGGTACTACAACTTTCATCACATTTTCAAATCCCAATAATTTTGAACAGAGGGCCTTTTGATGTATAATGCTATGAAACTGCATTAATTCCTTGGTATCTATGTTTTTAGTTTGTAAATACTCTTTTAACATAGTTATTATCCCAGATTTACTTCCAACAATTGAAGGTGTTCCGTCAGTCGTAATTCCAGATAATTTCGTTAAATCCAAATTCATTACAGAACATTTTTCCAGAAGAGCTTTGAGCATGTCACTACCCTTGGTTTGACTTGTCAAAGAACTCATACCAATCAGTTCTTCACTCACTTCCAAATTTTGCGTTACACCTCGTAAAAATATTAAGAGTTGAGCAGTGGAACTTATATCTGTAGATTCTTCTAGTGCTATAGAAAAATACTCAAAACTTTTCGATTTCGTAGCTAATTGCTCTTCTATATTAGATGCTAATGTGGTAAGTCTTCTTTGAACAGTCATCCGATTTAGTTCAATTTTCTCAAACCTCTTTGCATCTTTCGGACACATTTTTTTTGCTGCGATATCTAAACACTGCTTAACAAACTCACCATCTTTAAAAGGCCGACTAGTTTTCGCTATTATTCGAGACATTTCAAAGCTAACTTCAGTAGCTGTTTCAGCATCTTGAATTGATTTTGTAAACATAGCTTGCTGGCTAGGGGTATGACTTTTTTGTAACATATATTGTGCATGGCCGTACATGATGAGAAATGGCAAAAATATAATAATTGCGTTTTTAGTTTTTCATTTTATTAAAAAAACATCCCGCACCGACCAAGATGAAAAATTGTGGATTTTACACTGGATGAAGAATACAACTCAATTGAAAAGGCCTAACATTTTTTGTTATGTAAAAATATGCTGTTTATTTAAGCGTTCTGTTTTAGTTTTTTATTTTCAAAACAAATTAAAAATCACAAAAATAGCTTGCAAAAAGTTTTATTTTTTAATTTTTTCATTAGATGCAATAAATTTTAAGTTTAAAGTGCGTTCAGTTTTACAATAATTAAAGATTTCTTGTGTTACTTTAATGGCTCGTTCTGCACAAATATTGGTTTGTTTTAAATTTCTAATAGCGGAATCTTCCTCCACCCAGTGTTTAAGAAAACATTTATGAGCATTTTTGAAGGGCTTTACAGATGTTTTCAAATTTTCAAAGTTATTGTGGCGAAAACGTTGATCTGAAAACCAGATATCGTACCATGCGCTGCATATAAATTTACAAATTGGTAAAAGTTCTGTCCTGTGTTCGGGTTTGAGTATAAAAGTTAAAAGTGCCAGTATGGCTCTGGAATTCCAGCGGGCATTACTGAGTGATGGTAATACACGGAATTTGATAAATGGAAACAAGTTATTTTTCTCAAAATATTTGAATGCTTGTCCCAATTCGTACAAATACTGCATGTCATCACGCCACTTGATATTGTGTATTTCCAATATTATATCGCTTTGTTTGAAGTTTTGTTTAAGATTTTCGTACTTTGTTATCAATTCTGTAAAAATATCATACGAAATATTTGGTGATGTAGATTTTTCAACAAGCATTTCATTCATGACATGCTTTAAAATCAAATCTAACACATGGTGTTGACAACCAATATATTGCGGAGGTGAAAAGGATTTTTCCTGAAACGACGTCTTCAGTAAATGAACAATTCCATTTTTTTTCCCTGTATTGACATTTGTAGTATCACAAATAATCATTTTAATGGAATTCCATAGTTGAAATTTGTTTAAAATGTTTTTGATGCCTGCAATATAATATTATAGTAAGCTATCTAGTTATTTATAACTTTTAATTTAATTAGCACCTTCAAATATTGTCAAACTTTTTCCATTATTAAGCTCCATGACCGCCAACCTGACTTCTTCAAGCTCGTTTGTCAACACCACTACCTGAACTTCTTTTTTACCATATTTCTTCCCATCAAAATGCATACACCATTTTTCTTCTTTTAATGTAGCTATATACTTTTCTTCCAAACGTTCTGCTGCTTTTATTGAGGCCTTATAAATACCAGATTGTGAGGGTGTTGGAATATCAATACCCGATTTCACCAATTCCTTACATATTTTTGCTGCATTTTTTGTGCTCACGTTGGAAGTCTGAACAATTTTCACTGCCGCCTTAGTTGAACAGGCCACGTTTTTAACACTTGGTTCAAATTTATCATCGTCTGATGATGCATAGAATTCTGTGTTTTCTTCCGATGATGCGTATAATTCTGTGTCTTCTTCTGATGATGCGTATAATTCTGTGTCTTCTTCTAGGGACATAATTGTTCTGTCAGATACATTTATGTCTGAGACCAAGGCGGTCGTGACTTTTCTTTTTAATATAGCAGCTTTTGATGGATGAATATTAATTTCCTTTGCTGTTGTGTATCCAACATCTCCTTTCGTGCTTGTTTGAACTGCGTACAACTTTTTATCTTCCATGCTTAGCCAAATGCCTTGTGGATCTGTTACATCAAATAATTCTCCAAACACTATTGTTGGGTTTCTATTTGGTCGCTTTAAATATTTACAGAAACGATCTAAAAGCTTTTCTACTTTTCTTTTTATTGAAGATTCAAGTATACATGGAAAATTTAATTTCGACCATAAATCAAGCAATTCCTTGGCTATAATCTGACACCTTATTTTTCTATTTTTTTCGGTTTTTGCCAATGCGTTGTACCGTCCTATTATCACCATCTGCTTTTGTATTCTGCACATTTCATTTAAATTTTTATCTATGTTAATTATTTCTCGTCTTTTAGTTGTACTTTTTTCAAAATGAGTCAAATTGTTTTTCCATACCGCCGAATTTTTCAAAACAGCACTTGCACTTTTTCGAGAACTCATTACTTTGATTGAATATATAAATATTTCTTAATAAATATAACCACACTTGTAGAAAGCACGCACCAAACTATGAGCTCAAACCAATAGTAGACAGCATCAGTTTGTTTACATTCGATTTCGGGGATTTACCGTACTTTGCAGTCACACAGCAACACAAAATACAAAACAAATCAGAGAACGTAAGCGAGAACGTACGCTTGTCTTTGAGAATTTACATGTAAACTTTCTACATGGACGGTGCGGGACTTTTTTCCAACAAAATGAAAAACTAAAAACGCAGTTATTATTTTTTTGGCTTTTTTCATCATGTATGGCCATGCAAATTTTTTTTTGTTAAAAAAATTGAAAAAGTCATACAATGCTGGCCTATTAGTTCCCTTTGTAAAGTGAAAATTTTTTGCGTTCGATTTTCGCCGGTTAATTTGGTAAAAGTATGATGCTGGGTTTCATAATGCCTTTTCAGATTATATTCCTTCGGAATAGAAACACTACTCTTGCATATTCAACGGACACTTTTGTTATGGAATGAAATAAAATAGTATTTTTCGGTCCAAATATATTGAAACTGTCAATTTTCATCTTCAACCTTACGACTACGTTTTTTACTGGGGCCTGGTTTATCCATATCAAAATTGATATTATATTGTTACGTAGGTAGATGCCAAGTTCGAACGACGAAATATTTATTCTTCACAGATTCACAGATTACAATTCAAACAATATAACGTTCGCTTGTCCGTAGTTAAAATTTAACTGCTCCGATAGCGGGCGATGCGTTGTATTTATACGAGTTACCTAACATCGAGAACCTACCACATTGTCCGGGGTAATACCGACGTGTTTCGCGAATCTTCGAGTAATCTAGTTGTTTCGACAGATTTCTAGTCTCGTAACAGTATGCTTGGAACCACGAGGAGCATACCTGTCCTACGTAGTAAACCTGAACAAGAAAGTAGTAGGTGCTTAAAGATACATATCTTACTAACAATTACAAAAGTTAGAATAAAATAAAAAGGTAAGAAATATTGATATGAATGGAATTTTACCTACTTTTGTAGTTTTTCGAACAATTTTTAAAATTCGTTGGTGGGCCGCATAAATATCGACAGTGGGCCACATGCGGCCCGCGGTATGTGCATCGCTGGTCTTAACTGTGACTATGCAGAAAAATTAATATATGATTTTAAAGCTTAAGAATTGTACTTTTTGACCGATCTTGCTCTTCAACTTAGTTTGCACTGTACAAGCATGTGTTCATTATGTCTCAGTTTACCCTCGTATACACCTCTTTATAAATCTTTCTCATATAACAGCATAATCATTTACATATGCATATATAAAAACACGAATGAAATAGAATAAAGAGAATTTTAAACCAAAACTTAATCGACCGTAATTTATCTCTGGATATTAATCAGGTGAAAACTGAAAAGAAATGTACTCCGGAGTAAAACTCCTGTTACCGAAGTGGCGAGCTTTACATTGTCAGTGTCATTTGCATACACACGTAAGAGGATTAAAAACGTTCCAGCATGAACCTGACCGCATATCGAATTTTTTTTTTAATTGAAATCGTTGAAATTTACGCCATCTGCCAGCAAGCTAAGCTTATTACTGTATACATTGAATTTGGTGACCGATTTGAATTGCAAATATCGCAATTGTTGGTGTCGGTCTGTATTCTTTTTTCTCGTTTTCATGTTTGTTGTCCCCTTTTTTTCAAATGCGATGTTTTAAAAAAATCAATCAAAAGCACAGGCCATTGTTTTTTGCCTATCGGCGAAGTAGACTATGTCGCTAGTATTTGTTGACCTACAATACTATTAAATCAATAAAATATTTCGAGTTTCGTAAAACCTTCTAAATATGAGGATTATTTGAGGGAATGTGATACTTAAAATGAAACAATTGGTTTAAGGCAACAATTTCGTTCAAACGTGATCGAAATTACGCTTAATTTTACACATTGTCTTTCTCTTAGTATAAGTTCACTTTTCAGAAAAAATTAAGGCCGCTTGACTAAAGATATATGAGTTGTAGACGTTCAAACTTTGAAAAAACGCCTTCATTTCTTAGACAGGAATATTTCGTGCGTAAATGTGGTACTTTAAACGTTTGTAAGTTATTTATTATATGCAAAAGGTAAAAATTTACCAATAGAAAGGCTGTTTTATGGGCTGTTGTTAGCTATAATAAAAACAACACTCATTAGTGCCTTGTATTCAGTAACAACCGTCATTAAAAGACGACTCATTTTCTTGGAAATCTTTTAAATAATGCCTTTTATTGTGCAAATTAATTGCATTTTCGCGAAGTGATGTAAATGAAATAAATGCTTTCTACATATACGACGCTAATTACTTGAATTTTTACTGAAGAAAATTCGAACCCACGTCCTTTGGTTTGCCGGACCACGCTCTTAACCATTAAGCTATTAAGGGACTGATGTTCGAATCGTCAGTAAGTCTTTAAATTGCACTAAGAAACATATATTATATTATGCCTGTAGTTGGCAAATTTGTGCATAATAACAAAGCATTTTAAAATTGTTGTATATTATACAATTCGAATATTTTTTAGAAATATTACAATTTTACAAATTTATACACAATTTTCATTAAAGGATTAATTAATATATGTAGGTATACAATTTATTGAAGTGAGCAAATTACTATTTAAAAATAAAATCCATTACCTAAATTAATTAAAATTTCTAAAAATTATTTATATACTATAAAATGATTTGCATTTCTGAAAATGCCGTTGTGCTATTAAAGTATAATAAAGTAATAACAGAAATTGTATACACGATACCTAAAAGCATTTGACAATTAAAAGACTGAAACGAAAAGAAAGAACATCATGTTTTAGAAATATTGAAAGAACATTTCTCAATCAACGAAAATAAAATTTATTAAGAAATTTTCTTCTCTTCGTATTTAAAAAAAGGTGGCAAAGCGTGGTGGAGAAAAACAAAAGATTTAAAAAATCTTAACAAGTTGCTATAAACTCGGTACGATTTTAGGAATTGATGAAGATTTAATAAAAAGATTTGAAGTTATCTTACGAGTGATAAATAGCGGATATACAATTAATGTTGAAGCTTTTGTGATGTATTTCTTGAAAGCTGCAGAAAAAATTCCTCACATATATGAATGGTATTATATGCCACCTTCCGTTTACAAGATCCTTGTCCATGGACCATTGATTACACAGGCCTGCATTTTTCAACTCTTTGAATGTTGATTTAAAAATTTTAGCTGTTTTCTAGTAATTGGGTAGCGCTGATTTCAAATCTGCTTTTATTTTTTTTGTATCACGTAAGGTTATTTCTCAAACCAGTAAAATCAAAAAAAAAATAGAAAAACACGATTTATTTCATTTATAAGCTAATTTTATATTATATTTAAAAAAATACAAAAATATACACATAGAAACTACTAGAAATAGTTATTTATTCTTTATGCTTCTTAAAAAAAAAGTTTTCGTTTTTCAGAAAAGCTTCGTTTGGTTGTTTTTCTGTCATATTCAGCTATAGGAAGATCTGAAGGTAGTTTCTGGGGCAAGCAAATTTTTTTGTTTCAACCTAGACCCCAGTACTTCAGAAAGATCTTTTGAAAGTCCCAAATCTCTTACTAAATCATTCAGTTCGGCTTGTGAAAATAGCTGAGGTTGGTTTTGACCTGAGGTTGATGGTTCAAAATCACTATCCATCTGTACGGAGCCGGAAGTTGAAGAGGTTTCAACATCTTCTTGTAGTACTTTGGGGGGTATAGGCACATGATCACTGTGAGGAACTGGTCTGATAGCTGATTTAATATTGTTTGGGTACAAAACATGTTTCAAAGTTTTTCTATTATGCCCCTTAATATCACAAAGACAAAAGTAGCAATCTTCATGATGATTTTGCGGTTCTCTCCAAACCATCGGTATTCCAAAAGGAAGGCTTTTTCTATTCCCTTTGGTCCAATGTCTTAAACCTTCTTCACATACCTTACAAACAACGTGCGGTGCCCAATCTTTATCTTGATCTCCTAATTTGATTTTGAAATAAGCATAATATGCATTTTTCACAAATTCACCAATTGGTCTCTTAAACTTTTTCAAGACTTAATATCCACAAATATAACAGAAATCATCTGGTTTGTTTTTGCAACACCGGCTAGACATATTTTTAAGCAATGTTTATTTATCAAATACCACGCACAACACTAAAGACAAATTAATTTTACTTGCTTACTGATCGACACTCAGAGCTATAATGAAGTAAATGACATTAAAATATACATTTTGTTTGGAGTGATAAACTTGAAATCCTTCTTCGCAGTACTAATAAAGTGAAAGCATAATAAATAGGATTTAGCAGGTAAAAATTCCCGGAAAACTTGTCCAAAATTAATACATGTAATAAAAGATTTATATCAGGTAATGAGAGCCTATTTAACAAACTTCTTTAAAACCACAACAGAAAATTATTTTTGGGTTAATACCTAGAATTTGAAGTAGTACATTCATTTTAAAATGTATTAAAACGCCTATTATAAGTTTTTTTTATATTCTTTTTCTTTTGTGCAAAAAAAAAATCTGTGGGTGGTAGTTTCTTAATTAGTTATTGCTATATAAAAACTGAGCTTAACAAACAAAAATCACGTCATCACAAATTTTATGCAGGCCTGTGTTATTAGACAATCCGTGCTACTAATTGGCGAGCTTTCAGAGGAAGCATATAATTAAGAAAATAAAGATATTAGGCGCATCATACAAGAAAAACAAGTTCTATGAAAGATTTAATTCACAGAACAAATGTTTCAAAATATTGCTGATCATTTGTTTTTTCATTATTGTTTGCTAAGTTGTTTCATATTAAAAAAAAAAAAAATAAGAAAAAAAAGACAGTTATCATTTTCTCTTAATTAATATTTGGATAATGTGTTGACCTTTCATTATTATTTACATAAATAATCAATGTTATTTACTTATTTATTCATACACATGAAAAAGTGAAAGTCATGTTTGTCTTCGGATAATGTGTACTGATGATCTGTAAAAACAGTGAATTATCGATATTTGCACATTCCGGGCGGATACGTCTTTCACAAATTTTTCATTTTCATTTGTATTGACAACTTGTATAGCTGAAGTCGTGGCTTGTTGCGTCTACAATCTAGGGCAAAAGTGATTTGCCGGATTGTAGAATTTAATGCAACAAATTATAGCGACAATCGCATGTAAGATGTGATTTAATAATTATTAATTCTCATACACATAAAGTCCATAATATATATTGAAATAGATTCGCGCCACGTTGGGCGCCAAATGAAATAGATACGCCCCACGTTGGGCGCCAAATGAAATAGATACGCCACCACGTTCGGGTGGCTAAATGAAAAGAAGCTGATGATGCTTAATGTAAATAATATGAGGATACAATGTGTAATTTTGAATGAATCGTACTTCAGCTGATAGATTCGGTTGGGCGCCTTTTAATATGAACATATGATATTGGTCTACCCGCCGATAGTACGCAGTATCTCTAATTACAAATAGATGTCGTTAGAGCATGACACTGAATAAATTCGACTCTTTCTCAGGCTCATCGCCGGTAATATTATACTCCTATAAAGCTGATGAAAAATTAATTAATGATATCAAAGAAATATTTTTAGCTACGCCTAGATAAATAAAAAAACTTCTTTAAAATAATAAGTATAAAATATTTATTCAACGCAAGATATCTATATACAATAATAAGTAACTTGACTAACGGCAAAACAAGGAATTATAACTTTATGAATATAACATGATACGTGTGAAATTATGGTTATGTTACTAGTGATATTATAAAGCAAAGTTTGTTGTGAAATAAATAAGTAAACAATGTTATGGTAAGTACTACAATAATCTCTATAGATAATGTTCTTTTCATAAAATTTATCAAAATAGTGATATTTTTTAAGCAAAATCAAGACGTAATTATTAAATTTTGAATTGTTGAGGAAAAGTTACTAATTAGACTTTTACAAAAAAAAATTACATTAAATTAACCTGTGTCTTACAGGAAAGGCGTTAAGGTATCTATGAGGATTGCGGCTACTCAGGATATTCGGCTGAACAGGATCAAGAGAGATATTCTTGGGTTAAAATGATGCAGGTACGTGGAAGTTTTTTATGGTACCTATAATGTCGACGCTCCGCAGCAAAAGATGCTTTCGCAGTTTTCTTGCCGGTATCTGATCTTATTCTCGTAAAAATTGGTTCTAACGTTGCTCTGATATTATTTACACCTTTCATATTTATTTTTATACTTTTAACACTGGTATTTCGGCATATAATTAATTTAAGAGAACGGAGTATCACTTTTCAAGGCACTTTGCAAAAATTCTGTACCGACGCTAACTTTCATTTATTTCTGGTCGATGAAATAGAGCTAGAGAAAGTGGCCGTACAGTTTTATCCAATTTTTATCCAAATTATGTGAAATGATGTGCAGGTATAAATAAATTTCCTTATTGCTCTCTCATTATAGATACTATTAAAATAACTGTATTTTGTAAAATGCTATATTTTTTAGCTAAACAATACACAAATATTATGATAATTATAATACGCTGTCACCATCAATACTTTAAATTAAGTAGTTTCACATTTACACAAAAGTTTTGTTCTCTAATAAAATCAAAGAAAGATGTAAATATTTCTCCTGTAGTAATTTTAACACATTCTCCCTGTATTTACGCACAAATTTATTGTAGATGCAACACCTTCAAACAATAAATAACAGATTATAAGATATTGGTTGAAATATTTTATATAATACCTTGCATTGGTATATATTTGCCGCTTCTTGCTTGAATAAAACTATTAAAGTCTAAGCTTTCTTAATAATAAATATGTTAATAAACAAACGTCAAAAAATAATCTTTTATATAGGTTAGTAGATATATAACCCCAAATACAAATTATCTATTTTTTTGAAATTCCTGTGAAAATTATACTCAGATTGCCGCGTCATCTGGTCCTTTCTTAATTGGAATGCATTATACATTCACTTCTAGAAGTAAATCTTTTTCTGAATCACTGTGAGTGACAAAAATGCACAAAAAACTCTGATTTTCTTGCATTTTTCTTTATCCAAGTATGTGTTTTTATTACGTTCCTCGAATCTGTAGAAAATTTTCTTCTGTAAAATGCAAGAATTAATTTGAGAGGGAAAAATTGACGCTTCTGGTAAATTATATCTTTGGAACATATTTTGGTAAGTAAAACTTCACCATATTTTGTATAAAACATTTATATTATTAAAAATATTTTTGTTTTATACAAAATATGGCCTCGAGTATGTTCCAAATTACTTTTTTATTTATTTAAAAGATTCTTATTCCGATCGAAATTTGAATGGCCAATTCCTTAAACATATATCTCATACTGAAACCGATATATGTATCTTGGAATAGCTGAAAAACAAGTAAACAAGACGGCAGACGTTGTGGGTTGTCTGAGAGACAACACGTGGAGAAACAAAGATATGAATACCCGATGGAAAAGTAAGAATAAATACGGTTCTGTTACGATCGATTTGTACACATGTAAGCAACGGCTTTGTTTCTACGACACATGTAGGAACAAAGTCGGGAGCAAAAAAACCGAAACAGGAAATCGGGAAAACGGAAATGAAAGTATTGAGATCCATTAAACATGAACCCACTGGGTCGTTAGGCAAACAGTTCGATAAGAGAAAGACTCATGAAAGATGAACGAACAAGGGGAAACTAAAGAAAATATGTCTGAGTTAACAGTCTACCGATAGGATACTATCTTTACGATCACGCAGAAGGTAAATACTAAATTAATTTTCATATTATTAAGACTATTAATGCGATTGTCAATGAACAAAAAATAAATATATTTATTTTTTACTAAAGTATAATTTGTTCATTTCACATTGAATACGATTACCATAAACGCGGTCGTGGTTCGTGGGTGTAATAATCGGGTATTTATTCACAGTTTTTAATGTTGTGTGAGTATAAATAAGGCCCGAGAAGAAAGGATATACATTTTACAGAACTAATAATACATTACGATAGCTTTAACTGCATTAATTCTAATGTTTTCTGGTAAATCCATATTATAAAGTAGCAAATAGTTGCAGTCTGAAGCCTCGAATTAACGCACGTTAAAATATATACAACTGTCATTTAAAATGATAAAACTTTCATTTATCCATGGCATACTTCAAGGAGAAGTATATTTATACGTAGGTTAAATCGTTAATTCAAGGAGTCATATTAGATGTGTAATGACTAGAGCAGACCAATTTCCGTGCGCGCTATGTGCGCCGATGTGAGGATGATTGTATTGTATCAGAACTAATAAAAAGCATTCAGTATGTGTTTGTTACTTGCTTAGACTGCATATAAGTGTAAGCATACGTAATAAAATGTCGTCGACACATAAATCGAGAAAACGACCGTTGTCAGACGAAGTGAATAAGTTTATTATGGATTTCCCGGACTTAATATACGATGGCTCAAAAATTAAATGTTTAGTGTGCAATACATATCTAATGTGTTTGTCAAAAACACATTGTAAAGAACACGTAAGCAGTTCGAAGCACAATAATAACAAAATTAATCGACAACAGTTTATACATGAACTATGTGTAACTATGATTGTGTGTACACTGCCGTTTACCTTGTTAAGTAATGATTCATTTATTTCATTTTGGAATAAATACGCGAATCAAACATTACCGAGCACGACAACGTTACGAAGGAATTTACCATCGGTGCGTAAACAGGTTGAAAATAAAATCAAAGCCGAACTGAAATATAAAAAACTGTGGTTATGTGTGGACGAAACAACTGACAGCAAAGAACAATCTGTAGTTAATGTGTCTTCAATTTTATTAGCATCCAGACGACTAGAACAATGTAATGCCGAAACAATTTCAGAGGTGCTATTAGATACTTTGGAAAAATTTAAACTTTCGAAAGACCAAGTATTAATGTTTATGACCGATGGTGCCGCAACCATGTGTTCTGTAGGCCGGTCTCTTAGACAATATTATCCTAACTTGTTACATATTACTTGTAAACTCCATGCTCTACACCTTGTGGCAGAACAGGTTCGTAGATGTTATCCAGAGGTAGATGCTTTAATATCGAGTACAAAGGCAGTATTCCAGAAATTTCCAAAACGTATTCGGAAATTTCACGAATTGTCCCCATACACTTGAGCCACCACAGCCGATTCTGACACGTTGGGGTACATGGTTACGGGCGGGGTTTTACTATCATGAACATTTTGAAAAAATTAAGGGCGTGGTTTTATCATTCGATCCGATAGAAAGTGCAGCTGTCAATACAAGCCAGAAAAAATTTCAAGATGCCCAGATTAAAATGGATTTACAAAGTATTCGTGAGAATTACTTGGGACTAGAAGAAGCAATAACAAAATTGGAAAATTCGTCGCTGTCGTTAGAGGAATCACTGCAAATCGTTAAAGATGTTCACGCACAACTGTGTGCTGTGGAAGACGCAAAAAGCGAAAGTGTTCTAATTAAATTTGAACGTGTTTTAGACAGAAATGCAGATTTTGACACCTTAATACGTATTTGTGAGGGCTCGTCTATAGATGCGTTAAGTTGCTTAAAAAAGTATTTTGATTATGCGAATATAACATCACTAGATGTAGAACGCTCGTTTTCCGAATATAAACATATTTTTTCCTCACGGCGGACATGTTTTTCAGAAATAACCTTAGAAACGCACCTGATGTTGAAAATATACAATCGAGTTTCTCCAGTTTGTCAATCCTTGGAAGACGCTTAAAACGGTAAGTGTTTTTTTTAAATCCTCTGACGTGCACACAATCACTGATTTCATACATTTTCCATTTTATTTATAAGTACATACAACGCTGCTATAATATGTACTATTCTTATTTTTCGTGTGTTTATGCATATTACTTTAATAGCAGAAAACCAAATGTATATTTAATTATTTCTGATAGAATAAATGTCTCTACTTCTATACTTATATCGGTAACAAGCTCATGTTGCGTCCCTATTCTATCGCATATTCTAATATATTACGAATTACACTCCCATACCGGCGCTCATGGCGCGCACGGAAATTGGTCTGCTCTAGTAATGACTATCAACGACATGCCAGTTGACAGAAATCTTGGAACTTTTCCAATGTAATTTGAATTTTCCGCTTAAGAAATTTATTTTTCGTGAAAAATAAAATCTTGTAGAAATCACTTGCGTTATGTCAATTATATTGCGCCTGGTAGGTATTAATGTCGATCTCAGAGCAGTAAAATACCCATAACGTCCTTGGTGCATAAATAACTATTATTTACATTATGTACATTTACTTTTGGATCTGCAATGATTTATACTAGCATAAAACTGCTGCTGACTGGTGTTTCTGGTTAAAGTATGATTTTTATGTTGCTGTTTAAAGTAAGTTTAAAGTAATGTCTTGATGTACGACTGTTCTGTTCTGTTATTGAGTTGATAACGTTTTGTGTTGTTGCTTGTTATTATGTTACGAATGAGACTTTTGCGTTAAGAGTGTGTAACAAGTAGGTAAGAATATACGACTACCCCCTACAAAGTATTACATAATTAAATACGTGTATTCGTTGTACATTGTATTATTTGACATCATAACGGGGAATTTTTGTGGGCAATTCGCAGAAATTGTACCTACAGGTTTACGATAGGGCCTTAAGCCTTACTAGGAAATAATAATATATCATTACTAATTAAGTATTGGTATAATAAATTTAAGTATATAGTTCCGGATCGTCCCTTGTTAAAGTAATAAATAAATTTATAAATATAAAAGATGCCGATCACTAATAACCCTAGGTAATAAAAACAGCTGTCTAATGTATAAAGCAATAAATTCAAAGATGTAAAAGATATCACTTTTTAGAACTTAAGGATTAAAATAACGTGATAATAAAATTATGTCAATAAAACGGTTTAAATTCGAAAATGAACGTTAAATATTTACAAAATTGGAAATGCTATATTTGAATATCCTAGATTTACTTATATTTAACAATAAAAACTGTTTGTAATTAAAATATAACAAAAGGATATTAAATGTATCTATCAACTTAAATTTGATTATACCGAGTTTACAATACAACTTATTATCTGACAATGTAGTAAGTGAATCAAATATTGAACTAAAGATTTGAAGTTAAAAGTTTGAATTTCCGATGGATATATAAAATGAATCCTCTTTCACCGTAATAATTACCAATCCGCAATAAATCCTGCAAGGATTAATTGCTTCTCGCAGAGTAATTGAATGTTATTATCGAATGAGCACTATTGAAATATCAGACATATACATGCTATCGATCTGAAATGCATGTATGGACGTAACGATACTGTAGATTTGAGCAGGCCCACTCGACTTCTGAGGGTTTATTAGACGGAGTCGAGTGGGTACGATAGCTAGTGAGGCCGTCTTACTCAATACAGGAAATCGGAATTGTTTACATTTCCTTGGAGAGATTATGTTGCATCAAGTATTTCGTGTGTTTGTACTTATGTTATTCGGTATAATTCATCGTCTTATATCTATCGATATGAATAACGAATAACTATCGTATAGAATGGTATTTATAAACAGTAATTTGTATATACAAGGTGAGGCATAATAACCAGAGATTTTTAAAAGGCTGTTAAATAAAAACACTTCGTTTAAGAAAATTTCTGATTTCATAATATTAAAATACATGAAAAAGCATTTTCTGCAATAGTAAAACGTCGGTTATTTTTTGAAGATAACTCCGGTAAGATGCCTTCCGTTTAGACGCACACATTCCTCCAGCCGGACCATGAAGTGACCCATCACATTGCGTAGCATTGCCAGTGGGATTTGAACAACTTCTTGTCGGATCCGCTCTTTCAGGCCTTCAATTGTTCGAGGAGGGTTATCTTGGTAAACTTTACTTTTCAGATAACCCCACAAGAAAAAGTCACATGTTGTGAGGTCCGGTGAACGAGAGGGCCGTGCAATATCCCCATTTCGGGAGATCACATGATTTGGAAACAAACGATTGACAATATTCATGCTTACTCGAGCAGTGTGGGATGTTGCTCCGTCCTGCTGGAAAAACGTCTCATCGTTCACGTCGTAGTGTGCAAGTTGTGGAGTAAAAAAGTTTTCCAACATTTCTGCGTATCTCTGCGAAGTCACTGTTACAGCATTGCCAAGGCCATCTTCAAGAAAGTATGGCCCTATTATCCCTAATGAAGACATGGCGCACCACACAGTAACTTTTGCGGAGTGCAATGGTTGCTGATGCAGTTCACTAGGATTAACGTCCCTCCAAAATCGAAAGTTCTGCTTGTTCACGTAACCGGAGAGATGGAAGTGCGCTTCATCACTCATCCACGAACGGTTTACAATGTCCTCGTCTCGATTAATCAAGTCCAAAAATTCTAAGCTGAACCGGCGTCGGCTCACATAATCTGTTTCCTTAAGGGCCTGAACCATTTGGATCTTGTAAGGATGAAAGTGCAAATCTTTGTGTAAAATTCTTCTTACTGTTCTGTTTGAAATCCCAAGTGTGACGCTGTGTCGGCGAGCTGAGCGACGAGGGCTTTCGTCAATGGCGACTATTACACGTTCAATGTTTTCAGGTGTGCGCACAGATATTGGTCTCCCAGTTTTCTTCCTTGTCGCTGACGACGTCTCTTCAAAGTTCTCAACCCACTTTTTAATCGCACAGGCAGATGGCACTGGCCGATTTCGATTAATGTTGAAGTGGTTGCGAAACGCACGACGTGCTAGCTGGTACGAACTACCGGTTTGATAAAATGCTTTCACAGCGTACGCACGATGCTGTGGGGTCCAACGTTCCATTGTGACTAAATGCTATTTCGTGCCGAACGTAACTGACACAATCCCCTCCACGTCCCTCCGACGCAGCTTAATTCGCGCGCTTTTTAAAATCGCTCGTTATTATGCCTCACCTTGTACTAGTATCTTGAATAATGTCGAACTGCCCCTATTAATTTACAATATGTTTGTAGAAGAACAATAAAATAAAATGTTATATTAAGGCGGTTGTCCCAAAAAACTAAACATCGGTTTTGGAATGGGTGTGGCACTGTAATTTAGTAATTTTCGAAATAGATTATCTACGACTTCATATTAATGAGAAAACTAATGGTAGAGGCTTAAATAATAATATTACTGTCGGTTATTAAGTGTTACTTACAAAAAAATAGGCCAATTGGTGAACAAACTATAATATACAGGGTGTTACAAAAAAGTAGGTTAATCTGCTAACCATATATTCTTTATGTCACTTTTTATTTCAACATTTCTTTAAATATACAGGGTGTCAAATTTAACTTTCTAAAAGTAGCCCAATCGTCACAAAATATCACAGTCGGGGGAAATCTAGCCTGCAGAATCTGAATTTGGCATCAGAATTTACCTACCTGTTCCTCGTTATCTTTCTAATCTGTTTCATTTATCCACAGTTTTTTAATTTCGCCAATTGTGAATTTATTTAAATTTTACGCTCCGACAACACTTCTTATAGACCAACTGGTTTCAATTTGAGAAATTATTCTGAATTTTGTTAAATTATTTAAATGCCTAAGCACTGCTAATACCTCTAATTTAAATCGAATTTGACAAGTCAAATAAGACATGTCAAATTTGATATGGCTGGCTTACATTGAGATAATAAGTTAGTGTACGTTAGTTTTATATGTCGGGCATTGCACATAAGAAAAGATATTACTGTGCTACGGGTAAATAGCAAAAATAAATCTCACAAAACCAGCTTTTGCTTCATTTTGATATACTGCAGAGTTCCAAAGACTTATCTATGTGTTAGGGTTGATAGTAAAGATACAATTCAACTAGCTAATACTTGAGCTAAGGACAGTGAAGACGACGATGGGGTTTTTATCGATACGTTGTTGATTTTCTGACTATAATAAAAGAATAAAGCCGCCAATGTGAATTACTGTTAAATTGTAATTAGAGTTTATACATCACACGGATGACGCAGAGACTATAACGTATCCACAAAGCGAAAGAATCTAAATACACACACAAATCAATAACCGCACAAATAAATAATACTATAACAATATTTATTGAATACTTTTTCCCCAAAATATTAATAAACATCAAATATATAAAAAAATATGAACGGACCTGTATATATACGAAAGGATATTATAAATTTTAACATGCCTGTAGGTCGAATAATCATTAACGTACATACAAAATATATAAAATAAATGCGAAACAAACTATTTAAATTCACGGAAAACTTCTATAGAAAATATTGAATGCAAATGTTAAAATATATAAATGAACTGTTACATATAAATGTTAAAATATTAAAATATAAGAAAAAATTATAAAATGCAAATATGAAATATAAAGTGAAAACTAGATTTATATGTGTTTCAATAACTCGAAATATTAATTAACCATGAAAAGAAATTCTATAATACACTTAGCTTCGACTGAATAATTGTAATAGTGCCTAGGTCCAGTCCTGTATGGCGTTACGTTGTACCGGCTGATTAACAGGTGTACACAGAATAAGTGGGCAGACGTCTACTTCTTCATATCGGTAGTAAAGTGATAATTCTATTCTAGTTCCAAAACTAGCTTAACTCCCTATAATTACAATATGAAACGACATTAGAAGATTGAATATGAACAAGCGAATCGAGACGTCTCTTGCCGTGTAAATGTTTACGGAGGAAGACACAGGTAAATTCGATTATTGGGTGTGATATATCAACGAGAACTAGGCCAAAGTTACTCAGCAACAGGCAAGATAGGTAAACCCACCCAAAATGGTGCATTTATTTGAAACTTAAGACAATATTTCACAATATATACTGTCCTAAATATTCACACCAGCTCCATTGAAAGTATCTCTAATTAAAAGTGAAACCGGTGAAATGCCCTGTCATGTTTACTACACCTAAAATGCCAACACGCATGCCTATAGAGTTAAGCATATCCCGTGTTCCGTACATATTAAAATTGATCGTAGTCAATTTTAATGTGTCTATTTACGCCACTGTCATTTTTTAACTCTAGATTCTTATCTCCTGAAGAAGCAACGCATTTATTACGAAATATAGAGGGATTAAAAATATATGATTCACCGTTTGCCCGTTTTCAATTTAGTGGAGAAAATTAGAAATTACGAAGAAAAAAGGAAAACCGCGAAGCCAATGTGCAGACAGAAAAAAAGGATGATGTTAGAGAAACAGTTAAAAGAAATAGAGGAACACTTTGTAAACAGGGAGATCAGAAATTTCTACCAAGAAATCAAGAGAACAAGGCAGAACAAGGGCACAAAAATGATTTACTGTAGAGATGAAGATGGGCTACTGTTAGGATATCCAAAGGACATATTAGGTAGATGGGCGCAGTATTTTCAACAACTACTAAATGTAGAGGTAGAGATGGAGGAACAAACAACAACACCAATAGAACAGCACCAACAAGAATATAACAAGCAGGAAGAAATAGAAGAACCAACAGAACAGGAGCTAAAAGAAATAATTAAGGGACTTAAGAATAACAAAAGTGCAGGTGAGAGTGGTATACCAGCAGAAATCCTAAAACAAGGAGGAGCGGAACTAGGTGCATGCTTGCATCACTTAGTACTAAGGATTTGGAGAGAAGGAAAAATGCCGGAGCAATGGAGTAGTGCAGTCATATGCCCGATCTTCAAGAAATGGGACAAAACACTTTGTAAAAATTACAGGGGAATAGCTTTACTGGAAATCGCTTAAAGTCGTGGCAAAAATCATACGAAACAGGTTAAAGATATATGCTAATGAGATAATAGGGGAATATCAAGGGGGTTTTAGGGCTGGTAGATCAACAACAGACCAAATATTCACACGTTAAAGATGCTGCAAAATAACAGTTATGAGCAAAATCTAGGATTGCACATGCTTTTCATGGATTTTAAACAGGCGTACGACTCAATTTCTAGAAAAAAAATGTATGAAACTTTAGCAGAATTACAAATACCGTACAAAATAATAAAGTTAATAAGAATGACACTCTCGGATTCGAGAAGTAAAACTTTAGTGGATGGGAGGTTCTCGGAACAAATTACAACCAGAAGAGGATTAAGACAAGGAGACCCGCTTTCGACTGACCTATTTAATATGGTGCTGGATGGAATCATGAGGGAAAGCAACACTCAAACAAACGGCGTAATTTTCCACAACAAAGAACAAGTTATTGCATATGCAGATGATGTAACCATATTATCGAGGTCAAAGAGGGAACTAGAGAAAGTATTTGGACAATTTGTGGAAGAAGCAAGAAAACACGGATTACAGGTGAACGAGGAGAAGACAAAGTATATGGATATGAGAGCGAAAGTGACAGAAGAAAATAGATATACCAAGTTCAAATCAGGTCGAAACGAATATTAATTCGAAAAGGTGAAACAGATAGACTACTTGGGTCTAACACTAATCAGTAAAGGGCAAGAACAAAAAGAAATTGAAAAACGCATGGTGAGAGGAAATAGAGCAGTTGGCGCGTTAACACGAATATTAAGAAGAAAGCACGTATCCAGAACTTCTAAAATACGAATATACGAGACAATAATTCGGCCAGCTGGTCTATACTCACGCGAAACATGGACCATGACAAAACAACAAGAAGAAAATCTGAGAATCTGGGAAAGGAGAGTACTTAGGAAGATTTTTGGAGGAGTTAAGGAGGAGGGTGGCAGGTGGCGACGAAGAACAAACGCAGAGTTAGAAGAAATGTATAGAAAACCAAACATAACTCAATTAATTCGATCACGAAGGGCTAGTTGGTTGGGACATATCTCTCGGATGCCGGAACAAAGAATTGTGAAGAAAGTGTTGCACGGAGGAGAGAGTGGTAAACGAAGAAGAGGTCGGCCAAGGAAAAAGTGGTTGCAGGAAGTGCTGAAGGATATAGAGGAAGAAGGAATTGATGACTGGAGAAAAAGAGTGAGGGACCGAAAGAAATGGAAGAAAGTAGTAGAAGAAATAAAAGCCGAGGGCCTAGAAGGCCTGTAGAGCTGTTATATATATATATATATATATATATATATATATATATATATATACAGGGTGTTCCCTGAGGTAACCGACAAACTTACGTTACTATGTAATTTGATGATTAAATACATTACTGCAACAATTTTCTTCTTTTGTTGAAATGAAAGTGCATATGAACTTCTTTGTTTAGAATCACCTGCAGAACGCATTGTGTAAGTTTGTTGTTACCTCAGGGAACACCCTGTATATACAATTTAAAAAATCTTGACCGTACTAATATAAATTCACTAATATTTGGGTTGTCGATCTGTTTACATTAAAACACAAATGTTCATTCTCAATATTTCGTCATTTATTAATGACTTCATCAGGAGATGAGCTAAAGTTAAGCGTTGGCAGTCTTTTTTATAAATTTACACACAATCGTATCCAAAACAAATTCGTATTGAATTTGTTTTCACATACATGTTGTGCGGGCATGCGGCTGAAAGGATTCAAGTTAAAATATTACAGCTTTAGTTGTGTTTTGAAATGCAACGTTCAAGTTTTTTTATTTGTGGGTTGTTGGATACAATTGTGTGTAAATTTATAGATAAAAGCTTAACTCTAGCTCATCTCTTGATGAAGTCATTAATAAATGACGAAATATTGAGAATGAACACTTGAGTTTTAATGTAAATTGACCAATTATCCAAATATTAGTAAATTTGTATATATATATATATATATATATATATATATATATATATATATTCTGATGCCCAAAATAGATACAATTTTCTTGTATAAAATTACGAATATTTTACGTATTTTTAACAAACATGCATCATAAAATTTCATGATATAATAATTGTAATAGTGGTACAGTCCTAGATAGTACAAACTTTTTACATTATTTATTCGTTAATAAATTCGTTAAAAAATAAGCGGCTGTTACTAGTTCTCGTAAATTACTCAAATTGAAAAACATAATTTAAAGTAATAGCTAATATAAGTACTTTTGTTTTAAATAAAGTCGAGATACCTTTGGTTTGTGAGGGAAACTACCTCGATTGAATCAAATGCAGTAAAGCAATAATAATAAATTAGGAAAATTTGTCAACCCTTATACAGTATAATTATCCTGACAGATTTCCATATTTTGACAGTTTTGTAATTTGTACCATAAATTATTAAGCTATTATTAATGCCACATTGCTCTAAAACTTTACAAAGTCTGCCCTAAAACAAACTGAAATTGAATTGCGTATTTACGACTGTTTACCTATTAGTTACAAAGCCAGTTCCGCGCCAGTTTGAGAGAACCTTGGGAAAGCGGACAATTTAATCCTAAACTCGAGGTAGCTGTTGGTAAATGAAACGTAAACAGTACTAAATAACAAATATGTGATACTATTATGCTTGCGTTTATATTTAATAGAAAATATTAACCAAGTTTGACATCAATAGCGAATTAGTTCGAAATTGCCATTATATTTGTATACATACGAGGAGCAGTCCGAAAGTTAGGCTATGAATAAAATATTTAATTACGCAAATAAACGGCTTTATTGTTCTTCGACATATTCACCATTAAACTCTATGGAATTCTTCATTAACTCAAACTAGTCATTGAAACATTTACGTAATTCTGAATTTAACGTACTCAAAATGTATGACTTGAATGCAGTGGTGGTCTCTTCAAGGCAGGAAAAACAGTGGATCCGCATTTTTTTTTATTGTCATCATTTGCGGAGAAGCCAGGACTATTGGCTGGATGAGTCATTAATTCGTTGCCTTTACTTAGAAAATAATTGATTGTTGCGCGAGCAATATGTGGAGTAGCATTATCTTGATGAAGGATGGATGGACGTTTAAGGTTGCTCTTTCGTCATTCGTCAAAAACTGGGCAAGCAAATTATTGTATACTATTCCGAATTTACAGTTCGGCGATTTTCTAGAATAATTGTGGTGATATGAACAGATTTTGCTATGAAACACTCAATCATTTGTTTAGAAATCCTTCGCTAGCGAACAACTTTTGTTGGCTGAATTTGAAACATACTCGAATGGGTTGGACTTCACCATTTTTTTTTGTATAAAACAAAAATATTTCTAATTTTATGAAAATATTATAAAACATCAGATGTGGAGAATAGAATATAAGTGAGAATTGTTATTCGGACAGGCAGACATGTGATTTGTTTCGTCTTGCTATAAACTCGTCAGCGCTGATGTCGGGAGCGACAAAATTCATCAAGAAAATTGCCTTGCTACGTACAATCAAGTAACAAAAGACAGCACAGAAGAACATTCAGCGCTGCTCATGGACCATTGTCAACATAACGAATGCCAAACCAATCATAGCAATCATAGATTTTCATCGGACGATTTTGACAGTTATATTTTGAACAATTACCAACTTGAAAAATAAATTAGATCTTTTTAGTGCTGCCCTCTTTCGTCAGGCTCACAAATTACTGATCCGTCCTCGTAACTACGGTTAAGTTATGCAAGTAATTTCATTGAATTATTTGTGCTAATTATAGTCTTCATAAAATGTTATTACTTTTGTTATCAGCTCACCTCGTTTTAGCTTCTTACGGTGATAACTGACAATTGCTTAAACTACTAATTTGTAGAAAATTAAAATACAAATCTGATATATCCCGAAGTAATTATGAAATTAAGTCCAAATTATGTCCAGCAATATAGCTATATATATAAATGTATATGTTTCGTATATGTGTCCGTTATAGGTTAAAAAACTATTGGACCGATTTACGCAGTTTTTTTCCCAAAATGATCTGCCTTGTCCGGAGAAGGTTTAAAGCTATTGAAATCCTCAATCTGACCAGTAGAAAGAATGTTAGGAACCTAATAATTTAATATTAATAGTAGCAGTACTATTATTTAAATGTGGGTGGTGTCACGAGACATTACTTCTTACATTGAAGTTCAAGTGGGTTTAATTGACTTAAAAATAGGAAAATCTTCACCTATATTCAAGTTAGGATTGTTGTGATATTTCTATGTGATGGGAGCCTAGGCTATTTTAGTGTATAACGTTATCTAAATACAATCAGAGTACGTACGTAGACAGTAGTCAATAATCGACGTCCCATACAGTAAGTTCCGTCGGTATATTATTAATTTTAAACTGTTACTTACTGTATGGCAGAATCACAGAAAACTCGTAATTGTAACAGATAAACTCAATAAACAATGAGAAGTTACAACTATCACAAAAAATTGGTATTTTGAAAACCATATACGGTACCGTTAAATATTTAAGATAAGGTAAAATCAATGTTTATATTACAAAAGACCTATGGTTGCAGGTGTTTTCTGGACGGGAGAAGGGTAGCGTCAGCCTTGGAAGCAGTGTACAGCCAGGAAAAAGATAGGATACAGGTTATTCCCCCACTTCATATATATATATATATATATATATATATATATATATATACAGTAAAAAGAAAGTTAGGGGCCTAATAATATAATATTAATAGGAGTAGTACTATTATTTAAATGTAGATGACACCACATGGCAGTACTTCTCACATTGAAGTTCACATAGACAATTATACCTTGCATGCTCCCGTGTAGGAAAACCAAGGGACTTGTTTGTATAAATGCCAAATGGAATCACCAAAAACATTGTATATCCAAGAACATTGCAATCATCTTAAAGTTGAAGACAACAGTAATTACAATTTATGTAATTCAAAACGAAAAAATAATTTTTAAAATTTATTTTTAAGCGTAATATAACTTCGATATTATACTATTCAAAACCTTATACTGGAAGAGTTTATTTTTGTCCGGTGGCAGTTCTGTCGTTGTTATTGTACGCCGGAGTTGAAAATAATGCATCGAAATAACATGGCACGAGTGTCTCCATCTATGTATCTCCCTGACTGTATCGTAAATATCTGACAGATATTTGCGCAACTAACCTAAAACGTCAAGCATAAACATGCATTCATTTTAACTTGTGTAACCTCTTGAAGAATTGTCGTGTACTTCTCCACAGCTGTCAGAGATAGCCCACAATATGGTAGATTCATTAATCCCATCAAAATCTGCTGTCAATAATAAAGAGAATGAAATGTGTAATCTGCTAACCAAACTTAAAAATGATGTTACAAAATCTCAAAGAAATATCCTAATTAAACGCTTGAAAAAAAAAGGTGTATGATACATGGCAGCGAAAGCTTATTAATTACACAGGTCTACAGTGATTTTTATGTTTGAAAGCTGTTTGTTAATTTGAATATGTTTGGGGGGCCTTATTCCAAAAAACGCCATATTTTTGCTCTATCACGTAAATTTTTTTTATAGCGCTCTATATCTTAAAAATGTTAATTTATTGATATACATACCTATGACAAGAATATGTTTGTTCCATGTTAGGCATGATTTTTAAATGAATTGATTTTTATGAAATTAAATGTGATTTGGCAACACTGATTAATATTAGATTTCTCAGCAAAGCAACAGAGTCGGCGCAGAAGCGTCAATACAACGTTGAAACCTGCTTTGTGGTGACCTTAAAGTGCTGTGCATGCTACTAGGACAACAAGGAGGTTACACAAAATTTCCATGCTTTATTTGTGAGTGGGATAGTCGAGCAAGGGATAGACATTGGACTCAAATAGAATGGCCCTCTAGAACAAGCCTTACACCTGGTAGCAAAAATGTATTAAGAGATAGCTTGGTTGACCCCAAAAAAGTTTTACTGCCTCCTCTCCATATCAAACTTGGCTTGATGAAGCAGTTTGTTAAAGCCCTAGACAAAAATGGACAGTGTTTTAAATATTTGTGCGAGATATTTCCAGCCTTATCCGATGCCAAGTTAAAAAAAGGTATTTTTGTTGGGCCGCAGATAAGAACATTATGCAAAGACAAGGATTTTCAAAACACAATGACCAATGTCGAGAAAAACGCCTGGGCTTCATTTAAAGAAGTAATTGATAAGTTTCTTGGGAACTCTAAGGATGAAAACTACGAAAATATTGTTCAAAATATGTTACAACACTTTCATCGTCTAGGTTGTAATATGAGTTTGAAAGTGCATTTTCCTGTTTTCACACTTGAACTATTTTCCTGAAAATCTTGGAGCAGTTAGCGAAGAACAGGGAGAGAGGTTTCACCAAGACATTAAGGAAATGGAACGGCGATACCAATTCAGATGGAGCATAACGCTGATGGCGGACTACTGTTGGATGTTAAAACGGGATATGCCCTTAAAAACATACAACCGAATGTCCGGACAACGCAGCTTTCTGGCAAAAAGACAAAGATTTCACTTAAAAAAGACTGAGTAAAGTATTTTTTTCCACTTTTTTAACTTGTATTCCACCTTTTTACTCAAGAAACAAATAAATTTTTTTTAGAAATATCGTTTTTTTTCATTTAATATTTGCAAAAAAAACCTTACGTGATACAAATAAATGCATAGAATTTTTGAAATCAGCCTACCAAAATTATATAAAATCAGTTTTCAAAATAAAAACATCTGTCAAAGAGTTTAATTTTGTAAACCTGTGTTATTAATATTAACGTAGAACAGTTAGTAATTGGCGTGACTTGCTAATATTGAAGGTTGACCAACAAATATTTAATGAATGCATCAGTAAAAAATGCGTAGTTGTGTTTTGAAAGAGATGTTGACATCTCTTCAAGTTCAAGTTAATGAATAATTGAATGTAGAATATAATGACATTTTTATACATTCTGATTAAATTTAATACATTCAATAAACCGATTTTCTAGGACACTTACTAAATAAATGTAAGTCTAATTTGAATTTTATTAATTCGTAGTTATGAATATAAAAACAAATGAATAAACATGTTAAATTGAAGTACGATTATGGTTTATAACCTTGCCATAAAACATGTTATTTTATATTACGTAATTCTTCTACCTAATATTTTTTTTTATATTTCTACGATATATAATTCATACTTAATTTGAGGAAAATAATATTGTTATAAAATAAGTTATGTCTTTCGAATTATTTGAGTTATAAAAAAGCATTGTTGTATTTATTGTTTTAACATATTATTTTGGAAAACAGAATATATCGAATTGTTTCTGAAAATCGAAACAAATTCTGGATTATGATACATCTGAACCTTCAAAAACTTTGAATATGTTACTTTCAAATTATATCTTCCTTTAGAATACAAATATAAAACAAAACTTTCGCAGAGTAAATTCTAGAATGTTAAATACAGCAATGTACCATGATTGGGAATTGTTTAGTTATTCGGAAATTTATTCGGTTACGTGTTCTTAGGATAAATATTTCAGCTTGTAACTGTTAAACTAACATATATCGGTGTCCCAATAATGCGCTGTCGGTCGATATTTCAAACGAACCTCTGCTCCTTCTGCAACGGTATTTTCCTGGACGTCTCATCTCCAGGTGAACTGATTCTCCGTTCCCTCAAACTCGCCAGATCTTACACCTTCTAATGTCTTTTTTGTGGGGAATACTCAAACAGAAGATCTACCAGGATTTATTGCCTCAGGATATTGTGGAATTGAAAAACAAAATTGAGCAAGTGTTGGCTGAAGTATCACTTTCTGCTATCAGGGTAATGTTCAGAAACTTGCGGGAAATGCCTGGGTTTCATTTAAAGAAGTAATTGATAAGTTTCTTGGGAACTTAAGGATGAAAACTACGAAAATATTGTTCAAAATATGTTACAACACTTTCATCGTCTAGGTTGTAATATGAGTTTGAAAGTGCATTTTCCTGTTTTTACACTTGAACTATTTTCCTGAAAATCTTGGAGCAGTTAGCGAAGAACAGGGAGAGAGGTTGCACCAAGACATTAAGGAAATGGAACGGCGATACCAATTCAGATGGAGCATAACGCTGATGGCGGACTACTGCTGGATGTTAAAACGGGATATGCCCTTAAAAACATACAACCGAATGTCCGGACAACGCAGCTTTCCGGCAAAAAGACAAAGATTTCACTTAAAAAAGACTGAGTAAAGTATTTTTTTTCACTTTTTTATCTTGTATTCCACATTTTTACTCAATAAACAAATAAATTTTTTTAGAAATATCGTTTAAATACAATAATTGATACCAAACTTTCAATTATGTATATTCATTTAATCTATATGCATATACTCAAATCAAGCAATAGAAAAGTATTGCCGAGTTCAGATAGTTTTTTTATAAAAAGTAGATAAAACTGTGGTAAAAGTTATGATATGAAAACAGTAAAAGTGATTATTTATTTTAATTTTTAAAATATCGTCCTCTTGAATATACTTATTAGTAAAGTAAGATATTTTAATGTTGTAATGAAGAGTTATTAACCATAATGGATATTAAAAACCTGAACTTAATCCACTCAAGGTATAAAATTAGCGCTGCAAGGAACCACAAACCGCGAGACGTCTTCATGAAAACCAGTTAGCGAAGCTCATCAACGTGGAGTTAATGTTAACATGCATTTACATTTTATATTATAATTACATATTACGTAAAACTCCCATGTAGAATTACCATATTACAATTATTTCAAATGTATATTGAGTTAGCAGTAACAAGCGAACGGTTATTGAATTTTCACGAAGGTAATGTTTTTTAAATCTAATGTTAATCCAAATAATTGAAATTTATTCGTAAAACTACGCGAATATATTTCAATTACACATTTTTAGATTAAAATAAATGTTGATTTAAATACTGTTACATTTTGCCTATATCAAGGATTGTTCTAATCTCGTTTTAAATTCATTACATATTTACAAACAAATCAAATTAAAAAAAAATATTCATATTTTCAAAAGAAAATCTTTCTTTTGTATCGCACTGGTCATTTTATTTATTTCGTTTGAGAAGGGAAATCGAATATTATTTATTAATTATATTTTTTTTTTCAGTAAAAAATTCGATTAATTAGCGTCGAATATGTAGAAAACATTTATTTCATTCACATCACTTCGCGAAAATGCAATTGACTTGTACAAATTTGTCTACTGCGGGCACAATATAATATCTGTTCTTAATGCAATTTAAGGCTTTTCCCGTGATTCGAACTTCAGTCCCTTAATAACTCAATGATTAAGAGCGTGGTCAGGAAAGCCAAAAGATGCAGGTTCGAATCCTGCATGAGGCCGGATTTTTTCTTCAGTAAAAAATTCGATTAATTAGAGTCGTATATGTAGAAAACATTTATATCATTCACATCACTTCGCGAAAATGCAATTGACTTGTACAAATTTGCCTACTGCTGGCATAAAATAATATCTGTTGTTAATGCAATTTAAGGCTTTTCCCGTGATTCTAACTTCAGTCCCTTAAGAGCTCAAGGGTTAAGGGCGTGGTTCGGAAAACCAGAGGATGCAGGTTCGAATCCTGCATGAGGGCGAAGTTTTTTTCAGTAAAAAATTCGATTATTTAGCGTCGTATATGAAGAAAGCATTTATTTCATTACAATTGTTTCGGCACAAAGTTTATTTCATAAGAAAGCCTAAAGGATGTTAACAAATTTAAAGTTAAGAAGAAAAATGTTCTTTGATGCGTATTTCAAACGATCTGCCTGTCTGTCCGATATACGTCATAGGGAAACTACCGCAGGTTAACTCATAGACTCCTGACTTTTTGTTGTTGTTTGTTAAATTTTTATTGTTTTTTATAAATTTGGATAAATTGTTGTTAGTTCTATACGCTGTATTAATGTCAAACTTTCTTAAATATTTACAAATTTTTGTGCTTGAAGAGCCTATAAACGTGATCATTTTAAATTTTTGGGTGTTATTATTATTTAATATTGGGTAAACTTGTGATATGGCTTTTGTAATGAGTTTTTTTATTTAAAATGTAATCTATTATATTACTTTTATATCCATTGTTGATAGCTAAAGCGATTATTATAATGAAATAATTATATTATCATTACTGTCGGGCAAAATATATTTAATTTTGTATTTTTAGTTTCATTTAGATGTAGGTATATTTATGTTAATGTATTTAATCCTAGTTTTAAATTGTAAATATTATAAAGTGTATATAGAAAAGGTCTTGGAGTTCGGATATATTTAATGTTGTCAATTACCTAAGGCCTGGTCAGGTATTACATTTGTTTATTCATTGTCTTGTTTTCTACAGTCATAAAAACTATTTATTTTATTACAGGCACAACCCTCTGGTTAACCCATCCATAATGTATTGTATAATAGAATAAGATTTATTGACATATTTCCTGTTATAGATAAAGTATTATATTATTATAATAGGTTAAATAGTTTTGGTTCGATGCGATTCTGTGAACTATTATGTTATCTCTAACGCACTTCCTGTGTATTGTATATTTATTAGTTTAAGAGTTATTTTATTTTCTATAATTAAGGGTTTCCGGCGTATATTGTTTATTTTAATAGATTTATGACGTTGCAAACTACAGCATATACTTTTCTTGGAAAGGTAAAAATGGTTGTATGGAAATTTCCGTATAATAAATTTCGTTGTTTTCTCACTCTCTTGTGACTGGCGGGGACAAAACTTTCTTGCCGAAAAATAAGTAAATGAAGAAACAGTTCCAAACAAGATCTCTTAGAGCTCACTACAGTTCCAAGTATGATCTGTTCGAGTTAACTACAGTTCTAGCTTGGGTCTCAGTAATCTAACTAACAGTTCCTACTAAGATCTCAGTGATATAAATAGGAGCAAATATTATTTATTAGTCAGTTTTCTCGGTTTTTAGTATTAAGACCAGATACTGCATTTGTATTAAGTTAACGGAACTCCAAGACTAAACTTGTAAATATATTATTGTTATTCAAAAACTATTGCATTATTTCAACTCATACTTCGGTCGATACATACCGAACTTCCTTCAAGCCAGGAGGAAGAAACAATTACAATAACTCAAATTTGTCAACATCATTTAGGTTTAGTTAACAAGTAACCGAGGAGGAGACTGTGTGTCGAAACAATTGTAATGGAATTTTATCTCAATAAAGTTGAAAATTAAAAACATGAGTACAGTTACGTTTGAATGCAAAATGTCAGCTGAGTGTGGCTTATACAGCAACCAAGATCCTGAACTTATTTATCATGGTGAAACACGATCAAATCTAACAATACGCTTGTTTACACTCATTCCTAATATAATAATAAACCGTTTATTAACCCAACAGAAATACATCCAATTATGGGGTTATAAATATAAATACATGTATATAAGCATTAAACATAACGTGCGTATCAATGGAAAAATTATCCTAAACTAAATTAAATCTAAGAAGTAAAACAAATACATTCTTTCACAGAAACAAAATACCTACAGTAATTATCGGCAAATACATCTAAATTACAATTACATGAATTATATAGATGGCACATTCTATAAAGTGGGGAGTTTTTATATGAATTAGTTGCAGCCTGTCTGTTTAAGAAAGTAATTGAGTTTCTAGTGTTGAAACGAGGAATATAAAACCGAAGCCGTGACAAAAACACCGGATCATCTATAATATTATGAACCACTTATACAAATGTAGTAACGCAATAATTTTTCTATTATTAGATAAACCATTAAAACTAAATTGTTCCAGCAAATTATCATAGGATAAGGCAGAATATACACCATGCCTTTTGAAATACAAATATTTAAAAAAAACATATTTCAAGTACGCTGGTGACCAAACTACACAACAATACTCAAGCCTGCTACGAACCAAGGAATTGTACAAAATAGTAATGGTGTCAGTATTTACAAATATGAAAGATATGTTTATTAAAGGTTAATCTACTATCAAATACTACTCCCAAATCTTTAACCTCCGTATATCCCTGAAGATTTACACTGTCAATTTCATAGTTGTATTCAACATTGATAGCTTTTCGAGAAAATGTCATTACTTTACATTTTCCAACATTAAGATTAATACAATTTCTTTGACACCAAGCACACAATTGATCCAAATCACTCTGCAGGATATCACTCAGAATTCTTTATGCCATCAGTAAGCCAAGACTCAGTTAACACAACAACATCAAAATTTGTAGAACATATATTATTAAAAGATTCATGAGTTTTAGAGCGTAAGCCTCTCGTGTTTTGGTAATATAAGTGAAGTGAATTTGGACTATTGCCTATCTGATGGGCAGTTATGCGTTTTTTTGCTTAACAATTTTTGGTATTCCCCGTAGATACTTGAGAATGATGAATTATTTCTTCCACGGTCTCATTAACTTAAAAACACATATTTTGTCATTCTGAAGTAAGTAGCACCAGAATTATTGTATTCGGATTTGAGCATTTATTTAGTAGTCGTTGAGTTATTGTCATAACTACAAAATAAACAAACAAAAAGAATTGTCAAATTAAGGTGCTAGTTTGGTTTAGTTTAAAGTTTGTTTAGTGCACAATGAATAATTGTGAGTCGGAAGAGATTGTGGAGGCTGCATATATTGCAATAAGCAATTTGCTGCCTACGAAGTCAAGATCTTTATACGATATAGCCTACAATCGGTTCAAAAAGTGGTGCGCCGAGAAAAATGTTCAAGTATACAGCGAGAATGTTTTGTTGGCATACTTCAGTGAAAATGCAAAGAATTACAAGTCTTCCACATTATGGGCGCAATATTCTATGGTTAAGTCATGCTTGATAATTTACGACAACATAGATATAAGCAAATTCCCCAAGCTGATCGCATTTTTGAAAAGAACCGGTGACGGATATCAAGCGAAAAAATCGAAAATATTGAGAAAGGGTGAAATCGACCGTTTTCTATCAAGTGCAGATGACAAAGAATTCTTAATGATTAAGGTAAGATTACTTTAGTTATTAGGTATTTAAATTATTAAGTATTTTGATTTTTTATAGGTTGGATTAATTCTGGGGATTGCCGGAGTTTGTCGAACTGATGAACTAGTCAATTTAACTGTAGATGATATTGAGGATGTAGGCTCTTCCTTGATTGTAAAAATTCCAAACACTAAGACAAAGATTCCACGAACCTTTGTGGTTACCGAAGTGGAAAATATGCTTGAGTTGTTTCGAAAATACCTGTCCCTTCGTCCTCCCCACGTCAAGCATAAGCGCCTTTTTTTGTACTACAAAGCAGGAAAATGTAGTTCGCAGCCAGTTGGCAAGAATACTATGGGAAAAATTCCGAGTGTAGTAGCTTCGTATTTAAAATTACCTGATGCTGCATGTTATACTGGTCACTGCTTACGAAGATCTTCAGCGACATTACTGGCAGATGCTGGTGTGGATATCACGACAATAAAGCGTCATGCTGGTTGGAAATCAACGACAGTCGCTGAGGGTTATGTCGAGAACTCCATTGAAAATAAGACCAAAATTGCTAATCAGGTTTTAGTAGGTACCACTACTAGGGCAATCACAAAAACTGTAAATGTAAGCGAAAGTAATATTCCTTCTAATATTAATTTTGAAAATTGTACAAATGTAACATTTAATTTAAATGTCAATAAATAATTTCAATGTTATCTTTTTTTTGCATGAATCACAAACGTTCTCCATAATGTAAACTCCCTTGGGAGCATTATACTCCCTTGGGAATAATCGACTACTTCTGTTTTAATTTTGATGTCATAGAAACTGATTTCTACTCCCGACCGTGGAAAAATATTCTTATAAGGTTCAAGAGACTTCAATTTTTTAGAATTACGCATGATTGTAGAGACAGATTCTTCATCCTGTAAGACTACTTTAATTGGTCGTGTGGCATTTAAGGTTTTCTGACCGAGACGTATAACCTTAGTTACGGTGATAGGCTGTGTAGAAATAGACTTGAATAAATCATCAACATACGTTGTACCAGATCTTTCACGAATGTCAGTACTGACATCAGGCTCATGAATATTGTATATGATAACATTTCTGGATCGTCTCTGCCTTTCCCCAATTTCTCGGATTAAGTCTTCTCTCTCAACACAAGACGGACTTACAGCCGAAGTATTTGACATGCTCTTTATTGTAACCTTTAAATCCGTGATTTCATCTAACAGTGCTGTAACAGTAGTTTTTAGAAAATTTATATCTGCTTCAAATTTACTACAAGCATTACAATTCCATCTGATATTTGATTTAGATCGCAATATTCGAGTTTCAGCAGACGTAACATCAACACATTTATTACTGAATGTTCCATTACAAATGCAACAAGTAACTATTTGGTTTTCATCTTTAATTTTATTGTTACAACATTTACACAAAGCCATAATGAAAAGTGATAAGGATTAAACAGGGACACACTTTTCACACCGAGGTGCCCTTCACGGTGTCTAACAAGAAGACAAACTAAGGAAAATGTAGGCAGCGGTAAGGTATGAGTGGTGACAGAGGAAAATGAAGATATTATAAATAACTTAATGATCACTCCGCGTATAGACCAAAAAGTCAAAAACCGTCGCATTCAATCACAGATGTAAAAATAAGTATCGTAAACAAGAAAAGGGAAAAAAAGAAAAAAAAAGAAAAGAAAGAAAGAAAAACGGCAATACACATAGCGTGAGTGACTCTTACTTAACGATTTCACAGTGAATATAAACTCAATCAAGGAGTAAGTAGGATAATCAGAAAGAGAATAATTTTCTCTTTAGAAAGATGCAAAATTTGAAAAAAAAAACTACTCACGTCTAACCAAGCAGAACAAATAAAAATCACCAGTCACCCAAACACACGACTAACACGCACGATGTTTGTACGATTTGTGGCATGTGATATCATGGCAAACATGCGTTGCTTAATCCAGCAAGATTCCTAACTCAAACACGATTTTTGCAAGAAAACCTGACGACATGCAATTATTCGAGTATTTTTTCCGGTTTTAGTGAGTAAATATCTATAAGAAGCAGTATAAAAAACCTGTTGTTGCAGACCTGTGTAAATAAATCACAAATTTACATAATGACAAATAATCTCTTACAGCTTTTGTATCTAGAAATAAACTGACTACTGATAGTTTACAGTAAGCTAAAATAAATTAAAAAATCAATGAAATTACAATGATTAAAACTTATACGAAGTTAGTTTAGAAATGATAGAGCTGTCTCGAAGACGAACAACTGTTTTATGTCATAGTAGTCTCCTGCAGTAATAGACAAGATAAGACATTTTATTCAGAGAGTTTAGTACACCAATTACGTTAATTTTATCATGCACAGTGACTTGAAGCTGAATAGAGACTTCACGTTTCGTACTAACTGAAGTTAAAATACTTATTCGCAGACAGTGGTGCTTCCATAAAAATTCTATTTATTGAAGTTTCGACTTCGGATTGTAATTCTTGCACGAATATAGTTTTAAGCGATGTGATTGTAATACAAAAAAAAAATATATTTTACTTTGCATTTATAAGCGACAACGAAATTATAATTTTACGAATTATAGTTTCTTATAAAAAGTCTTAAAAAAAAAGAAAATATGGAACAAAAGGTTTATGATATTTTGTGTTTGATATGTTGTTTAAGCTAGGCCTTGTGGAAAACTTCAGGCATTAAATAAATATATTTAAAACAGAAGTTTTCGTGTATAAGTGAGGCAAAGATTAAAGAAGGAATTTTGTTGGACATCAAATTAGACAACTGTTTCGAGATGCAAACTTTAAGACAACTTTAAATGACATTCAGAGACAAGTGTGGGATGCATTTGAGAACATTTGTAAATTTCCTCTTGGAAACAATAAATCAGAGAATTCCCAGATACACGTGCAGGAACTACGCTCGGCCTAGTGCATTGTGGGACGTAACATGTCGCTAAAACTCCACTTTCTACATTCTCCATTTTGGATTTCTTTCTTGCATCGATCGAGAAAAGGTATACCGGAAAATGGAATATAACACTAGTTTACACCGAAAATGTACATTTGATGAGAGATAGATTTCCTTATGTATTTTCTTCCGCTGAATTCGAAAATCAAGGTTAAATTTTTTTTATGGAACAGTTTTTGAGATATTGTAATTTTTTCATTTTTTCGACCTTTTTTCACTTGACAAATCATATCTCGAGCTAGAAATTTCCGATTGGGTCGTTCTTGGTACCCAAATGCAAGGTATTGAGATGACGAACAAATATGTATAATCGGATATTTGATTGGTAAAGCGGTTCAAAATATATCGATGAAAATAGGGAACATTTTCAAAAAAATCATATTTTACAGTGATTCTGTGCCGACAGAAAACTACAAATCGTTAAAAAAACGTCTGGTTTCTGTTCATGTACGTAAAGATGATACTTTTACGTAAGAACTAAGACCAACCAGAAGAAAATTCACAGGTTTTTCGACAATTTATTGTGTTTAAACGCTTGCAATACATTCTTGACATTTTTGTGTGTTAGAAATAGTTGTGGCTCTTGCTTTGTCTTTGGTTGCTTTTGGGATCCGTTTCTCTAGTGAGAAACAATACATAGTCTCCCAACATTGCTTCATCCCAAAATTCTTGATAGCGCCGCTCAATGGTCTTAATTTGTTGGTGAAATCTCTCGCCGTGTTTGTCACTTACGTCACGAAGATTGTCCGGAAAGAAATTCAAATGCGAATGCAAGAAATGGATTTTTAGAGACATATTTACACCTGTAAGAAATAAATAAAATTGTAAAAACAATACAATAGAAAACAACCAGGAATGAAATGAAATAATGGCATTCCGTACCCATCTTGTTGTAGTTCTTCAGCAAATCGGAATAATTCCCTCGTAGTTAGGGCTTTTATTGTTCCCAAGAAAATTGGTAACATCCCGCTGAAATGAATTCCAGGCCTCGTTTTCAACGGGTGTTAAATATTTTGGAAAATCTGTGCTTTTTACCAAGTTCTTTATGTGTGGACCATCGAAGACGCCTTCCTTGATTTTTGCTAAAGAAAGCTGCGGGAAAAGGGTTTTTAAATAGGAAAATACTTGGCCTTCCTTGTCTAAGGCCTTCACAAAATTTTTAATGAGGCCAAATTTAATGTGCAACGCTGGAAGGATTATATTTTCTTTTTTGACAAGAGGCACGTATTTAATATTGTCTTTTCCCACTGTGACGTTCTTCCTTTCTGGCCAGACTTTTCTTCTATAATGATGTTCACGAGCACGACTATCCCAAAGGCAAAGAAAGCAGCAATATTTTGTATATCCACCCTGCAGTCCACACAACATGCCGACGACTTTGAGATCGGAACATATTTTCCAGTTGTAATGCTCATATTGAATGTATTTTAGCAAACTGGCCATTGTGGCGTATGATTCTTTAGTGTTGATGGCATGAGCGATGGGGATAGAAGGTTTTTCATTTACAATATGCAGTAGGACTGCTTTCAAAGTCTCCTTACTACCGTCAATGAACAAGCGCCACTCATTTGGATCATAAGGCTCTCCGAGTTGCTCAGACAATGCAGAAATATCGTTGCAGTAGCATATGTCGTTTTCCTTCTTAAAATGTTGTGCGTAAGGTTTAACACGGTTTCTGTAAAATGTTCCATTTACTCCCGGAGCCAAACAGTTCCGTTGCTTCAGGCGAGATGCAAGTAACTCCGCTTTTTCCTTTGACAGCTCGAGATCTCTCACCAAATCATTCAGTTCAGGCTGCGTTAAATGTTGCAATTGCGACTCCTGTTGAAATTCATTATCACTGCTTGTGTCTGTCTGTAGTGATGATTCGAAAAATTCAATCGTTGAATCGGGGCACTTAGGATGAGGAAATTCACTTGAATGTGGAACTGGAAGCGAAACAGATGCTACTGTCGCATAAACCCATTTGGCACTCTTTCCAAAACCAGTGGATTTGCTCAGGCAAAAGTAACAATTAATCGAATGGCAGAGCGGCTCTCTCCATATCATCGGTACACCGAATTTCATGTATCGTCTAATTTGGAATAAAAATTCACTTTATTATTAATTCAATTGTATATATACATAAAAATAACAAATAATAAATTCAATATATTTGCGTGTGAGCAACCGAACTCATAAATTGTCGAAAAAAATAAAATATTCGGAAAATATGGGATTTGGATATATTCACTCAATTGCTTATAACTTTGTCATTTTTCGATCGATTTTCTTCTGGTTGGTCTTAGTTCTTACGTAAAAGTATCATCTTTACGTACATGAACAGAAACCAGACTTTTTTTTAACGATTTGTACTTTTCTGTCGGCACAGAATCACTGTAAAATATGATTTTTTTGAAAATGTGCCCTATTTTCATCGATATATTTTGAACCGCTTTACCAATCAAAGATCCGATTATACATATTTGTTCGTCATCTCAATACCTTGCATTTGGCTACCAAGAACGACCCAATCGGACATTTCTAGCTCGAGATATGATTTGTCAAGTGAAAAAAGGTCAAATGAAAAAATTAAAAAACTGTTCCATAAAAAAAAATTTAACCTTGATTTTCGAATTCAGCGGAAGAAAATACATAAGGAAATCTATCTCTCATCAAATGTACATGAAAAAAATTTCATTTTGTAATCTAGTGTAATCAGAGAGCGGACTGAAGCGATTGAATGATCAATTGCCCCGATAAAACGTTGTGGTGGTATCATGTATAGTATGCATGTTATAACAGCGTCACTATTTGCTTGATCGATTGCATTGGTCAAGCAGATGTTGTTATTACCGTCGTTATGAATAGTAAATTGTGGGTATTCCTTCATAAATTCAATTAAACAGTGGCGTGTAAGACGGAATATACATTTACATTTACATACATTTACATATTATATCGTTAGATTTCGTTGAAATAATCGCGTAAAAAATTATATCCGCTAATTTCCAAAGTGTATTCTCGTGTTTACATGCTGTTAGACATGCATGTACATATATGTATTTATTGTTCTTGAGATAGTATATTTTCTATTCTCTTCTATAAAGGATTGTTTCTGGGTTCGTTATTTGGTTCCAACGTTTATTATTTAAAAAAAACCGTTTTATATTGTAAGTTTGTAAGTTTAATTTACCACCTTATTTTTCCGTTTCTTTTTTAGTTAATTTCTTTCTGTTGTTCTTTCTTAATATTTTTTTATATTTTCCTTAACAAGAGAGAATTCTCGTAGGACAACCATGGTAGGATTGCTTAGAGGCCATACAGATAGGTTGCATATTCGTAATGATACCGAGATATATTGCAGTGCCTGTTCATTAAGTTTAAGGCGTCCACAAAAATGTAATGTGCAGAGACATTTTTCTTCGAAAAATCATCTAGATAACATATTGCAGTGAATTGTGATTTTAATTGCTTATTGACTTATGTTCACAATCCACAGTAGCTTCTCCGAACTAGACTCAGATGGGTGGGCACCTTCCTTGAGCTTCTTAATCGTCAGGGTTATTCTCACGAATATCGTGGTATAAAAGAGAAATAATACTAATTAAACTCAAGAAATAAAACTAACATTAACACCACAAACATTTAATTTTAAATCGAAAAAAAAAAAAACTACTTTATCAAGTATAAAGCAGAATTGTGACTTAATTACGCCGCAACATAGAGAAAAACTCTTGTAAACTATGACTCAGGAGAAAAAAAAACTCTAAACTGAATTCCGAACGACATTCTATTTTCACACGTATTCAAAATTAATCATGCGCAATAACTCCAGCATGAGACAAATAAATCTCCCCCCCTTCCTACTATACTACGATAACTTAAATGAACAAAAACTATATTAAAAAAAAACAGTCTAATACGTTTTGTTAATATTTTAAATGATTACAAAAATATTACAAATTAAATTTATAAATTTAAGAAGCTTCAAATTTCAATAGAATTATTACTACAAATATAAATATCATATTAAAAATACATACATTTAGTTTTGTATACGTCACGTCACAAAAACTATTATACGAGAGATTCAGATAGGTTATTTAAATCAATTTACAAGTCTAAATACTCATAAAGAATATACGTAATGAATTTTACATACATCAGCACACTACCAAAAACACACACCGTAATTATCAAAAATTAAATTAAATAAAATTAAGTTTTATCTAATTTAAAAAAAACACAACCTATCTGTAAAAGAACTATTCAATCTCTAAAATGAAGAACCAGGAAACGGCAAGGCATCCCTACCTAACATAAAAATATAAATCAACATAATAATATATATATCTGTATTATTATGACTTCCTGCTTGGCGCGGACTTCGAACATCAAAATAGGCCCGTGCAATCTACAGACATGGACAAAAATACACATTACAATAAATTGTTATAAAAATTTTTAATTTTTAAAGTTATTTCCCTGGAATAAAATTTTACAAATAAATACAATAATTTTCATATCTTCTTTTGTTTCTTCAGCAGGGAAAAATCCACTGCAATATGTCCTTCTGCACCTGATAATTTTAACGAAGAACTGTGTGAAGCTTTCACGGCTGCCAATATCCCATTCAAAAAGCTTAACAATCCAGTCCTCAAGAGGTTTCTTCCAAAATATACTGATCGTCATATACCAGATGAATCTACTTTACGTAAATACCACTTACCAAAAAGTTATTTTAGAAACATTGAAAAAATACGAGCCAACCTATCTGGTCATTATCTTTGGGTAAGTGCAGACGAAACAACAGATGTAATGGGACGATATGTGTTAAATGTGTTGGTATTCTTCATCCGACAACTTCATACCAACCATATTTAATTGCAACTAAAATATTGCCAGTCGTAAATGGTGAAACAGTTGCAGAAGTAATTGATGAATGTATTCATAATATTCTGTCATCGGATAACAACTATAAAGACAAGATGCTATTATTTTTGACTCTATCGGCAGCTTATATATTAAAAACAGTGACGTTATTAAAGCAATCTTATACCAATATGTTACACGTTATCTGTGCAACACATGCCCTACACAGAGTATGTGAATACATCATGGGTCATTTTCCAAATGTTGATAAGTTAGTTTCATCATTTAAAAAGATATTTCTCAAAGCACCTTCACTAGTGGCGTTAGATAGAGGAATACTTCCAAATTTGCCTTTACTCCCCAGTTTCTGTATTAACTAAGTGGGGAACATGGCTAGAAGAAGCATTGTTTTATTCACAACACTTTTTTCATCTTCAAGATGATGACACGCAAAGCATTTCTAATTGTGAAATAAATCGAAAATTTACAAAACCAGCTAAACTTTATTAAAGCTAATTTTCAGTGTCTTACAGATACGATTACTTACATGCAAAATCAAGATATTAACCTAAAAGTGGCGATAATTAAGAAACCGTTATCGATCGAATGAAAAGTATGCCTTCTGAATTTGAAAACAAGCTGAGACAAAAAGTTGGTGGCCGTATTTAGCAGAAATCCAGATTTGAATATATTATATCAAATCTGCACTGAGCCGATTGAAAAATCTATACATTAGATTATATAGAGTATGGTGAACTTTTGCAACATCTTAATCACGCACCCATCACCAGTTGTGATATAGAATGGACATTTTATATTTTTAAAGACGTTTTAACTTCTAAAAGAACTAATTTAACACAGGAACACCTTGAACAAATTTTAGTTGTTCATAGTAATGTTTTACACTTTCAAGATTTCACAGAAAATATATAGTTTTGAGTTTTGTTCTTTGTAAATTACTTTCATTCAAAATTCGATACACAATTCGCTTGTCAGCATTACTTTTGTTTCAGCAGTAGTTGCTGCCGGCTACCAAACCGTTTATTACATTCGCTCTGTTGTGCATTGACAGATACGTATTAACTGCATATGTAGGTATGTGCCACTTATGCAGGTTGCCGCACGTATCAGTTGGAAAGAATGGAGCAAATTCGAGACATAATTGTATACACAAAAGCATTTTTGAAACTCACGAGGATTTCAGCTATGTAAAAATATATAGGATATTTCATAAAAAAAAAAACAAATTGAATACAGTTTCCATGATAACACGAGCAACATGTAGATTAGAAATATATTCTTACAATAGCTTGTCTAAAATTAAAAAAAACTTTTCTTTGAAATTTTTTTTGAATATTTCTATAGTTTCCAAAATATTTAAATGTTCCGAAACAATTCAATAACCCTGTATATTATCGTATTTATACTCTCAACGTCACTAAGCATCGGAATGCTATATTTTACATCTTATATACTTAGATGAAGATATTGACAAACTTCAATAAACCTTAAATCCGGAAACTTAATAATTTCTGAATTTAAGTTCAGTGCCTGCAGTAACAAACAAAATTCTTATAAACGTTTGAAGTACTCAAGTCAATATTGTTTTTCAAAAACAAAATTAATATAAAATTTATCAAAAGCATGTGAATATTAAAATATAAAGGTCTACATTGCATTGTTACAAAAAAAATCCGTTCTGAAAAAAATAATATCTTTGATTTTCATTTGTTTTTATTAGCATTGTTTTCATCAAAACAAAAGCAGCTTGTGCAAAATACATTTTAATATAATATGAAAGTTATTAGGAAATACTGTGGCGCATAAAAATGAAATAAACACGCCGACATATAAACTCCGAAAGTAAATTTACAAGCGGGATAATCCCCAGTAACTTTCAACAGACTGCAAACACGAAATAGAAATAAATAGAAAGCATGATCCTCCCGCGAGTATCATCTTTCTTACTTGACTGATGTTTAGCAAAAGACTTAATAAAACAAATGAAGACACAAGATTTTTCACCGTCGGGAAATTTATTAGAAAGAACTGCTGTTGTCAGCTGCACGTAAGTAGTTTTTGGTTTATATTTTGTTTTTGCTGTAGCTACGCTTTGGAATGATTTAATTAAAAAGAACGAAAGTTTCTTTTCTTCACGGTTTATCTAATTTTCGCAAATATATAATTTGCGAATTTAAATCTGATTATGCTGTTACATGTAAAATATATATCGTCAGTTAGATAGACATTTTTTTAAAGAGTAATTTAGAGTAAATCAATAAACCTTAACTTTGCTTACACAGGGTAGTCGAATTTACAATACTGTACTAGGGTCATGTCCAAAATTTTGCTTTGAATTATTGTTGCTAACGTAAGAAATATTTCTAAATCTTAAATATTAATTATAACTTTGTGGAATGGTATAGACCAACGTATTGCTAAAATTTATAGTATATTTCCACTGTTCAATTTTCATTATTACAATTTTAAATTGTAGATTAATTTTATTTAATATTTAATAATCTAACTATTATACTGAGTGTGTATAGAATGTCGATGTGAGATTTAATGAAAGATAAGTTACCGACTGATTTATTATATAGATTAAGCATACAACTTACTAATTAATGGCTTAATGACTTAAATACTGACAATAAATCTTATTGCATCTAATAACTGTTATTTTAGTCAAAATTTATTAGTATAATTTTACTGCAATTCAAACTCCAGTATTTATTTGCTTTTCCTATGCATATTATATGTGCATTATTTTTTTATGAGCTACAAATTACTATACTGAGTGAGTCAATAACACAGTATCAACTTATTATCTTTTCTTTCAACTTTACTTGTATAACTTTTGTTTTCATTAAGCAAGTTGGTCACTGATTTCTTTTTTAATTTATTTAATTAATTATTAATTGCGGCCTTTGAGCCTTTCAGCTTTCAGATCTTTGCGTTGTTTTGCTATTATTACTAAATAATATTATTTCTCATTTGTAGATGATATACAAGCTGTCCCATATCGTTATGCTCAAATTTTAGTAGTGTAAAGTAGACTTCATTTCAAGCAACAAAAACGCAAAACTTGTATATCCATTTTTATTTGTTTCAAAGTTACAGATCTATGAACGTGATTGTTAGGTAATGAAAGAAAATGTAATCCTAAAGTCATTCAAATTGATTTCATTAAAAAAAAAATTATACGATTCAATAACAGGCCTGAGATTGTTAACGTCGCATAATACAATGTTATCCTAAAATAAATAAACACGTGTCGTAGTGCATACAGTAATTTCTTGGAGATCCACAAAAAAGAGTACTGGAAATTGATTTATGATAAAGAAGATTCTTACTTATTTCGTAAGTGCTGAACTATGAATATCATACAACAAACAAATGTTCAGATGACTGTTAACGTTGCATTTTTTAATAAAGGATTACATTACGTTTGAGTTCATACAACAGCTTATTAGTGAGTGGAAATGTTTTCTATATTCAAAATGCCTTACCGATTTTCTTCTCAAGAGTATGCGGACATGCATTTTGTGTATGGCTACTGTAACGGCAGTGCACGTCAAGCAGTTATTGAATACCGACAACGGTTTCCCGATAGGCGCATTCCTCATTACAGAACGTTTCTGGAAGTACACAGACAGTTTCGGGAATGCGGACTGCGTGATTATCTTTTCGACCGAGGAGTAAATTTGCCAGCAGACTTAGAGGAAGAAGCAGTAGCTATTGTTACAAGGGACTCAACTCTCAGTGTACGTCGAATCGCTAGACAACTAGGAGTGCCACGAACGACAGTTTGGCGAATTTTAAAAAATGAGGGCTTATATCCATATCACTATCGCAGGGAACACGGTTTGCTTGAGGCAGACCACTATGCTCGTCTAGTTTATTCTACCTGGATATTAAGACAATCACGGCTTCATCTTAATTTCTGCAGAACTGACCTCTGGACAGATGAATCTACGTTCACGAGAAGTGGTGTTACAAACGTGAGAAACCTGCACAGGTGGTCATCAGAAAATCGCAAAGCTATACGCCCATCTAAATTTCAACATGAATTTCCTATTAACGTTTGGGCGGACCTAATCGATGACTTGTTGATTGGTCCTGTCGTTCTTCCTGGTAGGTTAAATGCGGACAATTACCTTCAATTTCTTATTAATGAACTGTTAGGTCTTTTAGAGGATGTCCCACTGAATGTTCGACGAGACATGTGGTTTCACATGGATGGGGCTCCACCACATTTCGGAATTGCTGTCAGAAATTGGGTTAACGTCAATTATCCAAGATGGATTGGTCGAGGTGGTCCTGTTGCATGGCCACCCATATCACCCGATCTTAATCCCCTTGACTTTTATTTATGGGGGTACATGAAAAAGTTAGTCTACGCGCAAGTTTCGAACACAAGAGAAGAGTTGTTGGATCGTATTCAGCTGGCTGCCAAGCAAATCCGACAAAACAAGTATGAAATTCCGATAAGTACTTCTTCTGTTGGCTTACGGGCACAAGCCTGCATTCAACATGGAGGTGTCCATTTCGAAAATATTATTAATTGAACTTTTTTAAATAAAATCAGTTTTTATTGACTTTGGGATTACATTTTTTTTCATGATCTGGCAATCACATTCATAGATCTGTAACTTTGAAACAAATAAAAATGGATATACAAGTTTTGCGTTTTTGTTACTTGAAATTAAGTCTACTTTACACTTCTAAAATTTGAAAATAACGATACGGGACCCTTGTATATTGTCTGTCGTATAATAAATTACATTTTGTTATTCTTAACTTATTTAGCGTTTTATTGTCTTGTTAGATTTGTCCACGTATTACCTGTGATTTATTTAGCTTACTTTCGGCAGCGTCTGTGGTCGCTGTATCGTTTTGAGATTATAAACAAGGTGGCGTCTATTTTAAAAGAACCTCTACCTAGCTTGCCTCTTAACTGAGTTAGCATCTCAACCAAAGATCTCCGCAGCAATCTTGTTTGCTGAGTTAGTAAGAAGTTAGTAAGCAATTAGGTAGCGCGTTTCATAGTAAAGACGCGTGTGACACTAGCTTATGCGCAACGATTTCATGCAACAAACTTCGTTTTCTTGAATCATCTCATCGTTTTGGAATAAATACGCGAATCCAATATTACCGAGCACGACAACGTTACGAAGGAATTTGCCATCGCTGCGTAAACTGGTTGAAAATAAAATCAAAGCCGAACTGAAAAATGAAAAACTGTGGTTAATGTGATGGCGCGTAATATGGAACCACATCAACCAACGTCTTCAATTTTATTAGCATCCAGACGACTAGAACAATGTAATGCCGAAAAAATTTCAGAGGTGCTATTAGATACTTTGGAAAAATTTATAAACTTTCGAAAGGCCAAGTATTAATGTTTATGACCGATGGTGCCGCAACCATATGTTCTGTAGGCCGGTCTCTTAGAAAATATTGTCCTAACTTGTTACATATTATTTGTAAACTCCATGCTCTACACCTTGTGGCAGAGCAGGTTCGTAGATGTTATCCAGAGGTAGATATCGAGTACAAAGGAAGTATTCCTGAAATCTCCAAAACGTATTCGGAAATTTCACGAATTATGTCCCCATACCCCTGAGCCACCACAGCCGATTCTGAGACGTTCGGGTACATGGTTACGGGCGGGGTTTTACTATCATGAACATTTTGAAAAAATTAAGGACGTGGTTTTATCATTCGATCCGAAAGAAAGTGCAGTTATCAATACAAGCCAGAAAAAATATCATGATGCCCAGATTAAAATGGATTTACAAAGTATTCGTGAGAATTACTTGGGACTAGAAGAAGCAATAACAAAATTAGAAAATTCGTCGCTGTCGTTAGAGGAATCACTGCAAATCGTTAAAGATGTTCACGCACAACTGTGTGCTGTAGAAGACACAAAAAGTGAAAGTGTTCTAATTAAATTTGAAAGTGTTTTAGACAGAAATGCAGATTTTGGCACCTTAACACGTATTTGTGAGGGTACGTCTACAGATGCGTTACGTTGCTTAAAAAAGTATTTTGATTATGCGAATATAACATCACTAGATGTAGAACGCTCGCTTTCCGAATATAAACATATTTTTTCCTCACGGCGGACATGTATTTCAGAAATAACCTTAGAAACGCACCTGATGTTCAAAATATACAATCGGGTTTCTCCAGTTTGTCAATCCTTGGAAGACGCTTAAAACGGTAAGTGTTTTTTTAAATCCTCTATCGTGCGTACATTCACTGATTTCATACATGTGCCATTTTATTTATAGGTACATTAGGGTGACAATGGTTTGTATGTAAAAAAATTTTTGTTCGAATTTTAAAGTTTTTTCAACGGAATATTGTGCCAATAGGTCCAAGAGTTTTGTGCCGAAAATTTGAGCCAAATCGGACAACGTTTTCTGGACGCGCATCCAGGTCAAAGGTCAGGTATTTGCATATTTCACAGCTAGTATGAAATAAAGTTGAGAAACCCATATATTTTCTACTTTATTTTACAAAAACATCTGGATTCTGTAGACTTTTAATAAAGAGGACACTCAAATAGTTTTTTTGGGAACTAACTCTCAAATTTCCCTTGCGTCAAAGTGATCCACAAACTATTTTATTTCAAAAATGTTTAATATATGTATGCCATTATTGGCAATGTATATAAATTCTGTGTACTTTTGATAAAATAACTTAAAAATATTGCAGGAAAAAGTTAAGATACAAATTTTCAATTAACATAAAGTTTTTACATTTCAATATGATACGTTTTTTTCCAACCTTAGCTTCTTATATTTTTTAAATTTCTCCATATTAGACAAATTTTGTAAATTGAAAATGCAATAATTGCAAAGAAATATTAGAAAAAACAATTGACACAAAGCAGGATGGAATATGCATATATTTTCTGCTGCGCTACCAGCGTCGACCGCATTCAATGGTCAATCTACTACTTTTTCTAATTTTAAAAACAAAAATTATGATCGGTGATTTGGTAGGTTTTTTTTCTTTTAAAATCTACAGATCAAAATCTTTTTGCAGAGAATATAGATTAGCATTTTTTGAATACAGCTGCCTATATTTTTGTACCACCTGTAAAATATTAAACCATGTCAAGAGAAAAAAAAATTAAAAAAGTTATAATATATGATAGTTACTTTCATTAAATGTTGTTTCTGTTCCTCATCTTTTGTTATTTTGTCATGGTATTCTTGAATTAACTTAATGCCTCTTTCAGCACAATCATTAACAACAGCCAAGTTTTGAATAATTTGTTTCGCTCTTAGGTACTCTCCTGTAACACTCCAAGAACGTGGATCGTTGCTGAAAAACTCTATTGAAATTCCAAATCTCTTGAAAACTTTTTTGGTATTTTTTGAAAACAAATCTTGTAAAATATCAGAGTTGTCTCTGAAAATAAAACTTTTTAAGTTTTCCTTCTTTATTATTAGCTTCTTTGCTATCTCTTCATCCTCATTTCCAGATATATCTTCAGACATATTCGCTACTAGCTTGCTTTTTGTTATGTTGTCTATCCTTTCGTCAAACAAAGAAAAGCCCACACATTCTTCGCTTAAGTAATACAGATGATTTAATACCTTTGAAATGGCTTTGTCCGCAATATTTTGATTGACTGTTTTGTAGTTTTCCAATTTTCTCAAAAACATAATATCATTTAAAGCAGCTTTATCCGCTTTATTTGAATCAAATCAAAAATTTGAATAACAACTTACAATGAAACCTGTTACTTCTATCAAAGCACTGATTTCAAAATCTGTCACTTCAGGAAATTGATTGCGAAAAATCACTATCTTTAAAGAGTATATAGCCTTGGCCATCCATCTTGCGTAGTGCAGTGCACCGGGTTTTCTGAATTTTATTCCTAAAGGAGGATTGCCACCAAGGAATATAATTACTAACTCCAAAAATTCTTTATAATCATTTCTCGGGAATGAATCGTTCATTTTTCCTAAAGCAAAATCTAAAAGTTCACCAACATTATCGCCTATAATTTCCATAATTCGTGGATGAGCTATTCCTGGCACAAAACTATCTGTATTTATTTCTGGCCAATGTTTTTTGAATTTTTTAAAAATCGTTATGTCCGGTCCAGAAGACACTCCAACATTGGCCTCCGTAAAAACTGCTGCCAAAACAATTTCGAAAATATGGTGTCTGCAGCCTAGAAATAGAATTTCTCTTCCAATTGATCTCTCCAAAAGCACACATGCACCTTTCAATCTACCAGTGTTGGATGATGTTGTATCAAAAACAAACGCTTCCGTTCGTTCCAAAATATGTTTGTCTTCTAATGCATCATAAACTGCAGAAGAAATTTCCGCTCCAGTCCCAGAGGGAATATCAGGCATATCTATAATTTGCTCTAGGCCTGGAGCCGTAGCAATTATAGCCAAACGGTCTTCTGATTTTCCTGTTATTGTCGATAACAGTTTAGTGTCCCAATGGATGGTCAAAGGTTGATCACTTGCAGTAAACTTTTCTATAATTTTTTCACTTTGCGTTAATCTTAATTGCGCTCTTTCCCGACTTATGGAGGTTCGATTTAAAATATAATCGGATGTATTAAGTCCGACGGCGTCAATAACTGCAACCAATAAGTGTACAGCATCTCTCTGACTTATTTTTAACTTGTCGAAAACTGCAGCTAGTCTTGACGTTAAGACACTTTGCTTTTTCGTACAAGAAGTACTGCGAAAACGTTTTGCCTCAATCGAACATTCAGAATATTCATCCTCTGATGTTGCAGCATCTTCAGACGCGGAAAATTCAATCATATTGCAGGCTGAAATAAATTTTGTCACAGTTCAGTACTTCCAACAAAAATTTAAAACAACGTTATTTAACATTTAATTAAATTTTTACCTGATGAAGTTGATGGTAATTCGTCACTTGATTTTTTACGCAACTCTTCTTGTTTTTTGCGATTTCTTATTCTTTCCTCTTTTTTTTAGATTACAGTCGACTCCCAACATACAACCTTCGCGACCTTTCATTCTTTGTTTAATTAAAAATTGCTTGTCTTCTTCTAAATCTATTAGTTCCAGTGCATCGGTACGAGCAATATCGAAGAGATCGCCTAAATTATCGCTCCACAGTTTTCTTCTGTTTTTATGAATGTCGGACACTCTAGATATATTTTTTTTTAAATCTTTCCATTCCTCATACAGACGCAACATTTTTTTTGTACACCAGTGCAAATCGTGAACAGGAATACGGGCCTTTTCCCAAAAAATTTTACACTCTCTTACCACAAGATCAGCACTATCTTTTGCAGTTAATTTCGTTGTCCTCATATTATGAAAAAAAACTTTGAGGCAGTCCCCCTTCGAGGGAAGTTTAGAACCAACTATTTGGTGTTTTGAATAGCCTATTAAAAATATTTCTTCCCTTAACGAGGGCATTGTTATATATTTTTACCAAATTCACAAAAAATCTCTAACCAAAAGCACTTTACACAAGTAATTCACAAGACTGAATGCAATTTATATAATTCTTGGGGAAATACATAATTCAGTCGTATTTTAAAAATCTAGTAGGCCTTGAAATTTATCAGTAGAATCCGTTAAAAATAATGGTTGTTTTAAAATATTTGACATGTAGATGGCGTGATTTAATACAAACAAACAAATGTGTTTTTCTATTTTGCGTTCGAAATGAACTCATTATGAAACCCAAAACAGTATCGAAATGAGCTCCATTTCGATACGCTTTTTTTCATTTTTCAATGTTGGCGTTATTCGAATACATAAATAAATAGCATTGCTGTCATTTGATTTTAAGAATTTATGTACATTTGACATATATGATATATGTCCGTATTTTACACAAACAACGTATTTTGTATACAATTGACAACAACATATATATGTTTCTATGTCCCTCATGTTTATATTTTTAAATGAAGTATCAAGTAATGTTAACGAAAATTAGTAAATAATATGTAATATAATATACTTCGCGGATAGCAAGATTTAAATTTGAAAATGTCAAGTATCAATGTGACCAACTGCATGCTTTATATAAAAATTAAACTCTGAACTTTCAAATTAAATAATTCCAATTTAAGCAATTTATTAATGTAAAAAACGCAAAATAGAAAAAATAGTATAAAAAACTCGTTTCATAAGGCCTTTTGCCGCACTCCCTCTTTAGAAAACTCGCCGCAAGCGGCTCGTTTTCTAAACTGATCTCGTGCGGCAAAATGGTGCCTTATGAAACTCGTTTTTTAATATACTATTTTGTAGTTAACGTTTTTGAATAAAAGCATCTATTAATTTCCTGACATAAAGGAAAGGTTAATTACCAAAAAAGTTCTTTTTACTATTTTTTTCACTAAAATATATAAATCCACATTTTTTCATTAAATATTGAAAAAAAATAAACGAGTTCAAAAAATTTATTTCGTATATATTGTAAAATATGAAAATACCTGACCTTTGACCTGGATGCGCGTCCAGAAAACGTTGTCCGATTTGGCTCAAATTTTCGTCACAAAACTTTTGGACCTATTGGCACAATATTCCGTTGAAAAAGCTTTAAAATTCGCGAAAAAAATTTTGGCTGTCACCCTAAGGTACATACAACGCTGCTATAATATGTACTATTCTTATTTTTCGTATGTTTATGCATATTACTTTAATAGCAGAAAACCAAATGTATATATAATTATTTCTGATAGAATAAATGTCTCTACTTCTATACGTATATCGGTAACAAGCTCATGTTGCGTCCCTATTCTATTGCATATTCTAATATATTACGAATTGCACTCCCATACCGGCGCTCATGGCGCGCACGGAAATTGGTCTGCCCTAGTAATGACAAAAGAAAATCCCGGTATATACTTTGCATGTAAGGTGTAATTTAATAGAAATTGAAATTGAAAGTCATGTCTGTCTCCTGGATACCGTGTGTTGACGAGTTCCAATAAGAGCGAAATGCATCCATACGTTCCGAGATAGATGTGACTTTCACGAATTTTTCATTAAAGATATTTTAGGTTTTTATAAACATATTGTTATTAGTGGTACACAAATATTATGTAGTGTAACAGACCTTAAAGGTAAAATATAGTTTTATTTCATAGAATTGGATTTGGTTTTTATAAATTAGAGCACATTTTTCTATATAAGAGCATATTTGTCAATATTTCGTGCATATTTTTGCTATTTTGACATGCATATAATCCGGCCTTTGCTTATAATAATGGAATTTGGAGAGCACTTACTTTATCTCTTATTTCCTGTCTCATCTTTTCCCTTTCTTCTTCCATTTTCCTGTGTTTTTCCTTCCTCCTTTCTTCAGCTTCTCTGATAGCTTCCAATCGTTCTCTCTCGGCCTCTTCTTCCTTTTCCTTATCGTCACCATCATCATCTCCACCAACTGCCCCTAAAAAGAGAATATAACGTTTTTCAATGGTTTTTGTCAATTATGTTCTCGCTTTAATTTTGAAAAGATACAAACATGCAAAAGGAAAAAGAAAATATGCCAGAAAACAGAAAGGTTACACTATTGAACACACAATTTGTGACATAGACATTTATATACAGGGTTAGTTAAAAGTATGGAGACGGCGATTTATTGTCGTTAATAGGATGTCGTTAGGATATTTTGATCTACATTTGAGAATATTTGAATTTTTTTTATCTTCAATTGTTTTTTAGTTACACAAATACAAAACCACACACCCAGAGAGAGACGCAAGCTGCCAGCAGCAACCAACCCACAAGTTCATACCCAGAAAGAGACACAAGCTGCTAGCAGCGAACAACACATATGTTCACACCTTGCTATCAATTTTTTGGAATACTAAGGCATGATTTATTATTATTATTGGAATGTATCTTTGAATAATTTAAACCATAGCAACTAAATTATTTGACATTTATATTCTGTCATTTATATTTTTTATATCCTTGACAAAGGCATCATTGCCGAAACATGTAGGGTTGTTTTAAATATATATACTTTGAAGTAATAAACCAGACCTTTAATCGCCGACTTATTAAGTTTACCATATCATACCAAGGTCACGAAAATATTATATTTATATATATATATATATATATATACATATATATATATATTTATATATATATATATATATATATATCAATTTATATATATATATATAACATTAGATAAATTATTGGAGTTTTTCGGCTTTTTATATGAAATATTTACAAATATCAAATTAGAATGTATGTAATTGCAGAGCAAGTGGGGATGTAAACATTGCTATCTACAAATTACAAAGCAAATCATACGAAATTTTTTAATTGAAAAATATGGTCTACGTTGGGACAATTAAAAAATTTCGTATCATTTGCTTTGTAATTTGTAGACAGCAATGTTTACATCCCCACTTACTCTGCAATTACATACATTCTAATTTGATATTTCATATAAAAAGCCGAAAAACTCCAATAATTTATCAAATGTTATATTTAATGAACGGCTAAGAAATTATCTAAACACTTATATATATATATATATATATATATATATATATATATATATATATAATGAACTTCATGTGTATGAGAATTAATAATTATTAAATCTCATTTTACATGCGATTGTCGCTATAATTTGTTGCATTAAATTCTACAATTCGGCAAATCACTTTTGTCCTAGATTGTAGACGCAACAAGCAGCGACGTCAACTGTACAAGTTGTCAGTACAAATGAAAAATTTGTGAAAAACTTATCTGCGCGGAATGTGCATATATCGACATTTCACTGTTTTTACAGATCATCAGTGCACCTTATCCGAATACAGACATGATATTCACCTCTATACTACGTGTATATATACGAACTGTAATGAACTTCATGTGTATGAGAATTAATAATTATTAAATCTCATTTTACATGCGATTGTCGCTATAATTTGTTGCATTAAATTCTACAATTCGGCAAATCACTTTTGCCCTAGATTGTAGACGCAACAAGCAGCGACGTCAACTGTACAAGTTTTCAGTACAAATGAAAAATTTGTGAAAAACTTATCTGCGCGGAATGTGCATATATCGACATTTCACTGTTTTTACAGATCATCAGTGCACCTTATCCGAATACAGACATGATATTCACTTCTATACTACGTGTATATATACGAACTGTAATGAACTTCATGTGTATGAGAATTAATAATTATTAAATCTCATTTTACATGCGATTGTCGCTATAATTTGTTGCATTAAATTCTACAATTCGGCAAATCACTTTTGCCCTAGATTGTAGACGCAACAAGCAGCGACGTCAACTGTACAAGTTGTCAGTACAAATGAAAAATTTGTGAAAAACTTATCTGCGCGGAATGTGCATATATCGACATTTCACTGTTTTTACAGATCATCAGTGCACCTTATCCGAATACAGACATGATATTCACTTCTATACTACGTGTATATATACGAACTGTAATGAACTTCATGTGTATGAGAATTAATAATTATTAAATCTCATTTTACATGCGATTGTCGCTATAATTTGTTGCATTAAATTCTACAATTCGGCAAATCACTTTTGCCCTAGATTGTAGACGCAACAAGCAGCGACGTCAACTGTACAAGTTGTCAGTACAAATGAAAAATTTGTGAAAAACTTATCTGCGCGGAATGTGCATATATCGACAGTTCACTGTTTTTACAGATCATCAGTGCACCTTATCCGAATACAGACATGATATTCACTTCTATACTACGTGTATATATACGAACTGTAATGAACTTCATGTGTATGAGAATTAATAATTATTAAATCTCATTTTACATGCGATTGTCGCTATAATTTGTTGCATTAAATTCTACAATTCGGCAAATCACTTTTGCCCTAGATTGTAGACGCAACAAGCAGCGACGTCAACTGTACAAGTTGTCAGTACAAATGAAAAATTTGTGAAAAACTTATCTGCGCGGAATGTGCATATATCGACATTTCACTGTTTTTATAGATCATCAGTGCACCTTATCCGAATACAGACATGATATTCACTTCTATACTACGTGTATATATACGAACTGTAATGAACTTCATGTGTATGAGAATTAATAATTATTAAATCTCATTTTACATGCGATTGTCGCTATAATTTGTTGCATTAAATTCTACAATTCGGCAAATCACTTTTGCCCTAGATTGTAGACGCAACAAGCAGCGACGTCAACTGTACAAGTTGCTTGTTGCGTCTACAATCTAGGGCAAAAGTGATTTGCCGAATTGTAGAATTTAATGCAACAAATTATAGCGACAATCGCATGTAAAATGAGATTTAATAATTATTAATTCTCATACACATGAAGTTCATTACAGTTCGTATATATACACGTAGTATAGAAGTGAATATCATGTCTGTATTCGGATAAGGTGCACTGATGATCTGTAAAAACAGTGAAATGTCGATATATGCACATTCCGCGCAGATAAGTTTTTCACAAATTTTTCATTTGTACTGACAACTTGTACAGTTGACGTCGCTGCTTGTTGCGTCTACAATCTAGGGCAAAAGTGATTTGCCGAATTGTAGAATTTAATGCAACAAATTATAGCGACAATCGCATGTAAAATGAGATTTAATAATTATTAATTCTCATACACATGAAGTTCATTACAGTTCGTATATATACACGTAGTATAGAAGTGAATATCATGTCTGTATTCGGATAAGGTGCACTGATGATCTGTAAAAACAGTGAAATGTCGATATATGCACATTCCGCGCAGATAAGTTTTTCACAAATTTTTCATATATATATATATATATATATATATATGTATATATATATATATATATATATATATATATATATATATAAATTGATAAATTATTTCGGCTTTCATATGAAATATTTACCAATATCGCTCCGGATTGGTCCACTCTACTTATAAGGTACACCTTGTATACGAGTTAACGGAATATGATTTTGATAGGAGATTACAATTTTCTGAAGAAATGTTAAATATTTGCAATAATAATGAAAATTTTGTCGACAATATTCTTTTCTCTGACGAAGCTACTTTTTGCCTTACCGGTGAAATAAACAGACATAACTGTAGATACTGATCATCGGAAAATCCCTCTTGGTTTTTGGAGCACCATACGCAGTACCCCCAAAAGGTTAATGTTTGGGTTGGCATTCTAGGCGGTCAAATTATCGGTCCCTTTTTCATCAATGGCAATTTAACTTCGGCTCTGTATTTGCAGTTATTGCAAAATGAAATAATACCTGCTTGTGCTACGCTCTATCCTCATAAAAACAATGAACACCTGCCCAATGACAGTATCTGGTTCCAGCAAGATGGCGCCCCACCACACTATGGTGTAAATGTTCGTCAATATCTGGACAACGTTTCTCCCCACAGATGGATTGGAAGACGAGGAACCATTAAATGGCCAGCCCGTTCGCCAGATTTAAGTCCTTTAGATTTTCTTCTTTGGGGATACGTAAAAAATAAAGTTTACAAAGATAAGCCCGATAACGTCGAAGATTTACAAATCCGAATTACCAGAACGATACAAGAAATTCCCCGAGATTTTTTACAGAAGTCTGTTCGGGGTTTTGTAAATCGATTGGGTCTTTGTCAAATTACTAATGGACGACAATTTGAACACTTACTTTAATTTACTTTCTTATTAATTTGTTTAATTTTTCTTGTAAAAAAGTTATTAAAATGAATTTTAAAAATACAAAAATATTATTGTAAAGAGAAAAAATTCTCTATCGAATGGTAGAGCAAAAGTTAGCAGTTCCCATTTAAAAAAAAATGCGCGGACAGGTGTATCTAAAAAACAATTGAAGAAAAAAAATTCAAATATTCTCAAATGTAGATCAAAATATCTTAACAAACTTTTATATTGAACATAATTCCCTAAAATGAATATTAACGACAATAAATCGCCGTGTCCATACTTTTAATTAACCCTGTATATATCTGATGTACTATGGCACCCTGAAAACGAATTTAAACTATTATCCACGGATTTTTAGTAAGAAGAATTTATATTTTGCAAGTATGCAGTGTATGCATATCGCATTTTTTGTGTAATATATTAGCGGTGACGACGTACTGTGTTAAGACAAGTTCATTCCTGTCTATGACACGTAAGAAGTACATACCCAAAATGATATTTTACATTTGTAGGCATTTACCGCCACATGAAGTTACTGCATTTCCTATGTCGTGCCGCGAAACGTCGTTACTAACCCGTTTGTGTTCTGGGGAATTCGAAAATGCATTGACGGTTTTTAATTGGGAATAAATTTTAATTGGTTAAATATTAAAAAATTACAACGACATCTTAACTTATAACTCTGGGAGTTTTTTATTTAAAAATTGAATGGCGCAAGTGGCCTCTTTCGTCTGCTGCACATTCTTCTAGTCGTCGCACGAAATCATGCATCACTCCGTCTAGTATCTCCAGTGAAACAGCTTCGTTTACAATGTTTTGTTTAAGATCTTCAAGATTACGGAGTCTATTATTATTAGAGACTTTACACGAGAGGCCGATGACTTATCGCCCACGGGTGTACTATTGAAAATTTGTATTTTTAAAGAGTTTTTAATTTTATTTATATAATTGGAAAATAAACGGGTGGTGATCTATAAAATACGAAATACATTTTCATTTGTTCATTTTGTACTTGAAGTTGAGTAAATGAGTATTAATATTAACTAGCAATACTTTCTCAGGGTTTTCTTATGAAAAATTTGTTCTCTTTGAATGACATACATCCTTGTAGATAGAAAACGTCCTTTCTACGTCGCAACTGGTTGTGGGTGCATACTGGAAATATTATTTTTTTTCAGCGTATTTAGCAGTTAGATTTTGAGGCATTGTCCCGATACACAATTGCCGCAATGTTATTAAATCTGGATTTCTATTAAAAACTGCGTCTAACTCTTGCCGAAGGCTACATCTGAAGTCATTTGGAATATTTTTCAAATTATTAATAGCCACATCTAATGTGGCTAATCCATCATTTAATTTGAGATTTTGATTTTCAAAATAAGTGATTAGTCTTGGAAAATTTGCAAAGTGTTCCTGAAGAAAGTACAATTGATTATTTTAAATGTGGAATTTGTGTTAGTTGCTTGCACACAGAAAAACTTCGAGCATCGTCATTTAAACATGTAACGAAATTTTGTAAACTATCGAAATACTCTGCAAAAAAAAACTAGTAGCTTCCAACCATGTTCCCCATACATTTATTACTGGAGATGGAGGCAGTGACAAAGATGGAAGTTTTACCCTGTAAATAGTTACTCTCAATGGTACTTTTCCGAAAACTTTTTTAAAAGCGGATGCAAGTTAATCAACTTCCGGAAAGGTGTTTCTGATATATTCACCGATTCTGCCGAGAGCATGTGCTGCACAAGTAGAGAATACAATCCCGAGCATGTTTTTCAATCCCGGGATTACGGGATTTTTGAAGCGTAATCTCGGGATCCCGGGATTAGACTATGTGGTTTCTAATTGGGCTCAAATAAATAATAAACTTAAGTAATTTCTTGAAAATTATTTATTAATATTGTTACACAACACAATACACAATATACTAAAATAAGGAACAAAAAAGACAATACAAAAAACTATTTAGAATTTCGAAAATACAATCGCAGAAATATCAAAGCATCCATTATTTGACTTCCAAGCCTGCTTCGTAGTTAGTGCCAACATAAGGAGCAGCTGAAAACGCTCGCTCAGGTTCTACGCTGGTTGGGGAATAGACAATAGATATTTATATGCTAATTCTAAGTGATATCCACGAACTCCTCCATTTTCGAACAGGCTCATTTCGCGTCTAATACTATTTACCAACCGCGATTCATTTTGTACTTCAGGATCTGGGGATTGCATGCTCTTATTAATTTCTAGCTGTAACTTTTCCTTTAGTGTCAATTGGGATTAGGAGGTTTGTTGCCTTGGCTCATCATCTGTTTGTGATCCTGACCTTTCTTCCTCTTCCGTATCATCTCGACTATTTAGCCTTTTAACAATACTCTTTATTTGCGCCCTCACTAAAGCCTCTGTAGGAACTGGAAATAAGTCAACCATTCCTAATCCGATAATAACTGATTTTCATCATCTTTTCGTGGATTTTGTAAATAATTCAACACACCAATTAAATCATCATTTCGTCGTTGCTTTATACGTTCCACTAAGGATGTTTTCATTTTATTAGTGCTGAGTTTTTGCTAGACAATTGTTTTATAAGAAATTTCAAAGCGGCATCAGCTGTGCATAAATTAGCATCTCGTCGACAGATTGCTTCTACCGTTAATTTAATTGGGGTCAGCACATCAACAATTTTATTTACCAAGTCAAAATCAGCATCTTCTAAACGGATTGGTTGATTGAGATCTATAAGAACTTTTTGAAAGCAGGTTCTTAAAAGAGAAAATCGTTCCAGCATGGTTAAAAGACTATTCCACCTGGTTTTACAGTCCAAAATAAGTGACAGTCGCATATTGAAGAGTCACTACATCACTGTCACCGAAGTATCTCCTACGTCCTAATGGCAAATCATTCGGTATACCCTCCTCACTTCGTGGATACCCATTTAAATTCAAAACGAATCCAGCATCTATGTCGAAAGCATAAAAATAATCACACGCTTCAACATCATTAAAAAAACGCCAATAACACTTCTCAATGAATACACCCTTCCTTTCAATATAATTGACATTATAACGAGCCAATACATGACCCACAACATTATAATTGAAATAATTCCTATTTTGATAAGCAAAAGCTGCCAAAACATAACTGTCCGCTCTATTCAACTTTGAAAAAAATAATTTACAAAAAACTAGTTCAGGAACAAACTTATTCCTTAAATGCGCCAACAAAACATGAAACACTGTCACATTATGATTTGGATTATCTAATGGCACATATTTAAACATAGCCCAAGGCCGTTCAGGATCTTGCTCATCATAAGGTATTATGTATGGATCTACAGGCTCTTGATATGGATTAACCAAATCCCAGGTAGGTAAAGTCATCGATAAAATCTGAAAAGGCCTTGTTTGTATTTGTACGGTAGTTCTAATGTTGGTAAATCAAGTTTTATAGAGTATTTAATAGGGAAATGTAATTTGGGTTATGTATTTTATCCGGGTGTAGGTAAATTTTTTATGCAGGGGTTTAATGTTAACGTTCATAAAGTTATTTTGTTCGAAAAGTCACATATTTTTGAAGTACCGTTTCATTTTTCAATGGTGGTCGATTGAAATACATTACAACTTTGCGGATTTTCTTTATCAACTCATTAATGTTTTCATCTTTCGTTAATTCTGGTATGTATTCTCGCGCAAGTTCATTTTGTGACATTAAGATTAAACCTGATTCTGGACAGTCTAAGTCTTCTAAATTGTCATCATCATCATCGCTATCGTTCATATAATCAGCAGTCACAGCTGGTTTATTTATAGTATCATCTGAGTCTGAGGTAGGGCTGTCTTGCCTGTCTTAAAAATAATTCTTTATTTTACAAAGTACACCATAGACGGCCAAATTGATAGCATGTGCGAGACCCAGTTGTTGTTCAGTGCAAACAAGCTGTCCTACCTTTATCATAACGTTCGGTCCATCGGTTACAGTAGCCACGATATCAGTTTCCAGTGAAATATCAAATTTATTTACACGCTCTTTCAATATACGAAGACAATTTTCAGCCGTCATATTTCCATGAATAGAAACGAGTCCTAAGCTCCAAATTTTTTTATATGAATGAACGTTGACAGCCATGTTTCATTATTGGACGTTGATGTTCACTCGTCGAAAGATAGACTGAATCTTTCACCTGCACTTTTGAAATGTTTTAATTCTGCAGTTACTTGCTTTCTGATTTTTTCACTGTAATTCATAACACGCTTTCGAATTGTGACGGCTGATTTTGGTAAATCCGTGTATTTCGCTAAGAGCAATTTTCTCAAATCGTCTGGAGTTATGAATACATTGAATGGAAATTCATGCAATCATTCTTGCCAAAACATTATCCAGGCTATCGTCGGCACTTTTAGTAAAATAATCTTCTAACTCTCGTTTAGCTGGCGGCGGCGCTGTGTTCAGATTTTCAGAATCTTGATTTGTTGAAGCTGTTAAACGATTAACGTCAGCTAAAATCTTAATGTTATGTTTTGATGACAAATGTGTATGTAATCCCTTAGTCGATCCACTCAGTCTTGTGAATGGCTGGGCATCGCTTACATTTAGCACTATTCCCGTCTTTCGCAACTAAAAAATAACTCCACAATGACGACGTATCACTGTTTTTTTTTTTGTTGAACAAAGTCTCCCGCCATTTAAAATAACTTTTTCAGATAATTGACTTTTAAATTTAAATGACGTAACCTACGTAACCTTGTCGCTGGTAGAATAATAAATGAAAAAAGTAAATCTTAATGGAATCCCTGAAGGGGGATCCCTCGTAGCAATATTATGATATATCAGATGAGGTGGGTGATTCCCCTGTTGGCCCGTTGGGGAATTACTTTAACAGTATTGTATTAAAGTGTGCCAGGCGGGGAAGTCCCTTCTAAGTTAGATATTATTTGGGCTGTACCTGTGTAGTTCTTTTATCGTACGGGGTACCTAAGGTTGATTTTTTGTCTTTATGTAATAAGTGCCATTAATATAATCTAGGTAAGGTCATTGTCAAGGCGCAATGGATTACGGAATGCAAACTGGTAATCCCGAAAATTCCGAGATTAGCCAAGTACACTCCCGGGATTTACGAGATCAAAGCCCGGCCGGGATACCGGGATTGTATTCTCTTTACACAAGTAATATGCACTGACAAATAAAAGTACTTTTTCTTTGTACCTGTCGTCCGAATGAAGCATTTGGTGCATATTCTCGTAAATGGTTTTAGCTACTGTTTCCGCATCAACTGTATTTATAAAATAAAAATGGTTCATACACAAATATCTAATTTTTAATTTTCTTTAACACCGCTTCTCATACGTAAAAATAAATATAATCTAAAATTAATAATATAAAAATATAGGATTCATACTTCAGAACTTTAGAAATAACCCTTATATATTACTTGGAGAATAAAATCCAATTGGATTTTTTCCGTCACGGGATAGAACGTACAGGAAATTATTCTTAGTCGATGAATACGATACAAAACTAGATTGAGATTTATGCAGTGGGTCGTTTCGAAGATGGTTTCAGTTAGAATTTTGATTGCATCCAATAAGTTGTCGGATACGCGGATAGGTCACATCATCATCTAGTTAGTATGCAAAAACTGTCGGACGGAGATTTGATTTATACTCGGAAAAATTCCGCGATGTGTTGCTATACGTTCGGAAAAAATAGTCTACGAGACTGCCTAGCGACACACGTTCAATTTAAATGTTGATAAATCGCTTGTTTATTGGTACCGTTCTCAGTGAATTCTATTTGATTTGTATTGTCAGTAGATTAATCAAATCGAGCGATGGTAAGTTGCGAAACGCAATTTATTTTGTTGTTTTTGAGCATGAAAATGTTAGCATGATGTAGTAAAGTGGCAGCCTGTGAAATATCTCATGTTTATTTATACCGAAATCGATAAGAAATGGGAACGATTTGTTTTTAAGTGAATCGTCAAGTTGCGTTGTTTATGGGACTTTTATTAGTAAATAAAAAAAAATCACGTGGTGGGGTGGGGGAAGAGATCAGGCGAATATAATTTAACAGACGAATGTGCTGATATATTATCAGGGTGAAACAACCCTTATTTCTTCGCCAAATATTGTCGTTTTTTTTCACTTCAGTAACGAAATGGTTCAGTAAATTAGCATACCTTGTGATGGTTTTTTTCTTTTTCAAGATTAAAAATATTTTTTAAGAAGAATTATTGTTGCCTTTAAATGATAGGTACTTGTATGATTACGAGGGTTGTCTTTATTTCAGCGTATTTAGCAGTTAAATTTTGAGGTATTGAACCCATACACATTTGTCGCAATGTTATTAAATCTGGATTTCTATTAAAAACTGCGTCTAACTTTTGCCGACAGCCACATCCAAACTAATAAACTAATAAATAAAATAAATTATAAAAACTCCTCTATCCTCCTTCTATCTACGCCGATGAAGAAAGAAATTTAAGTGTAATATTGAAGTATTTGCGTCACAATTCAACGACAAAAAATAGATGTGCGGTTAACTGAATTAATAGTGCTATTCAATAGTGCTAATAGGGTGAAGAAAACAGGTAATTGGGAAGCCTACAAGGCTCTCCTCAATAAATACAATGATAAAATCAAAGAGAGCAAAAGGAAGGCCTGGAGAAAATTCTGTGAGGACATCGAAGGTGTTCCTGACATGGCCAGAATAAACAGAATTCTCAAAAAAGATCCTTCCAACGCAATTAGATCTATACAAAAATTGGACGGGAGGTGTACCATTTACCTTGGAGTATCTTCTGGGGGTACACTTTTCAGGTTCGGAGCGTATGGATGATTGTGATAGCAATCAAGTTGTCACCTCTTGGAGGGCGACTAGGAATGATTGGGAGACATCAAACGAGATCTTCAAGCCCCATTTAATTAGATGGGCGATAGGATCGTTTGAACCATATAAATCCGCAGGACCAGACGGAGTGTTTCCCAAGCTCCTTCAAGAGGGAATTGGTGAAATTATGGGTCCTCTATTGGAGATATTCAGGTCTAGCCATGCTATGGGTTATATCCCTAGGGCATGGAGAGAAACTAGGGTAGTGTTTATTCCGAAGCCCGGAAAAGCAACATATACCCATCCTAAATCATTTAGACCAATTAGTCTTACCTCTTTTATGTTGAAGACTATGGAAAAAATGATATATTTAAATATTAAAGAAGGGGCTCTGGATAGATCTCCTCTACACCCACTGCAATGGGCATACCAGATGGGAAAATCAGGTGAGGGTGCTCTGCATAGCCTGGTGAGAGGGCTCGAAAGGAGCCTACACTACAAAGAAATTGCACTTGCAGTCTTCTTAGACATAGAGGGAGCTTTCGATAACACCTCGATGTCTTCTATTATTCGATATTTAAGAGATCGAAAAATAAAAAACACCACATGCAACTTGATTCATAACATGCTGCGTAGCAGAGTAGTTCATGCCCAAATGCAAAACAAAACGATCTCCATGAGGACAACAAAAGGGTGTCCTCAAAGAGGCGTATTGTCACCACTACTATGGAGTCTAGTAGTGGATAATCTCCTCAGGGCATTAAATGACCAGGGAATATGGACGCAGGGGCTCGCCGATGACATTGTCATAGTGTCCCAGAGGAAATTCCCGGGGACAGTGGCGAGCATCATGCGAAATGCTCTGCGAATTGTAGAAAGATGGTGCCTTGAGGAGGGATTAACTGTCAATCCTCAAAAAAACAAGTTGGTAGCCTTTACCAACATGAGAAAACTAAATGATCTGGGCAGCATAAAGCTGTTTGGACAAGAGTTAGAACTAACCAATGAAGTAAAGTATCTAGGCATAACACTTGATGCGAAACTGAATTGGAGCAGACACCTAGCCAAAGTGGCAGACAGGGCGGCGCTGCTCTTCTGGAGATGCAGAAGAGCTGTTGGCAAGACCTGGGGACTAAGACCAAATGTGGTACACTGGTTGTACACAGTAGTAATAAGACCAACGATTACCTATGGGGCAGTTGTCTGGTGGAGGAGGACGGAGCGGACATCGTCGGTGGGGCTCCTCACGACTCTCCAGCGAGAGGCCCTGTTGGGAATCACGGGAGCTATGAACAGCACGGGAACCGCTTCCATGGAGGCCATCGTGGGTCTCCCTCCGCTGGAACTATTTATAAAGGCGGAGGCAATAGCTGCGATTCTGAGGCTGAAGGCCAATGACGTATGGTGTCCTAATAAGGTTGTAGGGAGCCATACAGATATCACAGGAACTATACTGGAAGAGCCGATATTTCAAATGCCGGTGGACAGTATGGCACCTGAAATTATGTTTACAGCTAAGCTGAACATACTTATACCGACCAGGGAACAGGCAAAAAGTCGCTCGATCGATTGTGGTGCCGGCACCTGGTACACTGATGGATCACAATCTAGTCAGGGGGCAGGTGCAGGCATATACGGAATGTGCCCTGGAAGGAAGATATCGATATGTCTGGGGAAACATGCTACGGTTTTCCAGGCCGAATTGTTAGCAGTCGCAGCCTGCGCCGATGAAATTCGGGAAGCCGGCTGCGCAAGCAAAAAAATTAACATAATGACTCATAGTCAGGCGGCTATTAAAGCCATTATGAACACATCTACCAGGTCTAAGCTGGTGAAATATTGTAAACAGGTCCTCAATAACCTGGCAAACGACAACACAGTGTCGCTGATATGGATGCCAGGACATGAGGGAATTAAAGGCAATGAGATAGCCGACAAACTGGTTAATAGAAGGTACTAATAGGAACTTCATAGGACCAGAACCTGTAAGTGGAATCACTAAGGATTCCGCTAAAAGGGAGATCTGGTTATGGCTAGAAAAATAACATAAAATAAATGGAGGTTAACGCAAGGTCAACTCCATACCAAAACACTACTAAGGGGGCTGGACGGGAAGTTTTCAGCCAACCTAATTCGTAGTAGCAAAAAAGAAATTAAAATAATTACCGGGTTAATAACCGCACATTGTCCTTTAAGGAAGTATTTGTACACCATGGGCTTGGTTAGCGAGCCCTGGTGTAGGAGATGTGAAAAACAGGAGGAAACTGGCCTTCATGTAATATGCATGTGTGAGGAACTGAAGGAACTCAGACAGAAATATTTCGGGAGAGATCTATTGGATCCATCGAGTGCACTCAAACTTCCCCTGAGGAGGATAGTGGCTTTTATCGAGGACACAAGACTAACAGAGTGGAATTGAGAGATCTAGTGGGGATAGTACAAAGAGCAGTGTGCTCAAGTGCCTGGACGTGGTGGCGTCCACCCCAAAACAGAGAAGAAGAAGAAGAAGTGCTATTCAATAACTGCGTGTACTACTTAGCGATGTTATAGACTATTTATATGGTCCATCGTAATTTCGGCCTGATTCGTCCAGTCTCTATTCATTATCGCAAACAGAAACCAACTCAGCGGGGCATTCTTGTCTCCAAAATTATAGAAAATTTTTACGGTTTAATTCCATTTTTCGACAAACTTGTCAACTTTGACAGTTCGTTGACAACACTGGACGTATTGTACTGAAACTTTGGATTTCAAAACGCAAGTACGTTTCTATTTTGCTTATCTGAAACAAACGCTCAGAAGCAAGAGAAACGTCAAAAATTCTCGGACAAATTGTGAGCTGCAAACGAATTTTTTAAGCCAGCTAAAGATTAATGATATTGAAGATCTGAGATCTGCTGCTTTCGTTAAAATACCGGACACTAATACAATGAAACGTTCCTTCACAATCTTCGAGTGAATTCTATAAAATTTTCAAGAAATATGCGGCGCTTGGGCCACCAAATATAAATGAGCTCTTTTTAAATTATCAAAACCAAAAACGACAATTGGTAGGTCTGAACAAACTTGGTAGCGTCCCTAAACAGATAGCCACTTATTTAAACCTTAAAAATACAGAACTATACACAGGATATTGTTTTCGCTGGTTCTCGGCTACCATTCTTGTTGGCGCAGGTGGAGACATCACAATTCTTACGCACCACGGTGGAAATCTATTGCTGTCGTCGAAGAATTTATTGATGAATCAATTACCAATAAAATGCAAATTGCAGATAAAATTTTCAATGCAGTTACTAATTCATCACCAAACGTTAGAACAGAACTGGAAATAATCGATTCTTTGCCTTCACATTCTAGCATTTAATACCAACTCTAATTCTTTAAGAAACCCCATTTTCAATAACTGTCAAATTAATAATCTAACCATTAATTTTATTGATTCCAAAAAATAAATATTTTTGCAATAAATAATTTTTTTCAGTATCGTGGAAAAGAAACTATACAAAACTCGCTGGAAAGTCTATCGTTTGCTCGTCAAGATTCTGACTCGCACGATATCACTCAGTTTCCTTTCTCGTTATGTAATATACTATTATGCGTCTATAAAAAGTAGTAAATAAAATTTTTACTGGCTTAATTTGAAAAATTAAACGAATTGTGGGTCTTATAGAAATTTACCACACATATCGAACCACCTTGATATTACTAATTCACTGCGGTATATTGCACTAAAGCTGAACACTTTTCGTGTAAAAAAATACCAATTTTTTAGAGTGTATCTTGTCAGTATTTTCATATTTTATACGGTTTCCCGAATATTGAACTATTGGCTTGTCACAGAGTAAGGGATATACTTTACGTTCGTATACAGTTCCAGCAAATTGAAATAATTGCAAGTAGGAATTGGATCCAAGTTGCTGCAACAATGGGATTTCAGTGTATCTACGTATAACAGAAGTTTTGTCATGACAATTACTGTCACAATTGTCGAAACGCAGCGATTGCAATTTAATGATTTAAAACTAGCATCTCACAAATAAAATATGCACCCTACATTTTTCACACAACAACTAAAACTGTAATATTTGAAATTGATCTCTTCCACCACATAAAGGTCAAGTTCAAATATTACAGTTTTAGTTGTTGCGTGAAAAATGTAAGGTGTATGTTTTATTTGTGAAGTGCTAATTACTTATGTGTAAATTAATTAATAAGACTGCCAACGCTTAACTCTAGCTCTTCTCCTGATGAAGTCATTAATAAATGACGAAATATTGAGAAGGAACATCTGAGTTTTAATGTAAACATACGATAATCCAAATATTATTGAATTTATATTAGTACAGCCAAGAAATGTTCTATAATTATATACAAAGTGTCCCGTATCGTTATGTTCAAATTTTAGGAGTGTAAAGTAGACTTCATTTCAAGTAACAAAATCGCAAAACTTGTAAATCTATTTTGTGATGTGATTATGTGATTATCGGATCATGAAGAAAATATAATCCTAAAGTCAATACAAACTGATTTATTTAAGAAAAGTTATACGATTCAATATTGTTAACGTCGCATAATAAAATGTTATCCTAAAATAGATAAACACGTGTCGTAGTGCATACAGTAATTTCTTGGAGATCTACAAAAAAGAGTACTGGAAATTGATTTATGATAAAGAAGGTTCTTACTTATTTCGTAAGTGCTGAACCATGAATATCATACAATAAACAAATGTTCAGATGACTGTTAACGTTGTATTTTTTGATAAAGGATTACATTACGTTTCAGTTCATACAACAGCTTATTAGTGAGTGGACACGCACAGAGTAAGCGGACATGCATTTTGTGTATGGCTATTGTAACGGCAGTGCACGTCAAGTAATTATTGAATACCGACATCGGTTTCACGATAGGCGCATTCCTCATTACAGAACGTTTCTGGAAGTAGACAGACAATTTTGGGAATGTGGACTGCGTGATTATCTTTTCGACCAAGGAGTAAATTTGCCAGCAGACTAGACGAAGAAGCAGTAGCTATTGTTACAAGGGATCCAACTCTCAGTGTACGTCGAATTGCTAGACAACTAGGAGTACCACGAACGACAGTTTGGCGAATTTTAAAACGTGAGGGCTTATATCCATATCACTATCGCAGGGGACACGGTTTGCTTGAGGCAGACCACTATGCTCGTCTAGTGTATTCTATCTGAATATTAAGACAGTCACGGCTTCATTTTAATTTCTGTGAAAGATTCCTCTGGACAGATGAATCTACGTTCACGAGAAGTGGTGTTATAAATCTGAGAAACCTGCACAGGTGGTCATCAGAAAATCCCAAAGCTTTCAACATGAATTTTCTATTAACGTTTGGGCTGCCCTAATCGATGACTTGTTGATTGGTCCTGTTGTTCTTCCGGAGAAGTTAAATGCGGACAATTACCTTCAATTTCTTATTGACGAACTGCCAGGTCCTTTAGAGGATGTCCCACAGAATGTTCGACGAGACATGTATGGGGCACCACCACATTTCGGAATTGCTGTCCGAAATTGGGTTAACGTCAATTATCTAAGATGGATTGGTCGAGGTAGTCCTGTTGCATGGCCACCCAAATCACCCGATCTTAATCCACTTGCCTTTTATTTATGGGGATACATGAAACATTTACTGAAAAATCGGAGACTGTAGCTTTTAAGTGAATAAAAAAATTAAAAACCCTTACCACAATTCTATTGTGGTAAGGGTTTGTAATTTTTTTATTCATGAAACATTTAGTCTAATGCGCAAGTTTCGAACGCAAGAGAAGCGTTGTTGGATCGTATTCACCTGGCTGCCGACAAAACATGAAATTCAGATAAGTACTTCTTCTGTTAGCTTACGGGAACAAGCCTGCATTCAACAAGGAGGTGGACATTTCGAAAATATTATTAGTTGAACTTTCTTAAATAAAATCAGTTTTTATTGACTTTAGGATTACATTTTTTTTCATGATCTGACAATCACATTTACAGATCTGTAACTTTGAAACAAATAAAAATGGATATACAAGTTTTGCGATTTTGTTACTTGAAATGAAGTCTACTTTACACTCCTAAAATTTGAACATAACGATACGGGACAGCGTGTATACATATATATATATATATATATATATATATATGGTAAACCTAATCAGTAGGCGATTAAAGGTCTGTATATTACTTCAAAATATATGTATTTAAAAAACTCTACATGTTTCGGCTGTATACGCCTTTTTCAAGAGAACGTTTTTTTCTCTTGAAAAAGGCGTATACAGCCGAAACATGTAGAGTTTTTTAAATACATATATTTTGAAGTAATATACAGACCTTTAATCGCCTACTGATTAGGTTTACCATATCATACCAAGGTCACGAAGTTATTATATATATATATATATATATATATATATATATATATATATATATATATATATATATATATAAGTGTTTAGATAATATCTTAGCCGTTTATTAAATATAACAATTGATAAATTATTGGAGTTTTTCGGCTTTTATATGAAATATTTGCAAATATCAAATTAGAATGTATGTAATTGCAGAGTAAGTGGGGATGTAAACATTGCTGTCTACAAATTACAAAGCAAATCATACGAAATTTTTAATTGAAAAATATGGTCTACGATTATAATTCACATATATTCATTGACGTTTGGAAAAATTTACTTGAAATGGATACATAAAAATATTAATATCTAAAATTTGACCTATTATACATAAGGTTAGTTAATGATTTTTATTTTTTGGTAGCATGATAGTACGTTTCCTGCTGTAAGTTTATAAGACGAAGTTGTTGCTTCGGGCGTCCTCTCTAAAGGCTTCAGTAATTTTTTTAACAATTATTCGGTGCACATATTCTTAACATTAGCTCTGAGATTTTTAATTCTAAAATAATTTATATTATTATTTTCAATTATTCTAAATTCATACATTTAGTTTAAAATCCATCGCATTTGCAGACAATTTTTAAATAGTTCCAAGTGTTATGATTCGCTTTCGTATGATTTGCTTTGTAATTTGTAGACAGCAATGTTTACGTCTCCACTTACTCTGCAATTACATACATTCTAATTTGATATTTGTAAATATTTCATATAAAAGCCGAAAAACTCCAATAATTTATCAATTGTTATATATATATATATATATATATATATATAATAACTTCGTGACCTTGGTATGATATGGTAAACCTAATCAGTAGGCGATTAAAGGTCTGTATATTACTTCAAAATATATGTATTTAAAAAACTCTACATGTTTCGGCTGTATACGCCTTTTTCAAGAGAATACAAAATATGAATGACAGGATATTTTGTATTCTCTTGAAAAAGGCGTATACAGCCGAAACATGTAGAGTTCTTTAAATACATATATTTTGAAGTAATATACAGACCTTTAATCGCCTACTGATTAGGTTTACTATATATATATATATATATATATATATATATATATATTAAAATAATAGACTTTTTTATTGGTTTAGCGACCTTAATGAATTTCAATGTTTTTCTCTACGACGTTTCGACTCTTTTTATTATTAAGTCTTTTTCAAGTGACTAGAAACAAAAAATTAATACAATGAACGGTAATAAAATATGTTTACATTTGTATGAATGAATTAAAAATTAAAATTAAAATAATAATAAAGTATTGAGAAAGGCATCATTAGCCGAAACATGTACATGTAGGATTGTTTTAAATATATAATTTTTGAAGTAAAACCAGACCTTAAATCGCCTACTATATATATATATATATTATATGTATTACTCGTAAGTTGAAATATATCCGTCGCCTTATGATATCCTTGTAAATTGAACTACAAATGGCTCAGACAGTATATAACCAATATCAATGCATTGTAACATTATGACATCGATCGAAAATGTTCATAGTGAGAAAATCCAAACTACAATCGCACATTTTCTATTACCCACTCCATCATCACCAACTTGAACATAATTCAACAGCGATTTAATGAATTCAATTCCACTTTATATCGGGTAACAGATGGCGTAACGTTCATTGAAAGTCATTTTCAATTCTCTCATTTACGAGTCCCGGTCGGTAATTGAACAACTCTCTTTCTATATTCCTCTTTCTATTCCTTCTTGTGGCTGCTGGTGCGCCGTTTTACGGAAGATTGTATTCTACTACGAACAAAGTCCATTTTTTAGTTTCGCAGAGACGCTTCCATATTTTTAACCGAAAAAACGTGCGGGCAAATTCGTTGATGTCACAAAAAATGGTTTATGTTTGGCTTATGTTTATACTGAATTATACATTTGTTGCAATATGTGAAACCACTTCCCACTTTAAACAAATTTTTCTTTTTGGAAAATTATTTAATACACGACTTTTGAAGTGTTATAAAATAACTAGCTAAATCCAGCCACGTTTCGTTGTGGCTCAATCTGATATGAAATAAATGGGAATGTAAATATAATTATTGTAGCGAACACAGATTTACCGAAAATACGTTATTCAATTTCAATACTCTGCCTTGAGTTGCTGTGGCTAAGTGGAATGAAAGAAAAGGTGGAAAAAATATGTTTTTCACAAAAAAATATTTTTTATTGTAAAGCTATTTACTACATAAGTAAATTGATAATTAAACCTGGTTCGTTTCCACAAAGCGCCAAAAATTGTTCACACGTCTCCATCCGCACACTCATTTGGAATGGTGAGAGCATTCCCGGAACCCATCTGGCACTAACTTTTGTGATTCCTAGGTGCTCGTGTAGACTTCTGAAAACCGTGCTTTCTGAAACACCTAATGAAGTTGCTAATTGTCACTTCTTTAATCTTGCATCCTCCAGAACTAAACACTTGGTTTTTTGAATAACATCGGAGGTGATCACGTCCGATCTGGACGGGGATCATGATCCAGTGATTCTCGGTCATGTTTAAACAATTTTGACTATTCCCAAATAGTCGACTGTGAAGTACAATCATCCCCGTATACAGCCAACATTTCTTCATGAATCATTTTTGGAGATTTTCCTTGTTTTGTCCAGAATTTTATAGCTGCTCGATATTCGAGTTTGTGCATTTTGATACGTGACAACAAACTGACAGATATTAAAACTAATACAGCTTCAATTGTTTTGTAAATTCTCAGTCGTTACCAAGGCATGTATGATAATAAAACACTATAATGAAAAATTATATTAAAGTTGAAAAATGTCTGGTCCGGGAATATAAAACCGACCTCTTACTTGTGATTGTAACACCACTACATAAGTTTAGACCTTAGATCAGAGGGTTTGATCTTTTTCAACCGTCTTATTTCCCCGTTTTCACTAAATAGCCGATTGGCTAGCACATTTGGGTGATGCGTCACTCTGTCACGGTATTTATCACTGTGGTGAGCAATAGCTTCTTGAATGGTGGCAATCGGGAGGTCACCTTAGATGACGTTGTTGGGTACATATCTTGGGGCGTCAAATATGGCACGTATTACTTTATTTTGGAACCTCTGTAGGATCTCAGTGTTCGAATTATTGGTGGTCTCACAGACCTGGATACCGTAAGTCCATATTAGTTTTAGAACAGATTTGTATAGTAACAGCTTATGGTCGACAGATAACTGTGATCAGTGACTGATTAGCCAATACATTTGATATAATTGAATGCCTAACTGCTTGCGTTTGGTAAAGATAAGTGTCTGCCATGTGAGACGCCTATCAAGATGCATTCCTAGGTATTTTGTGGTATCAGCTTGTGGAAGTTCACAATCGTTGATTCTGACGAGTGGACGAATTTTAGGTGGCAATAATATAAAGGTGACATGTGTAGATTTGGATTCATTGGCCCTCTTGCGTCATTACGTAATTCAATCTTGGAAGTTTTCCTGAAGATTTCTTGAAGTAATAACAGGATCAACATGAGATGCTAGAATTGCTGAATCGTCAGCATATGTTGCTATGGTTGTCAGCTTAGTAGTTGGTATGTCAGCCGTCTATAGTAAATAACATAGTGAGTAATTCGTATCTTCTGTTGGTGTTAATTTCTCAAGGTAATTTTTAATACCTTGATTTTTGAAGTCAGTGAGCCAATATATATTTTAGTACATTTGTAGATTTGTTGACGACGTGATGAAGCAAACTTTAAATCAGATTCAGAATGAGCATAGCAAAGATATAAACTGCACGTATTGGAATATAACAGCGATGCACATACCGCGGCCCACTGTTGATATTTATGCGGCCCGCCAACGAATTTTAAAAATTGTTCGAAAAACTACAAAAGTAGGTAAAAATCCATTCAAATCAATATTTCTTAACTTTTTATTTTATTTTAACTTTTGTAATTGTTAGTAAGATATGTATCTTTAAGTACCTACTACTTTCTTGTTCAGGTTTACTACGTAGGACAGGTATGCTCCTCGTCGTTACAAGCATATTGTTACGAGACTAGAAATCTGTCGAACCAACTAGATTACTCGAAGATTCGCGAAGCACGTCGGTATTATCCCCGAAAAATGTGGTAGGTTCTCGATGTTAGGTAACTCGCATAAATACAAAGCATCGCCCGCTATCGGGGCAGTTAGGTTTTAACGACAAGCGGACAAGCGAACGTTATATTGTTTGAATTGTAAATCTGTGAAGAATAAATATTTCGTCGTTCGAACTTGGCATCTACCTACGTAACAATATAATATCAATTTTGATATGGATAAACCAGGCCCCAGTAAAAAAAATCGACAGTTACAAGATATTTGGACCGAAAAATACTTTTTTATTTCATCGCATAACAAAAGTGTCTGTTTAATATGCAAGAGTAGTGTTTCTATTCCCAAGGGATATAATGTGAAAAGGCATTATACTTTTACCAAATTAACGAAAATAAATCAAACGCAAAAAATTTCCACTTAACAAAGGGAACTAATAGGCCAGCAAGCTATGTTTACAAAACCAATTCAAGATGCTGAAACAACTACTGAAGTTAGCTTTGAAATATCTCGAATAATAGCGAAAACTAGTCGGCCTTTTAAAGACGGTGAGTTTGTTAAGCAGTGTTTAGATATCGCCGCAAAAAAAATGTGTCCGAAAGATGCAAAGAGGCTTGAGAAAATTCAACTAAATCGGATGACTGTTCAAGAAGACTTACCACATTAGCAGCTAATATAGAAGAGCAATTAGCTACAAAATCGAAAAGTTTTGAGTATTTTTCTATAGCACTCAACGAATCTACAGATGTAAGTTCCACTGCTCAACTCTTAATATTTTTACTCGGTGTAACGCAAAATTTTGAAGTGAGTGAAGAACTGATTGGTATGAGTTCTTTGACAAGTCAAACCAAGGGGAATGACATCATGCTCAAAGCTCTTCTGGAAAATTGTTCTATAATGGATTTGGATTTAACGAAATTATCTGGAATTACGACTGACGGAGTACCTTGGGGGAAGTAAATCTGGGATAATAACTATGTTAAAAGAGTATTTACAAACTAAAAACATAGATACCAAGGAATTAATGCAGTTTCATTGCATTATACATCAAGAGGCCCTCTGTTCAAAATTATTGGTATTTGAAAATGTGATGAAAGTTGTAGTACCTACTGTAAACTTGATAAAATCACGAGGTCTCAATCACCGACAATTCACACAATTTCTCGAGGATATTGTAAGCGAATATGGTGATCTCCTGTTTTACACTGAAGTAAGGTGACTGACTAAGTAGTGGGTTGTCACTAGAGCGGTTTCTTAGCTTGATTGAAGAAATCAAAATATTTCTGGCGGAATAGAAAAAGGACGTCTCCGAACTCGACAACCCTGATTGGCTGTGTGACTTAGCGTTTCTTGTAGACATCACAAATCACTTGAATGTCTTAAATACGCGACTCCAAGGCAAAGATCAATTGATTTCGCAGTTATACTCTCATGTTTCGTCCTTTCAACGCAAATTGAGTCTTTTCAGGACACAAATCAATTCAGCCAATTACAGCCATTTTCCGAACTACAAAAAAATTATGGAGAAATTCAATAAAACTGATGTAAATTTCGTTTATGTTGAAAAAATTGATATTTTAATACAAGCTTTTTATGATCGTTTTCTAGACTTGGAAAAAGTTAAACCTCTATTAGACATTTTCAGCAATCCTTTCAACATTTCTCCCGAAAATGCACCGGAATCAATACAGCTGGAATTGATAGACATGCAAAATGATGATAATTTACGAAACAAGTTTAATGAAGGTAATTTACTCAACTTGTACCGTTGCGTTGACAAAACCGCTTATAAAGAGTTGCGAATAAATGCATTGAAATGTGCAAGCTTATTTGGATCGACGTATATTTGTGAGCAAACGTTTTCAGTGATGAAACTTAACAAAACAAAAAATCGAAACCGTCTGGGAAATGAAAATCTGGAAGCAATTTTACGGCGACAAGTAATGTGGAGCCAAACATAAACAAATTTGTTAGGTCAATGCAATGTCATGCATCAAAATAATAAAACATGAAATATTACATTGTAATGATTAAAAATTTAAAAAAGGTTTATAACCCCTTACCACAATTATTAGTCGTATCCTAAATACGTATTTCGACAACTAAGTTGTCATCATCAGTAGGTAAAAACTACTAATTAAAAGTTGCACATGGGGCACAGTTAAACAAGAGAAACGCTTCCGCACAACTATTATACACTGCAACCCTGTATAGACTAAATTTAACAAGTCAATCTAAAACTATGAGACAAACGCGTACCTACTTTTGGAAAAGGTCTAAACATATGTTAAATTGTAGGACAAAGGAACGGCAGACATCCTCTCTAAGGGGGGCGGCACTTCGATTTTTAAAAACTCCGATGACCCACTATTAAACTTAGATAAACCACCTTTTATTTTCACAAAACAATAGTATATTTAAACGTATTATTTCGAGTACATGTATAGTAAAAATATCTATTTTGGGTAGGGGTGTAAAAATATTTCCAATTACAAATGGTTAAAAAAGTGCTAAAATCGGAAAGTATGGTCGTATATTGTAAAAACTGTACTCTATTGAAAATTCTAAGGACAAAATTTTGAAGGAACCGTTACATATAAAAAAACAAGACATCTGACTGTGTTGACTTATATTAAATAACAATCAAGTAACGTGAAAAGGTTCTATGAATTATTAGATATTGTTGGTATATAATTTAAAAGTTAATTATAAATAGGTGACATGTCATTGATAAGGAGGTAATTTTTGTGTTTTTTCATATGTACGGCTTCTCACATGTCTAAATTTCTGCTGTTACCCCCCCACCCCTACTGATGATGACAACTTAGTTGTCGAAATACGTATTTAGGATACGACTAATAATTGTGGTAAGGGGTTATATACCTTTTTTAAATTTTTATTTAACCACAGTCTCCATTGAAAGAATTTTTGTAATGATTAGATTATATTACGATTACATAATTACAACAAACATATTTGAATGTTCTTTTATTTTTATCATTTGTAGTAATTCATACTATTTAAAAATAAAGATATTTGTGTTAATAAGTATTCTTGGTAGTGGCCCGTCCTTGGCTTATAATTTTCGCGAGTGGCCCCTGTTCCCTATAAGTCTGTGCATCGCTGGTATATAGGAAAACTAAAACTGTGTTGACTAGTATAATTGGTTGGTTGCTTTTTGTTTTATGGCTAAGTAGATAACATAAACGATTAAAAATAAACATATCAGTAAATGACATTTATGGCAAATATATAATTATGTTCTTTATGTAAACTGCTAGTAAAATATATGATATTTAGTAAATTTAAATGTAAAATGTAAGAATACAGTTTTATTTTAGAATTAAAGACTTTTTTATTGTACCATTACCTCTGCATCATGTATTTTACTTGCATTGAATCTATCAGTAATATAAAAAGTTTAAAACACTGCAACTTCAAATTCTACTAACACAGGAATGAAACTATTTTGTACTTCTACTTAGGTCACTTGTTATTTATATAACAAAAAACCCTTGGCATAAAATTCGGAAAAAAATATAAAAAGTTCCTAACAAACTTTTCTAATGGCAGTTTCTATGTTCGAGTATCTCTTTAACAAACTGCATTTCAATATCTAGATCGAAACCGTACCAGAAGTACTCGTTCAACAAAGTTAAAGAACAATTCCACGAGTGGTGGTTTCCGAGTAAGGAAGTTTAACGAACCAGCCACGACTTACTGGATTGTAATGTCTTTCCCGCAAATGTACATGCACATGTGTGTGTGTGTGTGTTGTATCGGTGTGCTCCAGGCACGAGAATGGTTGTAAAGTAGAGAATTGATTTCGATTTGAACGAGGACACATCTGTTCTTTAATAAAGTACAGAAATTGAATTCATTATTCCGGTATTGCTAACTCTAAAATGTAGGATATAATGAAAATTGGACATTAAACAATCCGTTTCAAACGAGATATATATCGCTTGTTGAGTAGGTTAGTTTGTTAATATCATGAACAGTCGAAATCAATTAAGTATTTGCAGCTGACACATGTGTGGATTACACGGCAGAGAAACTAACAATCGAATTTGCGGAATTATTAATAATTACTACATTATTAATTTAAAAAAGGTATATAACCTTACCACAATTATTAGTCGTATCCTAAATACGTATTTCGACAACTAAGTTGTCATCATCAGTAGGTAAAAACTCCTAATTAAAGTCACACGGGGCACAATAAAGTAAGATAAACGCTTCCGCACAACTACTATACACTGCAACCCTGTAAAGACTAAATTTACCATGCACATCTCAAACTACGAGACAAAACACTTGCCTATTAGAAAGGTTTATTTAAACATGTGTTGAAATATCGAACAAAGGGACGGCAAAAATTCTTCTCTAAAGAAGGCGCCTACTAAAAACGATTTTAAAGCTACGGTGACCTACTAATAAACTAAATGAAACACCTTATATTTCCACAAAACACTAGTATATATAACTGTATGAGCATTTCTTGTGCAATGTACAAATTAATAGTTATTATTTAAACGTGTTATTTCGAATACGCAGGTAGTGACAAAATCTATATTGGGTAGGAGTGTAAAGAAATTTTCCATTAACAAATGGTTAAAAAGTCGTATATATATATTAAAGGCCGAACTCTCGTTGCAATTCTGAGAAAGACAAAATTAAGAAAGGGCGTACATGTGAAAAACCAGACATCCGGCTTGTTGTATTATATTAAATGAGAATAGAATTCACGGTAGTCTCTAGGGTGTGTTAAGGAGGTAATTTTTGCATATTAAATTAGAATCACTTCACGTGAAAAGGGTCATTGAATAATTGGATATTGTAGGTATTTAATTTAAAAGTTAATTATAAATAGGTGGCATGTCCTAGTTAAGGAGTTAAGCAATATAAAATAATGTATAGAATTCACGGTAGGCTCTGGGTGAAACATGATAAATAATTTAATAAACAAAACACCCGGTACATATGTTCCACAAAGTGCTTCATTCAACAACCATTGTTTAGGAGGTAATTGCATTGTTTCACGTGTATGGATTCCCACATGTCTATATTTCTGATGACAACTTAGTTGTCGAAATACGTATTTAGGATACGACTAATAATTGTGGTAAGGGGTTATATACCTTTTTTAAATTATTATTTAACCACAGTCTCCATTGAAAGAATTTACTACATTATTAGTTGGGATTCAAGTAAAACACATTTTTTACTAATTTCCAGTATAAATTACAATATATTATACAAGTGTCCCGTATCGTTATGTTCAAATTTTAGGAGTGTAAAGTAGAGTTCATTTCAAGTAACAAAAACGCAAAACTTGTATATTAATTTTTATTTGTTTCAAAGTTACAGATCTATGAATCTGTTGAATCTGAAAAAAAAAATGTAATCCTAAAGTCAATACAAACTGATTTTATTTAAAAAAAGTTATACGATTCAATAAAAGGCCTGTGATTGTTAACGTCGCATAATAAAATGTTATCCTAAAATAAATAAACAGGTGTCGTAGTGCATACAGTAATTTCTTGGAGATCTACAAAAAATAGTACTGGAAATTGATTTATGATAAAGAAGATTCTTACTTATTTCGTAAGTTCTGAACCATGAATATCATACAATAAACAAATGTTCAGATGACTGTTAACGTTGCATTTTTTAATAAAGGATTACATTACGTTTCATTCAGTTCATGTAACAGCTTATTAGTGAGTGGACACGTTTTCTTTATTCAAAATGCCTTACCGATTTTCTTCTCAATAGTATGCCGACATGCATTTTGTGTATGGCTACTGTAACGGCAGTTCACGTCGAGCAGTTATTGAATACCGACATTGGTTTCCCGATAGGCGCATTCCTAATTACAGAACGTTTCTGGAAGTACACAGACAATTTCGGGAAGGCGGACTGCGTGATTATCTTTTCGACCGAGGAGTAATGTTGCCAGCAGACTTAGAGGAAGAAGCAGTAGCTATATTACAAGGGATCCAACTCTCAGTGTACGTCGAATCGCTAGACAAGTAGGAGTGCCACGAACGAGAGTTTCGCGAATTTTAAAACGTGATGGCTTATATCCATATCACTATCGCAGGGGACACAGTTTGCTTGAGGCAAACCTCTATGCGCGTCTAGTTTATTCTACCTGGATATTAAGACAGTCACGGCTTCATTTTAATTTCTGCAGAACAGTCTTCTGAACATATGAATCTACGTTCACGAGAAGTGGTGTTACAAATCTGAGAAACCTGCGCAGGTGGTCATCAGAAAATCCCAAAACTATACTCCCATCTAAATTTCAACATAAATTTTCTATTAACGTTTGGGCGGCCCTAATCGATGACTTGTTGATTAGTCCTGTCGTTCTTTCTGGGATGTTAAATGCGGACAATTACCTTCAATTTCTTATTAGCGAACCCAGGTCTTTTAGAGGATGTCCCATTGAATGTTCGACGAGACATGTGGTTTCACATGGATGGGGCTCCACCACATTTCGGAATTGCTGTCCGAAATTGGGTTAACGTCAATTATCCAAGATGGATTGGTCGAGGTGGTCCTGTTGCATGTCCACCCAGATCACCCGATCATAATTCCCTTGACTTTTATTTATGGGGGACATGAAAAATTTAGTCTACGCGCAAGTTTTGAACACAAGAGAAGAGTTGTTGGAGCGTATTCACCTGGCTGCCGAGCAAATCCGACAAAACAAGTATGAAATTCGGATAAGTACTTCTTCTGTTGGCTTACGGGCACAAGCCTGCATTCAACAAGGAGGTGGACATTTCGAAAATATTATTACTTGAACTTTTTTAAATAAAATCAGTTTTTATTCATAAGTAAAAACACAAGAGCTTTTTTTTTTATCGGATAAATTTCTCTTTGTAACGAAATTATTTTGCCAATCAGTAATTTGACGAGAAAAACTTACATGAAAAAATCGCGAGACCGAAAGGTCGAGCGATTTTTTCTAATAAGTTTTTCGAGCAAAATTACTGATTGGAAAAATTTTGAGTTTAAAAGAAATTTATCCGTGAAAGAAAAGCTCGAGTGTTTTTTGGCAAGATAAATTAACGATATGAATAAAGAGAAACAATAATTATTTTTATTTGAAAGCAAGTGAACAGTTATTAAATGTAAAATTATTATAAATTGTTTGGTTTGGTGTACTAATTTTAATATTATTTTCTTTGTTGCTTTCTACACATGTTGAATAATTGTTTTGTTCTATTTTATCGGATTCGCGTAAATTACTGACAAGATTTTCGTGATGTTCAGGGTCAATTTGGAGATAAGGTTTAATTGATGATGAAGAAGAGTGTCCAGTTATCTTTATTAATTGTTGGTCACTTACTCCTGCTTTGGCTAAGTGGGAAACAGTACTAGCACGGTTTGAATGATTGGTAATTTTAAAATTGGTGATATCCAGTCCAATTTTAGATGCAGAATTTTTGGTCCAAGTAGATATCAAATTTATTACTATTGGAACATTTTTATACCAATTATTAGAATGTGTCTTGTTCCAAAAGGGATTTGGAGTTAAAAAAAGTCGTTCAGATGTTATATTTTCATTTCTCTTTTCTAAGAGTAATTTTAATAATTTAACCGGACAAATACTTTCATCCATATCATTTTTTGTCAACCATTTACTGTCCGTCAATTTTTTCGACCCACCTTGTGCGGTCTTCGAAAATATAGAATTATATTCAATTCTTCCTGTTGGAGTTCCATCTTGATATTTTTCTTCTTTAAAATGATAAATTTTACATTTTACAGCTTCTCCTCCTCTCCACGCTAATTTATATGAAGCTATATGAAAGAATCTTTTTTGCAATCCCTCTGGTTCATCTATATTCCACAATTTTGCCATTTTTACTATATATTTCTTGTCTATTGGCATAGAACTTAATTTTCTTTTCTTGGGAAGAGTTTGTAATTCCCTTCGTTTACAATTTTTCGCATAGCGGGATTCTTTAAAAATTATGTCGGCAAAAGGATCAATTTTAATATTGTACTCACTGAAATATTTTTCTTGAATCATCTTCGCAGTTGAATTCCAGATTGTTTTAACCGTATATTCTTTATAATCTTCTCCGTTTTTCTTTTTCATATTATAAGCCCAATCTTTTAATATATTTGCTACTTCGTGTAAAGGAGTTGTTTCTGAAAGTTTGTAATTTCGAACTTGACAAAACTCGTTAAATTGTCTCCATATTAACGATCTTGTATTTTTGGTTGATTGCGGTATTGATTTTTTTATATTTGTTGTAATTTCTTTAGATGAAGTTTCCCCAAACCGACTCATAATTATACGTTTTACGTTTAACGATACTTAATAGTTATTACCTGTCAGCTCCCAAAATAAATTAAGTGATGCAGGGCTACTAGATATGTAATTCAATTTTGAGGAAGAAGCATTTTTATCGGAGGAAGTAGCATTTTTATCGGTGATAAAAAGCTATGTAGGTCTTTATCGCTGTCAAAGTGACAAAAATGTCACCCGCAAATGGACATTTATATATAGGAGTTAATTTATAAGTCTACTTTACACTCCTAAAATTTGAACATAACACTATGTACAAATTTTATTAAAATTGATCAACTCCTACCGTGTGTTCGGATTTTTTTGAAAGTCAGTATATATAATGCAACGTCCTGCTATATAGCGAACGATTGGTGAATTGGCTTCGATACTAACAAATCAGTGCTATCGAACGGAATGACAGTTTTCGAAATATTCCTAATTGAAAACTCCCACTCACGTTGAAATATGGTTTTGGTAGAAAATTAGTAAAACACATGCAAATTATTTACGCGTGTTATTTTAACAGCGACAACACCGAAAATGTTATTTGCGTAATTTATACTCGCGATAACGGAATGAAACAGAATAATTCAGAGGAAAATTCGCAATCCAATACGTATCAGGTAAAAAATATGTTTATGTTTTGGATAATGTGAATAACATAAATCTGTTTACTAAATATATCTTCTTTTTAATGTAATTTGGGTGTTGTTATGAAAATAAATAAAAATAAATGCGAAAAAGATTTGTACGGGGCCTATCAATTCAATAAAGAGAATTATTCCCTGTAGACTTTATTAAGTAAAATAACGTGGCTTTAAGCATTTATTCCTTCACAGTAGTCTCCCGAGAGTTTGATACATTTGTTCCAGCAGTTTTCCCATTGCTGTAAGCATATCTCTTCAATCGCATCAAAACGGTGGTCTTTCTGCAGAGTTTTCATATTAAGAAACATGAAAAAGTCTGCAAGTGACAGATCCGAGCGCTACGGAAGGCGGAAGAGTACTGAAATAGCTTTTCGCTCACAATACATATTCTTGGTAACTTAGCAACGAAACATATATCTGACATTGCTATGAACAGTGGCGGCTCGGGGTGGTTCACATAGGGAGTGCATAATTTCAAAATTAAAAAGTGTAATACAAAATCGCTTACCCGATCCTTATAAATTTCACCGACGTACTGTTCCAGACAGGTACTGTTCATTGTAGAGTTTGTTTTGAGGGAATAGTAAATATTACACTACACAGTTTAATTACATCTGACGATAAACGAAGTCCATTTTACGTGTCTTTGACTTGCAGAACAGTTCTATTACTTTTTCATTAAAGTTTGGGAAATCATTTATACATTCTTTTTCACAAGATAACATAGTAAGGGCATTTAATCTCTCTTCTTTCATTGTATTTCTCAGGAAAGTTTTTATTCTCTTCAACCGTGAAAACTGGCGTTCCGCTTCGGACGTTGTCATTGGGATTGTAATGACAATTTTTAAAAGCGTAACAACTTCATTAAAGGTGTCGCTTAATCCATCCAGCAGAAGACCCAGCAGACCTATAGCACCGACTTCTATATTTTGCCTAAATTCTTCTCTAGAATATAGAACGCTTAATTCAGTTCGTAGTCTGCTTTCATTGAGGCATGGATAAAATTTTACTGCTTCTTTAAGGCAATCTTCCGGAAATTTTTTTTGAAAAGAGGAGAACTGTTTTAAAGAAATTAAGTTTGCTAATATTAAGTGCCCTGTATACCGAAATCTAGTTTTTATTTCTAGCAAAATAATATCGCACACTTCAATAGTTTCCCTCCTTCTTTGGCTACCATCAGTTACTCTTCGCCGCTTTGATGGTCGAGGAATCAGTTCTGGGTCATTTTGTTTAACCAACTGATTATCTGTGTCAGCGATTTCTGTACGAATTTTTCCAATAGCGCGTTCAAAATTATCTCAATTTTTCTTGATTTTTAATGCATCTGTATTGACATTTTGTAATTGATTAAACAATATGTCCACATGTGGCATAATTTTATGAAAGAAAGTTAACCAATAGACAAAATTTTCCTCCTCTAAAATTCGCAAATTGGCACTAGCTTGATGAATGGTAGTTTGTAAACTAGCTTCTCCCTCGATTTGTTCTAGAGCTTCAATTATTTCTTCTCGGTGCTCATATATTGTATTCACTGTCCTAGAATTGAAGTTCCATCTTATTTTTGAAGAACGAGGTAAGCTTTTTCTCTGAAGGAATTCTTCCAATCTTGCAGCTCGTTGTGGTGAAGTGGAGAAAAATGTACATAATCCCGTCAGATTGGCAAAAAAAATTCTGCAATTACTACTGCTCGATGTAGCATGTGACATAATTAGATTTGTCTGATGTGAATAACAATGTACAACATTAGCCCAGGAATACTGGTCTTGGACATGTCTTTGCACGCCGTTAATAGTACCACTCATGACTGCTGCCCCATCATAGCTCTGTGCAATCAGTTTTTCTGGGTCATCAACAACCAAACTAATTTCGTTAAGGATGGAGGCAGATAAAGAATTAGCATAATGTCCACTAGGCAGAAGAAATTTCCAAAACCTTTCGACCGGTCTCGCGTTCACAATATATCTTAAAACAACCACCAACTAAAACTGATTGGACACATCTGTGGTTTCATCAGCTATCACAGATATGAAGTCGGTTGCTTTAATTTCACTGACAACTTGTTCATGATACACGTTCAACATTGCATCAAGCAGCTCATTCTGTATCGTTTTTGATAATCCCTTAAAAACCGGTGCTGCTTCGATGTGATCTCTGAGCGATTTATCCAATTCTGCCGTAAAATTTATCAATTCCCGAAAAATGACCTTGTTATTCGACCAGTTCATCATGACCCCGAAGTGCCAGTTCAAACGCGCCACAAAATCTAATGCAATTTATTATTAAATTTAATACATGCCTATTTTTTGTTACCTTTTCATTGTTGTTGAATTGCTTTTCTATATGATGAATCTAAAACATTCTGAATGTTATTTTTTCCTAACATTCTTAGAATAAATATATTTTTCAAATGCCCTTCGGAATTTTCATGTTTACTAATTTTAGCACTAAGATGAATTAAGTCTCTTATTCCGTTCTTTGACCAAGACGGTTCACCACCAAACAAAAGACACGGAAAACAAAACAAAGTATTTTTAATTTCACACCCACAAATCCAGTCATTTTTCTGATAAATATTAATTTTGAATTTTCTTATAACGTCTTTACCTTTAACAGATTGTTTATTTTCTAAACATAATTGAGGCATCGGCCGTTAAATATTTTTTACTGCGATTTTTTCATTATACGTTAAACGCGTTGTTTTCTAAAAAAGACACGGAGTTCATCGCAATAACGGCCGAGAGCAGTCTGGTTTAGTTGCTCCAACGCTGTGTATTATACGACATTGAACTACGGCAAAATACAGTTCTCCCCACCATCAATGTAATGTTAATGCCTTAACAGAGCAACGGTAGGGCTTTGCTCAGTATATCTGTGACGACGCTCGGTGTATGTACGTTGTTAGCGTGCCACGTTCCTCGTCAATAACTATGAATACATAATGTATATAATAAATAAATACTTTCACAGTTAGTCGCCGCTTGGTTTGTTTTGTTTCATAATTCCAGGGGGTGCAATTGCTCACTTGCTCTCATTAAAGAACCGCCACTGGCTATGAATGTTATTATGGTTCCCCATCCTCATCTTTTGAGCAGTAGATGCTTGTTGTCTGCTTTATGGTAATAGACTGTATTGAACTCATACAAATTTAATGCATTTGTCGCACCGCCTAGAGTGTTTATTATCGTTTCCACGACACTTACAACAACGTGATATTTTAGCACATTAAGTAACGGTACCACCTACAGAAAATATCTTAATTTTCACTCTTGTACTTTCTATAGATGTAGTCACCATCTGTCTGAAACCATTTTCTGCAATTTTTTTTCCTCGCCAGTCAATTTGTGACCCAGCAAGTTTTATTCCCTTGGAAACACTTAGTTCTGCATTTGTTATGTAGACAGAGCGAGTGCTTCGGTCGTTTGCTAATATGCAGCGCTGATGTAGTTCTACGCCCGGTCTTAATAATTTCTGTGAGATAGCGAAGTCGTTCTTTTTGTGAAGGTATCCTTCTCCTGCAGGGGTGTACCGAAGAATCTGTAGAAAGATGAAATACGTATCTGCGTCTCTGGAGAAGGATACGTTCACAAAATATTAGTATTGAACTTCAATACATCTGTAATGCGGGTAATACATCTGTAATGCAGGCATTGCAACGCACATTTTCTCTCTTTCGTTCATGCACTTTATTTTCAATGAAATTGTTTTAATTAAATTATTATTTAAGCCTGTTCTTATATTCAACACTTTTACCAAACTTTAAATTGTTCCCGTGAACTTCAGATTACGTAACATAAATTTATAAGCTCTGAGTGATTTATAATACAAAACTTTTTCTGATTTTAGCCACTTTCCTCTTGTCTCATGAAATAACTGCATATTTATAAAAGTTTTTAACAGCTTACTTTTATACAGGGTGGCCCAAAATGACCGAAGGGGTTTTAATTCCTTATAACTTTTTTATTATAATTTTTTTTTTATTTTCAGTATTTTGTAAAGAAGACTTGGGGAATTTAAAATGGAACAGTACACAATTGAACAACGTGCCAAAATCGTTGAACTTTATTTCTCAAATCAACGATCCATTGTTTTGACTCAGCGTGCATATCGTCGTTATTTTAATGTGCGGGTTGGACCCTCAGAGTCAACAATAAACCGTCTGGTTGCAAATTTTCGAGAACAAGGGGCAGTAAGGAACCTTCCTGGTGCCGGCAGACGACGAACGGTGCACACGGATGACAATATTGAACGGGTACAGGAGAGTATTCGGGAAGATGGAGAAACATTAACCAGGAGACGTTCGACACAACTTGGCCTCTCAAAAGGGTCGCTGCAAAGAATTTTGCATTCAATAAGAATGTTTCCATACAAAATTTAGCTTGTCCAACAATTGAAACCGACAGATTACCAGCAACGACTTGATTATGCAAATTATGCAAAAAGCAGAAGAAAATCATGATTTTATTCATAATTTAATTATGAGCGACGAAGCCCATTTCCAATTAAATGGGTTAGTTAATAGGCAAAACTGCAGGATATGGGCTACGGAAAATCCAAGAGTAGTTCAACAGCGAGAATTACACTCACTTAAGTGTACCGTTTGGTGCGGTGTTTCGTCGGAAAGGATAATTGGCCCATATTTTTTTGAAAATGAACACGGTGTCGCCGTTTCCATCGCTGGTGGTAGATATATCGAACAATGTTGGAAAATTTTTTAAGGCCAGCCGTGTAAAACCATCCGCAAGTATGGTTCCAAAAGGATGGAGCCACAGCGCACACTGCGAGGGACACAATGGCTCTTTTACGCGACATCTTTGGTGAACGAATTATTTCCCGTACAAGCGATTTTAGTTGGCCTCCGCGTTCACCGGATTTAACCGCTTCCTTTGGGGTTATTTGAAAGGAAAAGTCTATATTAATAAGCCTCGAACCATACAGCAATTAAAAAATAATATACGCGACGAAATCAACAACATAACACCTGAAGTTTTGCGAAAGGTTATGGAAGATGTTTTGGAAAGAGCACGAATATGCGAAGCAGAAAACGGCCACCACTTGTGAGATATAATTTTTCATAATTAAATTAAAAATATTCTCCATTAATATACTGTATTTAAAATTAAAAAAAATTAATAATTATGTCTTAAATAAGAAGTTATAATGAACTCAAACCCCTTCGGTCATTTTGGGCCACCCTGTATATTCATAAATTGTGGAAGTGCACCAATGGAAAGTGATTTCTTCTTTTTTTAATCTATAGGTCTGCGATTGTTTTGCTTTTATCCGACAGGACGCGGTAAACCGAAATCATCTCGGAATCAACAGTACGATGCGACGCCTAGATCAGAGACAATTCCTAGAGAGATGAGTAACTTATTACACATTTTTCTTAACCTAGTTCAGAGACGAACCTTCAGCTAGGTGGGGACAAGCGTACATCTCGCTGATCTGATATTAACGACGGGCTTTTTATATACCGAATACGGGAATTCTTATTGAATTGCTTTTCATAATATTGTTTTATATATTAAATATATATATTTTCAAAGCAATTGTGAAATAGTATATTAAGATACAAGTTTCATAAGACATGATTTTTGCACATGAGTTCAAGGTTTAGAAAACGAGCCATAGGCGAGTTTTCTACTAAACGAGTGCGCAAAAATGTTTTATGAAACGTGTATTTTATACTATTTTTTCTATTCCGCCTTTTAAATATTAAAAAAATGTTTAAAATAATAGTCATGTTCAATACGAATATTTTAGATATTTCATTTTTTTGACGTTGGTTACAGTGACTTATAATTTGAACATTTGAAATATTTTAAATATTGTTATGTGTTTTGAAATTTAAATCTTAGACTAATTTATGTAACTATCTAACATCAAAATGGACGAAATAAGTAATTGCACGCCGCCTGAGCTTCGGAAAATTGCAGAGACAATTTGGAAAATCTTTTGCCAAAAAAATCTCGACGCATTTATAAAAAGGAAAATAACCCATTTATAACTTGGTGTAAAGAAAACATTATGATTGTCTAGTTTGACAAAGAAAGCAAAATAAAAAAGGCATCTTCCTTGTGGTCCAAATATTCGATGTGAAAATGTTGTTTGAATATTTATAAAAATACAGATATCTTAAAATTTTCTAAACTAATAGCATATTTAAAAAGATTGTCTGAAGGCTATGAGCCTAAAAAATTGAAGATTCTAGAAATAGAGCACATTAACCGATTTATAATAGAAGCCGATGATAAAACATATTTAGCAATGAAAGTAAGTAATAAAAATATAATTATAGTATTTTACTAATTTTGTACATTATTTTGTTCTAATAGTCATATTAAAATTATGTTAGGTTATTCTTATAATTGGCTTTAATGGAGCTTGCCGTCGTGAGGAAATAACAAACATGATGATTATAGATGATATACAGTTTAAAAATGATGACGTGCTAAAAACTAAAACTTATGTTCCTAGACAATTTATTATAACTCAAATGTTATGGATGATTAGGAGAAAAAATATTATCATCTTCGTCCCAGTCATGTTACAGATAGGCGTTTTTCCTGCAATATAGAAATGGCTTGTGTGTAAATATTCCAATAGGAATTAATACAATAGGAAAAGTACCAAAAAGTATTGCTACTTACATGAAATTACCTAATCATGAACTATTCACTGGACATTGCTTTAGACTTTAGACGATCCAGTGTAACACATTTGGTTAATAGTGGAGAAGATTTAATTACAATTAAGCGCCATAGAGGATGGAAATTTTCCGCTGTGGCTGAAGGTTACATTGATAAATTCCATCAAGAAAAAAATAGACGTTGCTGAAAGACTATCTAACACTGCACCTAATACGTCTACTAAAATCACAGAGAATCCATCAACTTCTAATTCAATGGACAGTGATTTATTAGTTAATGTGAATCAGCAGGGATTCAAACAGAATATAGTGTGTTCCCAGAATCTGCCTGGAATATCTATTAATCCCCACGAATCATCTAGTGCATTGATTCCCAAAGTGGTCCAGGTGGACCTCCAGGGGTCCACGGGAGACTCGACGGGGGTCTACGTTGGCGTGACAAAAAAATAGGGGTTCACAATTCGTAAGCGGGGGTCCACGAAAATTTATCTGGTTTCGATAGTGAAGAACTAAAATGTTGGCTTGAGTTCACCTATCAATGTAGGCAGATAATATTTTAAGAAGCTCAGCGACTGTTACTTGTAAAAACTTGCATATTCCACATTGAGTACAACGTGTCGAGACTTGCAAAGCGCTGCCGCTACCGCCGTCCGCAATGCTTGTTCAGACGTGCAAAGGGACGAAGTACGACTTGTGGTGTGTGTGTGCTTGCAATCTTGCATGAACTTGTTTGATTATTCATCAATATAAATACGAATGCCACGGATAAACGTTACTCATTTGTTTCCCGAATTTCGAAAAGAAAAGTAAAGTAAAGTGAATCGATGTTAGTGTTTGCCAGTGTCGGAAAAGTAAGTACTTACCAGCCTATTTGTTATATATACTTTTATTTTATTTATTATTTATCTATTTATTTTACAATTTATTGTACACGTAAGTAAACAAAAAATGGACAAATTACAAAAAAATACGTAGGTACAAAAGTTGAGGCTTATTCCTAAAAGAAATCTCTTCCAACCCACCTGCGATAGGAGATATATTTAGGTTGTAATAGGTATATTTGTAATGTTTGCGTGTAGTAGGTACGTATTAAAAATTAAATACTGAACAGAGCCATTATTAGATACTTCTATAAAAGAACAGAAAGCCGAGAAAGGTTGAACTTCTTGTCCCTACTTTATTAGTAATTTTTTTATTACCCGACTGTGTGGTGGTTCACTAATAATTAAATATATTTTCATAAATTGTACGTGTCTTTATATACTACATACTCGTAACGTGCATCAAAGTAATAAATAATTAAAATCGCGAAGTTTTGATATCAAAATATTATTTACAAGTATTTTCTATCGAATTTACAGTAATATCAAAATATAATTATTGAAAAAATGTTTTGCATTACATTAAAATCGGTTCAGCCGTTTTCATAAAACTCAATTATTGATCTTAGCGATTTATTGCTTTTATTAATTAGAATCGGTTTGTCGCCGGTATTTTGTTTATTTCATTGCAATAGTCAATTAATCCTGTTAAAATAGCCATATCCTGTTAAATAAGACCGCCTTAAGATTACTACAACAAAGTTTTTTTTTATTTACAGTTAGGTAACTGATACGAAACATGGCTGAATCTAAGAAGAAATGTCGACAGTACAGTGTAGATTATTTAAAATTTGGTTTTCTTCCATCAAAGGCAGACAAGCGATTGCCCATATGCCTTTTATGGAACAAAGTTTTGAGCAATGACTCTATGAAACCATCGAAGCTCGAAGATTATCTAAGAAGGTGTCATCCTGATAAAATAGGTAAAGATATGAAATATTTTCAAACATTGAAGGAAAAATATGAAAAGAGACCCACCGTGCAAAGTATGTCCGCTTCAACGTCGAAAAGTGACGATGATGGCTTGCGGGCATCTTACCATATCTCATTACTTATAGCGAAATTTGGAAAATCGCACACCATTGGAGAACAGTTAATTTTACCCGCTGTTGAAGAGGTTTGAAAAACTGTTCTGCACAAATCTCCATTTGACATACTCAAAAGAATTCCTTTGAGTAACAACACTGTACAAAGACGTATTGATGAAATGAGCTCTGATATTGAAAGTTTCTTGTGTAATTATCTGCAAGCAACTCATTTTTCTATTCAAGTGAACGAGTCAACTTTACCTGGTAATGAAGCATTATTATTGCCATATGTTCGATTTGTTATGGACGAAGAAATTCATGAAGAGCTACTATTCGCGAAAACTTTGGAGACGGACACTAAAGGTGAATCAATATTTAATGTCCTGAGTGAGGAAAAATCGATTCCATTCACAAACGTTATTTCGGTGGCAACAGATGGAGTTCCTGCTATGGCCGGGCGATGTCGTGGGTTTATAAGCCATCTTAAAAGAATTATACCAGAGGTAACAGAAATTCACTGTGTCATCCACCGACAACACCTAGTAGCGAAAAATTTGAGTGCTAAATTGCACCAATCGCTTTAATTTGTGATTAATGCAGTTAACAAAATAAGAAGCAATGCATTGAATACGCGTTTATTTGCACAATTGTGCGATGAAAATGATGAAGACTTCCAACGATTGCTCTTACATACTGAAGTACGCTGGTTGTCGAAAGGTGCATGTTTAACAAGATTTTTCTCACTTTTTGAATCAGTTTCAGAGTTTCTGGAAAGTAAAGATCCAGATTTAAAAGAAAACCTGATTAATTTGAAAGCAGACAGATTTGTTCAAAAAATTTAATGACATTAACTTACAATTACAAGGGGACAGCCTCAATTTAATAAAAACAAAGGGTGTAATTTCAGGTTTTCTTGGAAAATTGAAATTTATGAAGCAAAATATTAGTCGGCGCGAATTTTCCCAGTTTTCAAACTTGTCACAGGTAGAATGCCTTGATGAGGATATTCGCACATACGTTCAACATTTAATTACCCTGCATGATGACTTTAAAATCAGATTTGAAGATATTCTGACGATGGAAATACCACCATGGATCATAAATCCACTTGATGAAACGGAAGTGGAGAATGTGATATTACAAGAGGAGCTACTCGAGCTTAGCACTAATGAGGAACTGAAGGTGAAATTTAAAAGAGGGTATCAAACATTTTGGCTCCAGGCAGAAATACCCGAAAAATATCCTGGACTGTGGGGAATTTCGAGAAAGCTTTTGATAGCGTTTCCCCCGTCATATCTTGTCGAGAAAAGTTTAAGAGTCGTTACAAATCTTTTAACAAAAAAAAGAAGCAGATTGATTATCACAGAACGGGGAGATTTGCGGGTATTCCTAACAAAACTGAAGCCAAATATTGATAATTTGCTGTCAATCCATCAAGTACATCCCTCCCACTAAAATGACCATTTTGTGATTGTCATTGTAGAAGTTACGTTACGTTATTAATATTTAATTTTAATTATATTACGACTGTTATCATATTACAATGTAATACGATAACAATAATAATTAATAGTGTAATAATTACATATTTGAATAAATACAACACAAGGAAATATAGTACTTTTCTTTTTATTTTTACCACTCCGAATGGGGAGTTTTCTAAATAAAATATGTGAGAATTGATTTGTTTCTTGTGCTGTGAGTAGATGTCAAAGGAGTAAAGTTGGATGGAATCACTTTTTTGATTGCCTAACTTTACTTTTTTGACATCCACTCACAGCATAATCAATTAATTAATTAACAAATAACTCAACCGCAACGCAAATTTCCATAGTTAGATCTAATCTTCACATTTTTTGTCGAGTTTTGGGAATATGGTAGAAATGTAGCTGCAGGGGGTCCACCGGAACCAGCAAAACTTTCAAAGTGGTCTATGAGAAAAAAAAGTTTGGGAGCCTCTGATCTAGTGTTACAGTAAAAGTATATAACAATTGCAGTATTCACAATGATAAGTAATCTCAATAGAAGTATTTATAGCGTCTAGCTTTGTTAACGAATTTATAGATACACTCCTTTAGCAAGAGTCTATGGAGCGCCTTTTATTATGTATAATTAGTACTAATAAAGTTTTAGCAAATGTTTCTATTATTCTCTCTATAATTTTTATTTGCATTTTTATCACTGCCAAACGTTCATAAATAACCATATCTAACTTTTAAAACGATTTAGTTCTATGATTTAGTTACTTATTACACTCGTGACCAACTTCGAAAAAAAAAATTAGAGTGCGGTAAAGTATTACATTACGATACTGTGTAACCAAGCAACAGGGTATCGTAATTAGCACTTTACGACACCGGAATAGAAAAAAGTATATTTAAAACATAAAACAATATTATGCAAAACAATATATATTGAAAATGAACATAGACTATCAAAGAAAAAGTAATTTATACAAATATACCAGATCCACACCAGATTTTTAATAATATTTTCTATTATTAAAAATCGTTTTGTATTATACAAAACTGGTGAGGTACTCATGTATGTTTCAAATTATTCTGTTAAAGTATTTTCGGAGAATTCTTAAAAGAAAAAAAAAAAGAAAAAGTTATTCATCAAGTTATAAGGAAAAAAACTAAATTTTTGGTTTCTGTTGAACCAATTTCAAGGGAGCGAAGGTTAAGTGCTGTAATTTCTATATTACGCTATATTTTTTAACTGTTTCTGAAACGTGTCTCGAAATATCTCTTCTAATTACCGTATTGATTATTGTATTAAATAGATAGTGAAGTAAATATGAATAATAATAAGTTTACCGGTGTTTACAATCGTTAATTAACATTAAAATTGGCTTGCCATTTTCAAAATTGCTTTTGACATACATAGTTTGCGTAAATAATTCAATCACGTACATATTATGATTGCGTTACGTAAACAATTTACGCTTAATTAATGATAAATGCGTTTATTTATTTTATTGCCGAACAACTAGGCCAATTATAATTTGTCATGAATGCTTTCACGCTGTGTTAATCAGGCTTCTATCTTTGAGCAATGATTAATTAATGGGTAAATATAATTACACTTATACTCAATAATTTGTGTATTATGTTGTATTATAGTCGCGAATCTGTCAATTATCGTTTATAATATATTTATCAAAATATAATTTGCATGGTAAATTAAAAAAATAATGCAATCAGTGAACAGTAAATACCAATATTTCGATCATAATCTCATCAATGACAACCAATTTGTACATGCGGTACTTATAGGACACATGTCGGTGGAAGTCGAACAATTCTAAGCATCATGGTGCATATCGAAAGCCGCGGACAGCAGACAATACTATACACGCTGTCCCGTATCGTTATGTTCAAATTTTAGGAGTGTAAAGTAGACTTAATTACAAGTAACAAAAACGCAAAACTTGTATATCCATTTTTATTTGTTTCAAAGTTACAGATCTATGAATGGCATTGTCAGATCATGAAAAAAAAATGTAATCCTAAAGTCAATAAAAACTGATTTTATTAAAAAAAGTTCAATTAATAATATTTTCGAAATTTCCATCTCCTTGTTGAATGCAGGCTTGTGCCCGTAAGCCAACGGAAGAAGTACTTATCTGAATTTCATACTTGTTTTGTCGGATTTGCTCGGCAGTCAGGTGAATACGATCCAACAAATTTTCTCTTGTGTTGGAAACTTGCGCGTAGACTAAATTTTTCATGTACCCCCATAAATAAAAGTCAAGGGGATTAAGATCGGGTGATCTGGGTGACCATACAACAGCACCACCTCGATCAATCCATCTTGGATAATTGACGTTAACCCAATTTCGGACAGCAATTCCGAAATGTGGTGGTGCCCCATCCATGTGAAACCACATGTCTCGTCGAACATTCAGTGAAACATCCTCTAAAAGACCTGGCAGTTCGTCAATAAGAAATTGAAGGTAATTGTCGGCATTTTACCTCCCAGCAAGAACGACAGGACCAATAAACATGTCATCGATTAAGCCCGCCTAAAATTCATGTTGAAATTTAGATGGGCATATAGCTTTGGGATCTTCTGATGACCACCTGTGCAGGTTTCCCAGATTTGTAACACCACTTCTCGTGGACGTAGATTCATCTGTCCAGAGGACTGTTCTGCAGAAATTAAAATGAAGCCGTGACTGTCTTAATATCCAGGTAGAATAAACTAGACGAGCATAGTGGTCTGCCTCAAGCAAACCGTGTCCCCTGCGATAGTGATATGGATATAAGCCCTCACGTTTTAAAATTCGCCAAACTGTCGTTCGTGGCACTCCTAGTTGTCTAGCGATTCGACGTACACTGAGAGTTGGATCCCTTGTAACAATAGCTACTGCTTCTTTCTCTAAGTCTGCTAGCAAATTTACTCCTTGGTCGAAAAGATAATCACGCAGTCCGCATTTCCGAAATTGTCTTTCCAGAAACGTTCCGTAATGTGACATGCGCCTATCGGGAAACCGATGTAGGTATTCAATAACTGCTTGACGTGCATTACAGTAGCCATACACAAAATGCATGTCCGCATACTCTTGAGAAGAAAATGGGTAAGGCATTTTGCATAAAGAAAACGTGTCCACTCACTAATAAGCTGTTGTGTGAACTGAAACGTAATGTAATCCTTCATTAAAAAATGCAACGTTAACAGTCATCTGAACATTTGTTTATTGTATGATATTCATGGTTCAGCACTTACGAAATAAGTAAGAACCTTCTTTATCATAAATCAATTTCCAGTACTCTTTTTTTGTAGATCTCCAAGAAATTACTGTATGCATTACGACACGTATTTATTTATTTTAGGATAACATTTTATTAGTAGAGAACGGACACGCTTACCACCCAGTGCAGTACTGGCGAAAGGCTGTATTTCTAAAATATTTAATTTTATTTATATAATTGGAAAACGAACGGGTGGTGATCTATAAAATTACGAAATACATATTTATTTGCTGAAAAGTTGTATTTTTAAAGTTTTTAATTTTATTTCTATAATTGGAAAACAAACGGGTGGTGATCTATAAAATTACGAAATACATATTGTAGTGGATTTTTCTATCCAGAGAGAGAGAAAAAGATGGAAGATTTAAATTTTGTACAACATTTGAATTTTATTAATATTTATTATATTTGTAATTATATTTTTGACTGACTCTGTATGTTTATTAGTTTAAACGTATGGATGCGGACAGTTGTGGTACTATTGAATTAGATGTAGGAATTTTTCGCGGTAAATTTAGTCAGAGATATCAAGACTTCCAAAGTGACCGGTTGTAGAGGATAAGAAGTTCATTTTTTATTCTCTGTTTTAAGTAAAATCGGGTTTTTAATTTTGTTTATGCATTTATAAATGTGCATGTAATGTTATTTCGATTTTTACGAGAGTTGGTGATCTCGTTGTGAATTATAAAGTATGATATCTCTCATGTAGTTTTTGTGTTATCAGTACTTGGATCGATGTAAGTTTGATAAAAAAATATTTAATTTATGTAATTGATGCTACGATTATTTTCTTATAATTAATGTTATGTATTATTTGTGATAATTTTGATATTTAAAGTAGTATATGAGTATTAGAGAAAATTGTCATGTTTTTTTTTTTAGTGGAGTTTTTTCTTCAAGATAATATTCTAGAACGTTTTAAATTCAGGTTGGATTTTTTTAGTTGTGGGTTGATGTTTGTCGTGTTTTATTTGCGCATGACTGTAAGACTATTACGCGGTTTCAATAACTTTGTAGTTATTGACATTTGAAATTGTAGGGGTTAAAGTAGAGGTCAAACTTGACAAATTTCTCAATTATTTATTAATTTTATGTTTGTTCGAGAGTCACAGGGGGTTTTTCTCTTTGTGCGAGTCATATTCATAAAGAGTCTTTCCTCCTAATGCTACTGTTCATTGTGCTTTAGCTCCCTATACATTCGGTAAAGGGATTTTTTTTTTTCTTTTGTGTATTAAAAATTGTAAATTAGCTAACTGAGTCTTTTATTAACATTTATTGTTTTACTTCTAACATAACCTGGCCCCATCTGAGAAGAGCGACCCGTGAGAAGTGAGTTCGAGGAATCTACTAGACTGAACAGCCGGAAGCATAAGTTGTAGTGTGAATAAAAAAATGAATAAGCAATTAAAAGCACATTCCACTGCAATATGTATTTGTTGAAAAGTTGTATTTTTAAAGTTTTTAATTTTATTTCTATAACATTTTTATTTGTTCATTTTGTCCTTCAAGTTGAGTAAAGGACTATTAATATTGACTAGCAATAGTTTCTCAAGGTTTTCTTCTGTCAATTTTGTTCTCTTTGAATTAAGTACATCCTTATAAATAGAAAACGTGCTTTCTACATCGCAACTGGTTATAGGTGCATACTGGAAATATTCTTTTATTTCTTCATATTTAGCCGTTGGATTTTGTGGAATTGTCTCCAAACATAATTGCTGCAATGTAATTAAATCTGGATGTCTATTAAGAATTGCTTCAAACTTTTGCCGAAGGCCACATCCGAAGTCACTTGGAATACTTTTCAAATTATTAACAGCCACATCTAATGTGGTTAATCCGTCATTTAATTTGAGATTTCGATTTTCAAAATAAGTAATTAGTTTTGGCAATTTTCCAAAGTGTTCTTGAAGAAAGTACAACTGATTTTTTAAATTTGGGATTTGTGTGAGCTCCTTGCACTCACTAATACTTCTAGCATCCTCCTTTAGCAGTGTTAAGAAATGTTTTAGACTATCGAAATTCTCAGCATAATAACTAGTAGCTTCCAGCCATGTTCCCCATCTAGTTATTACTGGAGTGGGAGGCAGTCACAGAGATGGAAATTTTTCCCTGAAAAGAGCTACTCTCAATGGTGCTTTTCTGAAAACTTTTTTAAAAGCTGATACAAGTCTATCAACTTCCGGAAAAGTGTCTCTGATATATTCACAGATTCTGTGGAGAGCATGTGCTACACAAGTAATATGCAGCATATTAGGATATGTTTTCTTCAATAGTCTGCCTGTTTTTAACATATACGCAGCACTATCACTGACAAATAAAAGTATTTTTTCTTTGTACGTGGCGTCCGAATGAAGCATTTTTTGCATATTCTCCTTAATGGTTTCAGCAACCGTTTCCGCATCAACTCTATTTATAACACTTGTTGCTATTACATATGAGTTATAGGGAATTGTTGGATGTAGTACACCAGCTACAACATTTACCACACAGCGTCCTAACATATCCACCGTTTCGTCGGCGCTTATCCACATGTATTGATTTAAAAGATGGCTTCTAATGCGTTCTACTGTTCTCGTATAGCACCTAGAAACAAAATATTTGCGTAAAGTTGATTCATCAGGAACATTTCGACCAGTATATTTTTGAAGAAATATTTTTAAAGTGGGATTGCTAAGTTTATTTAATGGAATATTAGCCGCCATAAAAGTTTTACAGAGTTCAGATGTGTTTGCGACCCTAAGTGACGAATTTTTGGATATTTTATGGATTTTGTAATAAATTTCGGAATCACTGACAATGGACATACAATCAGTATGACCGTCAATCCAACTCGCTATTGTTTTACAATGCCGTTCTCGACATTCTTCCATATCATGTCTGAAAAAGTAACTTAAACAATGCTCTAGATCTAAATAAATGAAAACTAAAAATGTGTGTGTAAGTTATTGAAACTGAACGAAATTCAATGCACCCTTACGTCGAAATAATTGGTAGAAATAGATTCAATCAAACGATATTAAACAGGATCTATCACAAAAATTACGATGTAATTAACAGTAAAACAAGAAACTTACCCACATCACTTTATTTATCTTACGAAATATAAACTAATAAATAAAATACATTATAATAACCCCACATCTATCTACGCTCATGAAAACACTTTAAAAAACACTATATTCTCCGAATACAATAGCTGAGTTGTCCATTGTTATCGTGCGAGACCAGGTGGCCGAGTAAGTCAAACAAATACTTCATTGAATTACGCCGGGATGTACTGTGCGACGTTATACACAATTCCAATTGCCGATTGCGTTTTATGGAAATTGCATCCGTTCTCTAATTATAACCCTGTTTTCTCATGGAATAACAGGAATTTTGTTGTTTTATCGAAAGAGTACTGAAGTTAAAAACACTGGTAAGAACAATATTTCTTTTTACAAAATAATATAATAAATATAAAATAAAACAATAAACTATTAGCTCGGAAATGTCAAGAGCTTCATTCAACCTAAGATACGATCGCAATCCAAAAAGCATATTTTAAGTCGAACGAACGTGCATTTGAGTTTGAATCATGTTTGACTCGTTCACTTACTCTCCAGAACGTAATACCTTAAATGCCTGTCAGTATGGCATGTTTTATGAAACGATGTGGAGAATTGACACGTTTAAAGTAACGAACCGGGAAAATGATGCATTTCGCAAGTCTCTATCGCTCTCTCTCTCTCTCTCTGTATGTGTGTGTGTGTGTCCTCTCTCAAAAACTGTAATTGAAAGCATATCAGCTAGCTTGCGAAGGATGCATATTCGTGAAGGAAATGATGTTTTTAGCACCGCCTTTCCTTTTTACGCAATATATGCCATTTTAAGTTCCACAAATATTAAATATTTTGCCGAAAATGTTTGGGTAAACATTTTTTTAAATGTCTATGCTACGCCAGGCTCCAATCTAGTCCGAGTTTTCAGTCTTTTTTTTTGCTCTAGCATTTGAGTAAATTTTGGTTATTTACAAAGTTATTAAATAGTTAATTGACGAAGGAGATACTTGTTGAAACTTCATTATAACGCTAAGAAATAAGTAATTAAACTTCTAGTTCCAAAAATTCTTTTATTGCAAATACCACTACAATATTGTTTCGCTATACAATGGCTTCATCAGTATTTCATCCACCTGATGAAGCCATTGTATGGCGAAACAATATTGTAGTGGTATTTACAATAAAAGAATTTTTGAAACTAGAAGTTTAATTACTTATTTCTTGGCGTTACAAAGTTATTATTAATCATATGTTGCGTTTTATTTAAAAGTTGAACAAATATTGCAAAATTTATGGGAATCACTTGCATATTTTGATAACATTGGGTCAAACAAATTTTGACTTTAGAAACTATGTACAATTTCCGTTTCTTTTATAGTTCTAACAATGGTAATAACAACAAATTTATTCTGACATGTCAGGTTTTAGAAACGTAAATGAAATAATAACGAAACATAAACTAATATATAAAATAAATTATTAAAACTCCACACCTTTCTATCTACTCCCATGAGGAAAGTAATTTAACTATAATATTCAAGTAATTGCGTTACAATTCATCGACAAAAAATAGATGTGCGGTCAACCGAATGAATAGTGCTGTTCTATAACTGCGTATTGTACTTAGCGATTTTATAGACTATTTATATGGTCCATCGTAATTTCGGCCTGATGCGTCCGCTCTCTACTAGTGACATATAATGATATACAGGGTTAGTTAAAAGTATGGAGACGGCGATTTATTGTCGTTAATATTCATTTTAGGGATTTATGTTCAATATAAAAGTTTGTTGGGATATTTTGATTTACATTTGAGAATATTTGATTTTTTTTTTCTTCAAGTTTTTTAGTTACGCCTGTCCGCGCATTTTTTTTTATGGGAACTAGTAAATTTTACTTTACCATTCGATAGAGGTTTTTTTTCTCTTTACAATAATATTTTTGTTTTTTTTAAATTCATTTTAATAACTTTTTTACAAGAAAAATTAACAAATTAATAACAAAGTAAATGAAAGTAAGTGTTCAAATTGTCGTTCATTAGTAATTTGACAATGACCCAATCGATTTAGAAAACCCCGAACGGAGTTCTGTAAAAAATCTCGGGGAATTTCTTGTATCGTTCTGGTAATTCTGATTTGTAAATCTTCGACGTTATCGGGCTTTTCTTTGTAAACTTTGTTTTTTACGTATCCCCAAAGAAAAAAATCTAAACGACTTAAATCTGGCGAACGGGCTGGCTATTCAATGGTTCCTCGTCTTCCAATCCATCTGTGGGGAAAAACGTTGTCCAGATATTGACGAACATTTACACCATAATGTGGTGGGGCGTCATCTTGCTGGAACCAGATACTGTCATTGGGCAGGTGTTCATTGTTTTCATGAGGATAGAGCGTAGCACTAGCAGGTATTATTTCATTTTGCAATAACTGCAAATACAGGGCCGAAGTTAAATTGCCATTGATGAAAAAGGGACCGATAATATGACCGCCTAGAATGCCAACCCAAACATTAACCTTTTGGGGGTACTGCGTATGGTGCTCCAAAAACCAAGAGGGATTTTCCGATGACCAGTATCTGCAGTTATGTCTGCTTACGTCACCGGTAAAACAAAAAGTAGCTTCGTCAGAGAAAAGAATATTGTTGACAAAATTTTCATTATTATTGCAAATATTTAACATTTCTTCAGAAAATTGTAATCTCCTATCAAAATCATCTTCCGTTAACTCGTGTACAAGGTGTACCTTATAAGGTTTATACTTTTCACTTTTTAAAAACGACACGATCGATGACTGTGAAATATTGAAATTGGCCGCTAATTGATTGGTTGATAAATGGGGATATTCAGATACAGCCAATAAAATATCCAGTTTGTTGTTTTGCTGTTCTAGGTCTACCACTCCTTGGCAAATCTTTAACGCTACCCGTTTGTTCAAAGCGTCTTAAAGATTTACCAACAACGGATTTAGAAATTGGATTTCTATTTGAATGCGTATCATTAAATAAATTACAAACGTCTTTTAAGCTTCTGCGTCTATCTCCATAACCCAACATCATAAGTATTTCAATTCGTTCATGTTCACTTAAACTCGCCATTGTTAATATTAACAGCAACAAATTGCACAAATGAATTATTTCTGTCAAAGATTTGACGTACACAATAACCACTGATAAAATTATGTCGCTCAAGTTTGTTTATCGCTACGCTTCTGTCTATCTGCGATGTACCGAACATCTGTTAAACACATGAACCGGCTTTTTCTTATAAAAAATTTTTAAAATGAATTTAAAAAAAATAAAAAAAATTTTGTAAAGAGAAAAAAAAACTCTATCCGAATGGTAGAGTAAAATTTACTAGTTCCCATTTAAAAAAAATGCGCGAACAGGCGTAACTAAAAAACAATTGAAGAAAAAAAATGTGAATGTGTCTGGAAATATTCTTTCTCGAGCAGGGGCGTACCGATGAGCCTGTAGAAAGGTGAAATACGTATATACGTCTCTTGGTAGAGATATTTTCGGACACGTTCACAAAAATATTAATAGTGAACCTGTATTTGTGTTCTTCACACCAGGTTTTTAATAATATTTTATATTATTAAAAATACCTTTGTATTAACCCTGTATAATTGACAAAGGCCAAAGGCACACTAAATTTTTTGGGAATTTGTAGTTATTTTATTTCAGATGCATGACATCTTATTTTACAATGATCGGAATGATAACGTTGAAATGTTCAAATTTAGTTCATTTTATGATAAATAAACGATAATAAATAATTCGTCGCTACCATAAAACGATATAGGGCATTAGAACTATTATTCTTAGTGTTTCTCTAATTTATTGGCGCAGTTTATCTCGCGACATCTTAGAAATAAAACATCTTGTTTTTAATGAAAATTCCTTTACAAAAAGAATTACTGTAATAAGATATAATAGTCTATAATACTATAGTACTGTACGATTTAATATTATTAGTCATGCATGCAATAAACTTTAAGAACGTTCGTAAAAGCGCCTGAAAATCATTAGTATATTAAGAGAATAACCTTAAAAAGCGTTGAGCAAGTGTTTTAAAGTATAAGAACGAGTTTCAAAGTACAATAAAAGTTCTTTATAAAACTGGGTATAATTAGCATAGGTAACTACGGTATTCCGTTTGTTGTATGCAACACATTACGCCCTCCGAATGTTAACGGGTGTTAATAATGAAGTAAATTGGAGTATTTAATTATTATGAGCCATTATGCAAATTTCTTTACATGCATACTACTAAGCAACACACCTTTTTATCTTTTAGAAAATTATATTTAGAAAAGGCCGCTAAATACTTTCGCGTATATAATTAAGTAATGCGTAAATTAATGACTGGGTAGAGGTTCGATTTTATTAAATTTAAAGTGAACGATAAAACTGAAAATATAAAATATTTAATAATATACAATGGGCCTATAAATTTCCACGGTTTCTCAAAGAATTAATTAATTTTGTTTGTAATTGATTATTGCTTGTCCATATTTTTTTCGAAATCAGGTGTAATAAACACAATACAACTTCATATATTTGTGAAAGTATCTCTCCAGAGACCTAACACTTGTTTCATCTTACTACAGAATCATCGGTATGGCCCACTGGAATGTTCTTCTACGCTCTGCCTTAACAACATCTGTGATACCAGGGTAGTTCAATAATTCCTTAGAAAAATATAGAAAAACAATATTACAGTTAATTTTCCTTTGTTTTAAAAGCTTAGCGTGAATAAAGTTATACCACCCTGTATTTAAATTTTACATTTAAGATTTAGTACGTTATATTCTTTGATATCGGTTGCGCCTTCTGTATGGTTTGTGTGGACCTTCGACAAGGCCGCTCGTCGCGCGGATAACTTAGGGGCACTTCTGTTTGTACGGCCAGTGAATAAAAGTTTATATTTGTTGGTATACTCTGATAATCGAAATATAATTCACGCCTTCCCTAAGTATTTTGGAAATTAACGCGGTTTGTCAATTCGACTAGGGCGCAGGGAGAAATTTTAAAGAGAAAGCTCATTACTGTATCGAGTAGTTGGACGTCTTTTGTTTTGAGATTTGATATAATTACAATTCCGAATTTTAATTGGCGAGTGCAATAAATGTCTTATGACACGAGTTCTTTATGATATTTTATTCTAATTTGCCTCTTTTTATAAATTTTTTTTATAAAAATAATAGGAATTTCAAAATGTAGTCATTTTTGTGGTGGTTGACAATAACAGGCCGCTCGTCGCGCAGATAACTTAGAGGCACTTCTGTTTGTACGGCCAGTGAATAAAGTTTATATTTCTTGGTGTACTCTGATAATCGAAATATAATTCACGCCTACCCTAAGTATTTTGGAAATTAACGCGGTTTGTCAATTCGACTAGGGCGCAGGGAGAAATTTTAAAGAGAAAGCTCATTACTGTATCGAGTAGTTGGACGTCTTTTGTTTTGAGATTTGCTATAATTACGATTCCGAATTTTAATGGGCGAGTGCAATAAATGTCTTATGACACGAGTTCTTTATGATATTTTATTCTAATTTGCCTCTTTTTATCAATTTTTTTATAAAAATAATAGGAATTTCAAAATGTAGTCATTTTTGTGGCGGTTGACAATATGTTATGATGTTTGACGTAATTTAAAATTTGAATTTATCGTGATTTTTATATTCAATATTTGATACTATTTGAATTCAATATAGAATAAGTGCAAATATTTCATTTGATACTTTTTGTACTAAATTTATTGCAAATATTTCATGTACACCATCTGAAATTAGAGAAATTGCTGAAAATGTAGTGAATAATTTACTTCTCTTTAAATCTCGTAGCAATAATGAGAAGCAGTATATGAAATTTGAAGAATGGTGTAAAGAAAAAGAACATGTTATATCAGAAAATGCTTTAATTGCCCAATTTCAATTACAATATACTAAATAAAAACTATCCACTTTATGGACAATTAATTATGTGCTGATGTCTTGGTTAACTATATGTAAGGATGTAGACATATCGTAGCATATGAAATTACAGGATTTTCTGAAGCGTTTATCTCAAGGCAACCAAAAAATCTAAAATTTAAATTTCTAGACGAAACAATAAACTTGAATTTTCAGTTTATCATAAACCTTCATAGACGGATGTTATCATTCACAATAACTCTTGCAACCCATTCAGTCAAAAGTTAACATCATTCCATTGTATAATCCATATATTGGTATTTGTACCTTTAAATGAGAAAATTTTCTTAAAGAATTAAACATCATTAAACAAATAACGAAAAATAATGGGTACATCCCAAATATAGTAGATCAAATTTTAAGAAAAAAGAAATACAATAAAGTAAGAGAAAAGGTTTACCCAATAACAAAAGATAAATCAAGCAATTATAAGGTATTAACATACATAGGCCCAATAAGTGAAAAAATAGGAAAAATTTGCAATAAAACAGATAACAAGTGTTCATTTGAAAAGTCAATCTGGTAGCATGTGATTTACTGAGAACATTTTGAAGTACGAGTATGTCGTAAATTAAAATTTACTACTTAACCTACGAAGTCGTATATTTTGACAGTTTCATACATACAAATAAATAACAAATAATAGGTATTTATTGAAAACTATAACAAATGTTGAAAATGTTGTCCTTCAAGATCAATGCACTTTAAAATCCTCCGTTCAAAATTTCTGATAATATTCTGCAACATTACTGGATTGTTATTAATTTCCTTGCATTTCTGTTCGATTCTCTGTAGCATATCATTCAAATTCAATATAGGTGTTCGAAATATGTTATTTTTTAGATAAGGCCACAAAAAGAAGTCGCAAGGTGTTAAATCGCATGAACGTGCAGGCCAGGCAATTTCAGTATTTCGACTAATTATACGCTCATCAAAAAATTCTCTTAAATAATCCAAAGATTCTGCAGTACAGTGACAAGGTGCTCCGTCTTGTTGGAAATATGCATTTTGTAGTTCATCATCATGCAACTGATTGACAAATGGTTGTAAAACTTCCGTACGGTACCTTTGAGCATTTAACGTTTCCTGAAAAAATATTGGTCCAATGATTCGTCTTTAGCTTATCGCTGCCCAAACACCATTTTTCTCTGGATGTAGCGATTCTTCATTAATTACATGTGGATTTTCATTACTCCAAATTCTTGTATTTTGTGAATTTAAGTATCCCGTTTTACCATGCTTCATCAGTAAAGATGGCTCTTTGCGAAAGTTCTCCATTATTGTTCATATTTACAAAACCAATTACAAAACTGTAGTCTACGTGGGTAATCATTTTTTAACAATTCTTGTACTGCTGTGCCACGGTATGGATAATGTTGCATATCTTTTTTAAATAACTTGTGAGTTGTACCAACAGAAAGGTATATTTGTTGACTCAAATGTTGAACAGATGTTTGTAGTTCATTTTCCATTATTTCTTCAACACTATTGACAACTTGAGGTGTACGTTTCTTAACTGCTCCGCTGGCTGATTTTCCTAAGAGACTACCAGTTTCATAAAAAAGTTTTAAAGTTCTATCCAAAGTATTCTTAAATTGTATATAATCTATTATAAAATGTGGAAACTCTCAACTTGAAATTCTACCATGCAATCTTGAACTGAATAAACCCATAAACCATCAATTTTATTACCACTTCGAAAATAAGCCTGGACTAAAAAAATTTTATGTTCTAAAGTGAAAGCCATTTTAAAACTGAGAAGCAATTTATTTAAACCAGAATCGACGCACGATTATTTTATGCACTAACTGATATTTGTGATTGACATTATCAAATGTCACTTGGATTTACGTTTACGGAACAACAAACACATACTAATATATTTGCGTCTTATTCTATCAAAATTTCAAAGTAACCTAGATTGACTTTTCAAATGAACACACGTTACAAGTTTTGCGTTTTTGTTACTTGAAATGAAGTCTACTTTACACTCCTAAAATTTTAACATAACGATACGGGACACTTGTATATTACTGTACAGAGCTTCAATGAAATTTTGTTTGTAAATAATTAACGACAATGCTATACAGGGTTAGGCAAATGTATATATACTTGATATAACTACTTAGATTTTAATAAGACTTTCAGCGATTCATAAATGAAAATCGGGGATTCGATTAGTATATTTATATCCGAATCAAAGTTCCGGTTAGCCGGAAACGATGTTAACTTTTCTATTTTAAATGAAACAGCCTGTATATTTTTACGAATGCTGTGAAATTTGACTTTCATAGTATTTTCTCTTCCCTTCGTAATTTCTTTTGATAAATTGTGTAATTATAACACAAGGTGTAATTATATAACACTAGGTGTAATTATAACACAAAGTTCAAATATATTCATTTCCTGATGAATTAGTAATTTCTTACTCAACAAATGTTCCGATACATATTTTAATAAAGTAATATAGGATAAAAGCACATTCATGTTTCTTATTTACGGATATAAACACTCTGTTTACTTTGTGCTTGTTTGCACTGGAAGTGTAGCTAAGCTCTTCGCGTCGGCAGAGATTGCTATTTTGTATGCGAACTCGCTCAGAAATTGTATGTTTACTCGAACTGCGATTACCACCATACATTCGAGCTTTTTAAGTTTACCTTGGCTATTATTATACCCTATGTTAATAAAATGGATAATTTCGGTCTAATAGTGTGTACAAGGATTATGGCAATAAATAGGCTATAGGTCTATTAGCCAGTGTAAGCCGTATTAAAAGATAAAAAGAAACAAAAATCCTAATTTTAAAATATAATTAATAAACTTTTAGTTTGTTAATACAATACTTGATAAAAGCTAAATATAGTTGTTAAATTTTTTGTTTAGAAAAGGATTAATCTTTAAAAGCTTTCCCATTTCTTGGTCATGTTGGTAACGAATAATTTGATGATTTATTTATTTTCAAATGGATGAAACAACATATTTTTGAGCTGGATATATTGCTAATTTGTTAATTGGTTGTTTGAACGCCGAAACCCCTAGTACATAACTGTACAATAACTCGTTTTATTAACATTAACACGGAAAAAATTAGATTGCGCATTTTTTAATAAAGATAAGGTTGTAGCTAGCAAGAAGATGAAAGAGTACCCAGACTTGTCACTAAGGACTCCAGAACCTATTTCATTAGCATGTGCTAAAGGCTTTAATAGAACCAGTGTATACAAGCTTTTGACTTACTGGCAAATATTTGTGATAAAAATGCATTATATAGGATAAGGATTTTTAATGTAGTCGAAAGTGAATTTTCAACAGTCCAAAAATAATGCCAGAAAATTATAGTAAGCAAGGGTAAAAAGCAAATTCCAGGACTTTCAAGTTTTGAGAGAGGAGTAAATACAATTACAGTTTGCTGTTGCAATGCTGCTGGGCAGTTCGTGCCACCCATGATAGTTTTCAAATGGTTGCGAATGGTCGTGGAATTAAAAGTTGGGACTTCAGAAGGTAACCTAGTAGAAACTTCCGGTGTGGCTACATTGACTCAAATAGTCAAATGGTTAGAGTTATTTATAGCAACCGTACATCTTACCAAAGAGCGAAAAGTTCTTCTGTGCTTACATGGCCACACTACACCTAGCAAAAATTTAAAAGCCTTATAATTGGCCCGTGATTCCGGGGTTATAATGTTACAACTCCCAGCTCCCACGTTTTTCAAACTATTGGAAACTTTTTATATTCAGGAGCTGCAAAAGTGGATGAGAACCAATCCCAATATTGCTGTCTCTATGTACGAGGTGCATTCAAGTTCTAAGGCCTCCGATTTTTGTTCTAACTAACTACTCACCCAAAAACTATGAAACTGGTGTTCTTTTTCGACGTAATCTCCCTGCAGACGTACACATTTTTCACAACGTCGACGTCATGATTCCATGGCCGCGGCGAAGGCTTCTTTAGGAGTCTGTTTCGACCACTGGAAAATCGCTGAAGCAATAGCAGCACGGCTGGTGAATGTGCGGCCACGGACAGTCTTTTATTGTTGGAAACAGCCAAAAGTCACTAGCAGCCAGGTCAGGTGAGCAGGGAGCATGATAAATCACTTCAAAATTGTTTTCACGAAGAAACTGTTGCGTAACGTTAGCCCGATGTGCGGGTGCGTTGTCTTGGTGAAACAGCACACGCGCAGCCTTTCCCGGACGTTTTTGTTGCAGTGCAGGGAGGAACTTGTTGTTCAAAACATTTTCGTAGGATGCACCTGTCACCGTATTGCCCTTTGGAATACAATGGGTAAGGATTACGCCCTCACTGTCCCAGAACATGGACACCATCATTTTTTCAGCACTGGCGGTTACCCGAATTTTTTTTGGTGGCGGTGAATCTGTGTGCTTCCATTGAGCTGACGGGGCGCTTGGTTTCTGGATTGAAAAATGGCATCTACGTCTCATCCATTATCACAATCGACGAAAAGAAAGTCCCATTCATGCCTTGGTTGCGCGTCAACATTGCTTGGCAACATGCCACACGAGCAGCCTTGTGGTCGTCCGTCAGTATTCATGGCACCCACCTGGAGGACACTTTTCGCATTTTCAGGTCGTCATGCAGGATTGTGTGCACAGAACCCACGGAAATGCTAACACTGGAGGCGATCTGTTCAACTATCATTCGGCGATCCCCTAAAACAAGTCTCTCCACTTTCTCGATCATGTCGTCAGACCGGCTTGTGCGAGCCCGAGGTTGTTTCGGTTTGTTGTCACACGATGTTCTGCCTTCATTAAACTGTCGCACTCACGAACGCACTTTAGACACATCCATAACTCCATCACCACATGTCTCCTTCAACTGTCGATGAATTTCAATTGGTGTTACACCACGCAAATTCAGAAAAGGAATGATTGCACGCTGTTCAAGTAAGGAAAACGTAGCCATTTTAAGTATCACAGGAAATTTTGCCGATCCCCAAGCCGAAGAAAGTGTCGAAGAGTTCTAGAAAAGGACCACAGCAAGCCTGTGAGTTAACAAAAATGAACTCACTTAAAAAAAAAATAAAGCAGTCAAGTCCAAATCCATACTGAGAGAAAAGTCTTTAAGAACTCCTCAGCCGTCCACATCCAAATCGATTTGCCCCGGTGCATCTACTTCAGCAACTATGGGTTCAACAGATGAAACATGGTATTGCTTTCAATGTGAGGAGGATAATCAACTGGATATGATACAATGCCAGCAGTGACGCAAATGGGTGCATGCCGTCTGCGCAAATGTGTGTCCTCTACGTAAATTTTATAACTGCTCATATTGTCTTGGCCTAGAGGGCTTTTAGCAAATTTGCATTAGTTTCTTTCTGTCTATGGTACATTTTTAAAAAATAACATTGTCTGCAAATAGGTGTCCAATCGAAGAAAACAATGATCACTTGCAACCATTTGGAGAAAAAAATTTGTGCTAGCTTCTACGGAAGATATCATGTCGCAAAAATCAAAACCCGATAAGTCAAATATCACACTTGCTGCTCCTACATCTATTTCGTATCAGAAGTCCGCAGGTAAGACGACAAAATTAAAATTTGAAAATCGGTCCATTCGTGGCAACCTTCCCCTAGATTGTTTTCGTTTACTGGGAAACAAAATTTACATTCTTTTTTAATGTTGTCCTTAATATTGTAGTATACCAAATTATTTGCTTAAAATATAAAATTAACACACAAATTTTAAATATTTATCAAAAATCGTTTTGCCCGAACCTTATGTTGTTACGACTCGTAATTTGAGCTTTAGTGATTATTGTTTTGACCTACTAAGGATGATAACTTTGTTGCCGAAATACGTATTAGGATACGAATATAAATCTGGTAAGGGGGTAACCTTTTCAAAATTTTTATTTAGCCACAGCCTCCAAAGAAAGACCTTTCATTACATTTTGTTGTGCGCGTGACGTAGATATTACGTTAACTCACTTTATTAGAAAACGAACACGAGAAGGCCATGATCAATATGTGTATATATGTAAGTCGTGAGTTCCGTCATGTCACAACATAATTAGATTTGGCTGATTTCAAAGCTCTCCATTCAGGGCTGGCCATTTACTTATCGTCCCTCTGATATGTCACGCGCAGAAGTCCTCTTTTGTATTGTCTACGTATTATGTAGTGTGTGATGCGGATGTATTTGTTGAGGTCGGTCGGAAATTGGAATAAACGGAGATAAAAAAAGAGGTGCCAACCAGACGGATTTTCACCTCGAACCATTCTTGACATACCTACTTCCGGATATATAAATGGTACGGTGGGTTTTTCTTCATTTTTTTTACACATCCGGAACGTTCTCCTTGACGAGGGACCTGCTTTTCTTGTGCAGCGTTGTTCGGTGGAATGCATCCAGAGTTAAAGCCGCCATTCGGATTCTATTAAATAAACGGTGTTCGTTTTGATGTTTGAAAATTAAATTCTTTGATGTTCGAATACTTTTTGAACTTTTAAAGTATTGTTTTAATTAAAGTTAAATGAATTACTTTCAAAGTGATGTAAATGTTAATTTAAGATAAGTGAAAAATACATTGATTTGATTCAGCGATTTTAAAGGATTATCCGTCAAATAATCCCAGATTCATGTAGTACTATGATAAAAAATATTGGTAAAGTAACAGAATAATTGAAACATACTTGAGTGCATAAAACCACACCAGTTTTGTATAATACAAAAGCATTTTTAATAATATAAAATATTATTAAAAATATCGTGTGAAGAACACAAATAAAAATTCAATATTAATATTTTTTTGTGAACGTGTCCGAACATATCCCTACACATAGACGCAGGTACGTATTTCATCTTTCTACAGATTCATCTACGCCACTGCTGGAGAAAGGATATATTCAGACACATTCACAAAAAAAAGAACGACTTCGCTGTCTCACAGAAATTATTAAGACCGAGCGTAGAGCTATATTCGACGCTGCATATTATCAGATGGCCGAAGTTCTCGCTTTGTCTACATAACCAAAGCAGAACTAACGAAGTGTTTACAGAGTTGGTACTGCCTTGTCTCTAGAAACTTTATTTTGTTTGTGTCTTCACTCATACTTACCGAATAACCGCATGTGTAATGTAACACCACCAGTTTAATATAGAACTCCATAATGGTGCTTCTGGGGGACATTTTGGAGTCCATAAAACACTGGAGAAGGTGCGCCAGAGATTTTACTGGGTGAAATGTTCACGAGATGTGAAAGAATGGTGCCGAAAGTGTGCTAATTGCGCCGGAAGCAATGGTCCCCAGAGGCGTCGACGTACACCCATGCGCCAATACAATGTAGGAAGGCCATTTGAAAGGATCGCCATAGATGCCGCCGGCTCTTTTCCAGAAAGCGACAAAGGAAATAAATACATAATAGTGGTCATGGATTACTTTACCAAATGGGTTGAAGCATATGCTCTACCAAATCAAGAAGCTGGAACTGTAGCAGACGTGATTGTGAGGAGTTCGTCAGCCGTTTTGGTGTACCCCTGGAACTTCATTCTGATCAAGGGCGAAATTTCGAGTCCAGTCTATTCAAAAAGGTGTGTGGACTTTTGGGCGTACGGAAGACGAGAACAACTCCCTTGCATCCGCAATCAGATGGGATGGTAGAGCGAATGTACAAGACCATGATCAGACACTTATCCAAAGTGGTCTCCGAACATCAGAGAGATTGGGACGAACATTTACCATTATTCCTAATGGCGTATCGGGCCTCTGTTCAAGAGACAACTGACCAATCACCAGCAAACATGCTATTCGGGAGGGAACTCCGATTGCCCTGTGATTTAAAGTTTGGGAGCAAGCTTGGTGAAGATCTTGCCGGAGAAGATTGTGGCAACACGCTCAGACGACGACTAGATAATATCCATGAACAAGTCAGACATAATACCCAAGATGCTACTGACAGAATGAAGGAGAGCTACGATATCAACGCCGAGAAGAGTGGTTATCATAAAGGCGACCGGGTTCGGTTATATAATCCACAACGTCGACGCGGCCTATCTCCAAAACTTCAAAAGAATTGGGAGGAGCCATACGAGGTGTTGAAGCGGATTAACGATGTAATGTGTAATGTACAATATATCGCATCAGGCGAACACCTCATACTAAGCCAAGAGTCGTACATTTTAATCGGTTAGCCCCATACTCTGGAGACAATAATGACGAAGCCGCTGACCTGCGCCAATTGGAAGAGTATTCTGGTTCGAGAAAAGCTAGATTTGGAGTGACCATCGAGAAACAGCAAGATTTGTTTACGGTGCCGCCAGACTACGCGCTTGCTCATTGCGTAGCCCGAGATCTGCGAATGGCCAAAGGAATTGCCAGAGAATTTAAAGAGAGATTTGGCAGACTCGAAAAATTAAGGCAGCAGGGACCAGCAATTGGGAAGAGTCTCCAAATAACAAATGAAGAACAGCCCATATTTTATTTGGTCACGAAAGAACTGTCAAGCTTGAAGACAACCTATCGTGCCTTATGGGAGGCACTGGCCCACTTACGCGAAAAAATGTTACAACAAGACATTTTGAAATTAGCAGTTCCAAAATTGGGTTGTGGATTGGACCGCCTGGACTGGAGAATTTTAAGGAGCATGTTAGAAGTAATCTTCCGACATACTGGTATGGAAATTCTGGTATGCAGTTACCGGCTTGAATATTCCTGTCCATCCAGGCAACATAAGACCCTGGACTGTTATTTCGATGTGACGTCACAATGTAACAAAGACCCTACCTGTCGATTTCGCCATCGTTTAAGGGAACCAAAGCATGACATGTTTCGGGAAGCAGGGATCAGAACTGTAAAAACATACATCAAGCGGGTGGTAGGGGAAACGAAATTAACATTTGAGGAAATGTATACTTTGTTAACGCAAATTGAAGCATGTGTCAATTCCCATCCTTTAACTCCTATCCACGATGACCCAAACAGCATATCTGCCTTAACTCCCGCTCACTTCTTAATTGGAGCTCCACTCACTCAAGTGCCAGATGAAGAATTGGTGAACGTAAAAATTAACAGACTCGATAGATGGCAATTGGTACAACAAATGTTTCAACATTTTTGGAGAAGATGGTAACACGAGTATCTGCATCATTTACAACAGCGATTGAAGTGGACCAAGGAGAGCCCCAATTTTAAGATAGGTGACATTGTGATACTGAAGGAAGACAACACCCCATCAACAACGTGGAAGCTAGGAAGAATCATGGACGTGCATCCTGGTTTGGACAAATGTGTTCGCGTCGTAAGTGTTCTTAGTAATGGAGTTTATTTCAAGCGAGCAGTGTCACAGGTAGTGCTTTTACCGATTGAGGGTTAAGTGTTGAAAGAATAATAATAATAATAATATAACTTTATTTAGCGACTGCGACTGTACATGCACAATAAATTTTGAAAAATATAAATCATAAAAGTTAGAACAATACAGAAGACTTAAACTAAAAGTTTTCCCTAACAAATTCTATTACAAGGATCTTAAATCTATTCAAATTACCACTGGATTCCATGTGCGTAGGTAAACTATTAAACAGTTTCAGTCCGTTCACAAACACATTCTTGGTTGTTTGCACCCTATTATAGTTTTCAATACAATAATCGTTGGTATTTCTGGTTCCGTAGTTGTGAATTTGATTGACCGTTGTCAATTTGCCACTTAAATAAGGAGGCATTATTCCAATTTTAATTTCATGATGAAAACTATTGTCTTATATAATATGTATTGTTTTAAACTTAATAAACATAAAGTTTCTAGCATTAGATTAATTGGAGTATATCTGTTCCATTTTATTACTATTCGCAAAGCCTTATTCTGTAGTTTTTGGAGTTGCTGCATCTCATTCCCATTTATACTAAATAAAATGGCAGAGCAAAAATCAAAATGTGGTGCTATTAAAGATTTAAACAACAACAGTCGGGCATACAGTGACAAATTATGACTAAATCTATTTAAGAAAAATATCTTTATGGAAATTTTATTTGATAGGTATTGAAAGTGAGTTTTGAAATCTAAATTAGTATTCAATATTACCCCCAAATATTTCATATTCCATAGACAAATCTATATCATTAAAATTCAATTTAGAAATCTTATATTTAGTACCAATTATCATGAACTTAGTTTTACTGAAATTCAGTGCCATATTATTCCCACATACCTATTTATACAATTTATTTAATTGGACAGTCATCTCCCTAATATCATCACCAACTATATAGATCATGGTGTCGTCAGCAAACATACATATTTCGCAATTATCAACCACTTTGACTATATCATTAATGAACAGAATAAACAATAGTGGACCTAACACTGTTCCCTGGGCACTCCGTATTTTGTAATAATCTGTAATAATCTTATCAGACTTCTCATTTTTATATTTGACTACTTGATATCTATTACTTAGGTACGATTCAAACCATCCTAATGCTAACACAGATATTCCCATTTTATTTAATTTACACAACAACAAGGCTCTCTCAACAGTCTCAAAAGCCCTCTTAAAGTCTAATAATACAGTCAAAACAAACTTGCTTTTATCAATTACTTTCGCCCACGCATCGCAAACACTCAGCACAACCGTTTCACACGAATGATATTTTCTGAACCCCGACTGATTCGACTCAATTAGAGAATTATTTTCACAATATTCCATTAATTGGACTTTTACACACGTTTCCAAAACTTTTTCATATGGAGCTACTAATTTATAAAGATTGTGATTATTTCGGATAAAGTAGTAGAAATATAAGAATTATATTTTAATATAATCATCATTATATATTAATATAATATGCGGCGTATCATATAATCCGATTTATATTGGTAGAATTGTAAATATCATTACAGTAAATTTCCCAGAATATTCCTAACCGAACTCACAAATGACCGATGGGCAAAATTGCAATTATAATTCTGTTACATGTTTTATCTACTGAAATAATTGAGATTTATTTCGCCCACTATATTATCTCATATCTCATAAATCATCTCGGTGAATGTTCCGTCGTTAATATAATTCATTACAGTGTATGTAATGGAGAATTTGAGAACAATACCCTAGTTACATAAAATCAACCTCTCTTCATCTTAACGCTGACAAGTAAAGATATTTTTTTTTCGACTAGGTATTTTCTTCTTTATCATTTTTGTATAGTCTCTAGTTCACATTTTGTATATCATTTGTAATGGTTTTACTAATATAAGTTTAATGTATGAATTTTTTGTCGTATGTTGGACTTTTGAGATACAACCAATGTGTAAAAAATATAGTTGTTTGCTTTTTATTTATCGCCCATCTATACATAAAACAGAAGAAATTCGATATTTACTACATACTTCTATATTTTACATATATTTAACACTAATTTTTATTCTTCTTCTTATAGGTATAAAAATAAAATGCAATATTTAATCTAATCAGATTTATTTATTATTTTATTTTTATACTTATAACAAGAAGAATAAAAACTTAAATCTTATACAAAAAATTAAAAATATAAGTTAAGGTAGGTCAGTTCCATTTTAGTTCGAGGACATGGATTCGAGATGGGGCTAAACGCTGTCTCAATTATTTATCATGAAGTTATACTATCTTCTTGGGGATTAGTCTATGTGTCAGTCGTTGTTATATAGCAGAGATAAGGAGTAGAAGGGAAACTTAACGTTAAAAAGTGTTACCCTGTTTATTTATAGTTCCTGTTATAACTGTAGTTAGAGCCACAGTCGATTGAAAAAAAAAGCGCGGTTTTTAAATTTAGTAATATATTAATTATAGTATTTTAAAGGCTTGTTCGTAGCCTCTACAGTCTATACTATTCTACACCGTCGTAATATGTATAGCATATTGCTGTGGATTTTTCATCAGAAAAATACTGAAAATTACGCGATATATTTGAATGTTTAAAAATGTACATTTATATGTGACATGACTGTATATTGAAAATGTTTATAAATTTTGCGTTGAATATTTGTCATGTTTCGAAAGTTAACAAGAAAAAAAAAAAAAACTTGTTATCCGAGGATTTCATGTAGGGGTCGGGGTTGGGGTGGATGACTTTGGACCATTGAACGAAGAGGTGCGAGTTTCGTGATATATTTTTAAATATTTAATTATTTCAGGTTTTTTTGATTTGATTGCTTGTAATTTATAGTTGTTATATAGATATTAAATTCCCGATATTTTGATGATTAAATTGCTTTAGCGCCTTTTCGTGAAAGTCTCTATTAGTTTGGTAAGTATTTAAAGTATCATGACGTCATAATTATATTTCCATTGTATCAAAGCTAGTAGTTAAAAGATTTAATTATTAGGCATACAGATAATACAGCTTGTATTCAAATTCTTTGTTATAATTTTATAGAAGAAAATTTGTTCGATTGGAGTCAGGTTTTTTTTTGTGCATGGCAAAGCACATGCGTAGTTTTTGTTCGCGGTTCAGAATCTGAATTTACAGTGTGGTTTTCTTTGAAGAATTTACTATAAAGCTTGATTCTTTTTAGATAAGTTTTGTTCGGAGTCATTAAGGAGGACGTTTTCCATTCATTTAGCGGTCAATTTTCAATGAATGTTTTTACCTCCAGTATCTTTGTTATATGATACAGTATCTTTATACTTTGTAAAGACATATTTTTTATTTTTTTTTAATTTTTGTATTTAATATAAAAAAAAAATTATTTCACCTTTAACCTGCGTTTGTTTTATTTACTCACTCCAATTTTGTTAAGTATATTATACCTATATAAAAGAATATATTTAAAAGAAACTTAAAAAGAGATTAGTTCAAACTTAACTTATATAAAATAGATAAATAAATTTTTGTGTACAAGTGTACTGGCGCTCAACTCATATTTTAGACACGTCTTTCCTAAGTGGAATCCGAGAAGTTAGAGATCTCAGATTTGAAAATTCACCGGCTGAGAAAACCTAGTTGGGAAAACTAGTTGTGGATGGTGGCGCGCTAAATTATCAACCCACTATTCATAGCAATATGTTTGACGGTACACATACTATACCGGTGTGGAATAATGTAGAAGCTGTAGACGTCTCGAACAAACCTTTAAACAAGTTTTTATCACATTTAATTCATGTATGCCTTGAAAAAAAGAACAAAATAGCAAACGGAAATAGAGACACATACAGCCGAAATTTATTTTTATACTTTGCAAATTACATCAGCTGTATGATAATTTAGAAAATAACTTTAATGAAAAGTAAATTATAGCACTTTGTCTTTCATTGAATTTCTTAAAATGCAATTAAATATGACAACATAATTTGAAACATACTTGAGTGGGTAAAACCTCACTAAATTTGTATAATACAAAAGAGAAGATACATTCTTTGGAGAAGATACATTCAAAAATACATAAATGAACTTGCATTGTGTTCTTCACACCCCATTTTTAATAATATTTTTTATATTATTAAAAATACTTTTGTTTTGTACAATTAAATATGTTTATAGATTTATTGATATTTTCATAAATACATGGATTAAACTTTGTTACGCAAAATTAAGACATTTGAAGAGATTTTAGTACAGATAGGTATTAAAAAATACTCATATATAATGAACTAAAAGTTTTTATAATGATAAAATACATCGTTGTAATTAAAAAAACAATAATCTTTCTTTAAATTAAAATAAAAATTTAAAAATTGTCACAAAATAGGTATATATCACAAATAAAAATAATTTTCTTAAGTAATTGTTTGTACAATATGAGTTTTAATTTTATTAACAGATTGCTTAAGCTAACAAGAACTGAGAAAAGCCTACATTACTATTGTAAGTGAATTTTTCAAGGGCTTATCAGCCCTTAACAAATTTAAAATCTAATCGAATCAAACATCTGAATACATATTTCCCCCAGTCGTCCCGTCGAAACGATAGTCTCTCTTTTCGAGCTCTAGAATAGTAATCTGGCAGTACACACCTCTTTAATACTCTAACGGTTTATCTCTTCCTCCAATTTTATATATCTAAATTTTCTCTAAATTAATCTAAATTCCTTTCTTATTTTTGAATAATACGATTAATTTAGTAATTATATATTCTGAGTCTTTACTTAATTTCACTCACTTTCGGTAATAAAATACACTATATTCATAAATTAAATACTATTCATAAACCGGGGCCTTAGTCATGTCCTGTCTCATAACATACACCTTTACATTGAATCTTCTTTTATCACCAGCTGTTGCTTTTTTGTTTGTTTTCAACTTCTTTTATTTCATATTATGACGTGAGATTTACTTAAAAACCTTAAATTACTATTAAATTACTATATTCATAAATTAAATACTATTCATAAACCGGGGCCTTAGTCCTGTCCTGTCTCATATCATACACCTTTACGTTGAATCTTCTTTTATCACCAGCTGTTGCTTTTTTGTTTGTTTTCAACTTCTTTTATTTCATAATATGACGTAAGATTTACTTAAAAACCTTAAATTTGCACTTACCGACTGGGTTTTTACTGCCAAAATTTCTTTATCTGTTGTTAATCACTTTAGGCACTGATTTTTACAAATATTTTCATTTATTTATTTGTTTTTGTCGCAAAAATTAACTTTATTAGCAGAAACTATTCACATGTGGCCTTCTAATATCACTACAGGACCGTATTAATATTTATCTATTTATTTTTTACTTTTTATAATTTGTAGACAAACAAAAACATGGAGTTTAGTTTACGAATCAATATATAGAACCGAAAATGTGAGAAGAAGAATCTATGGATATATGTTAATTATTATTATTAATAATAAATTATTTAGAAAAGCAACAACAGTCGATATTAATAAATTTTCCAAGTTCATTATGTTTTCTCGATTTACAACTAGGAGGATCAATATTTTCACAATTTCTGTAAATATATCAACTTGTATACTCGTCCACAATTTGGTGGTGACTCAGAAAATTGAATTTATATGTCGATTTTTAAGTTTGTACAAGCAAAAATTGATAAAAACATGGTTTTTGATATAAATGTGTTAAAAATAATGATAATGATGGGTATAATTTAAGTAAAATGTGCTGTAAAAACCTATAAATATTTTTGAATTTGGGCGTTCATAATTATGCGGTCCAAAACCGGCATTATAATAATGTGTCGGCCGAGCTTAAGATGAAAACTAATAAAGTCGTAGCAATGAAATTTTACGTACGCATGTAGTATGCTACAGTGCATTTTCTATTTTTACTTATATATTTACAGGTTGTTCCAAATTTCGGCAACCGCTTTCAATTTTTTTTTTTTTTTAATAGCTTGCTATACTTTCTTGTTATTATGATGATAACCACCCAAATTATCTTTGCAACGATATATGACAATATGCACTTATAACTGTTAGTTTTGGTTTTATTGCAAATTTTGTTAAAATCTTGACAGTTGCAGCGTCTAACATTTTAAGTCTTAGTCTGAAAATAGGTGCAGTGCCTCACGTAATTCTTTTGTCACTAATTTATGGACTAACACGTTATATGTTTTGAGGGTGAACAACGTGACAACATATACAGAGTGTTAAATATGTCCTGCCAAAGTTATCAAACTTTAAAGGCTATTTTCTCTTTTTTTTTTTAAATTGAACCTATAATTTTTTTATTAGTCAGCAAATTCCTTGTAAAATTACCGTTAAAATGGTACCAATAACATAGTACTTATTTCAAGTTATTTTCGAAGTTATAACTAGAGCTGAGGATGTTTGCGGTATAACCATGGTTATATCATGTAACCATAGTAAATTACTATGGTTACATGATATAACCATGGTTATACCGCAAACATCCTCAGCTCTAGTTATAACCCTTCAATGAGATATATCTATGTTTATAATATTCAATATGCGGTGCTGCATCTAATAGTTGGTTGGTTGGCCATGAAATGATATTAATCATAAATTGCTGTGTAACCAATCGTCAAATATCTACTTTCCGTATAAAGTGTTTTTCTGTAGTTCCTCTTTGCTGTAATCCCGTTTAATTGTTATAATTTAAGTTCGGCTAGTTATTAGCAATTTCCGTTTGTTCGTTATTAGTTGTTATCTTGTTGTCAGTTATATCGTTTTGTTGTCATTATTTTTTACTTACATGCCGTAATAGTTTGTAGTTGTGTTTCTTTAGAATGAATTTTTCGAAAGAGGAGCTAATAAACATGGTATTTGTTCTTGGCGCTAGCAATAGAAATTCACTTTTAGCATCAAGAACATATGCTATGGAGTATCCTCACTGAAGAGCACCAGATATTAAGACGTTTAAAAATTTGTTGACAAGGTTTCTTCGGACGGGTTCAGTGAATTACGTCATACATGAAAGAACTAGGACTATGGTTACAGAAGATAATGAAGTGACAGTCGTCCAGTCCGTTGTGGAAAATCCGCGCGTATCTACAAAGATAATTTCGAAAGAACGCGGGATAGAAGTCACTGCTGTAAGAAGGATTTTAAAAAAACATAAATTTCACTCTTACAAAATTCAAAATCATCAAGGCTTAGTACAAACGGATTTTGAAAGGAGACTTGTTTACTGTGAATGGCTACTTTTCCAATTCCGACAAGATATACCGTTTCTAGATCATGTGCTTTTCACAGATGAAGCAACATTTGCTAATTGTTGAATAATAAACAGAAAAAATTCTCATTATTATGACACTAGAAACCAACATTTTGTACATTTTGACTTACGATTTACTACGCTTTAATTTATACATAGCAAGTTAAAATGCGACGTGATGATAAATAATTGTTTTGGTTTACCTTTTAAAACTAAGCATTTATGAAAGCCTTATTTCGGGTATTTATTTCTTATTTTATGTTGCGATAGCCTTACTATTAAAACCAATAATTAATCATTCCAAAATTATATGAAATAACTAATCAATGAATTCCCGTTATTAAACATCACAAGCAAAGTTCAGAAACAATAATTAAAACGCGGAATATTTCAGTGAAAATCATTCTAAAAGCGTGTATTCATTAGTCGTCCTGCCTCTAAGGAGAGTATAAAGTAAAATTCTCTTTCCGTTAAAATACGAAATAATTTCGTTTATGTGATACGATGAAAATGCCAGAGAGAAGCGTTTCCCCTTTAAAGCAGACGAGATGTAACTGACTCGAAATTCTTCAGTTGAATATTTAGCCATTCGACAATAGACTGCGAAGGCATTTCGAAAATTATTCCGGCGCCGAATGTTTGCGTAAGAATTATGTGATAAGTAGCTACGATGTTCACCAATTAAGTTGTAATTTTTTTCTGTATGTTTACATAATTTTATGATTTTATTATGTTATTGGCAGCAATACTAAATATGGGTGCAAAAATATATATAACTAGCTAAATTAGACCACGCTTCGCTGTGGCTCAGTCTGATAAGAAATGAATGGGAAAGTAAATAAAATTATTGTAGCGAACATAGTTTCACCGATCTAAGATCTAAGACATACAACTTTTTGGACTCAGATAAGTATGTCTTACTTAACAAAGACCCTACAAACTCATATCAATTAGCTATTAAAAACACTCTAAAAAATATAATTATTATAATTAATATACGACGATACACAAAAAAAGGGGACAAGAGTAACTGTGACAACTATCGGGGAATAGCCGTTACAAGTGCTATAAGTAGAGTTTATGGAAAAATCTTAAAGAACAGGATAGAGAAAGAATATGCCAATATGGAGGCAGAAGAACAAGCAGGCTTCAGAGCAGGAAAATCCACAATTGATCACCTGTTTACGCTAACTAAAATTTTAGAAAAGAAAACAGCACGAAATCAAGAGGTACATCTCCTGTACGTAGATCTGAAAAAGGCTTACGACAGTATACCTTTAGTAAAACTATGGGAGGCTCTTCAACATACCAACATAAACACGGAAATAATAAAAGCCGTGAAGTCTTTATATGCGGGTTCCACATCTAGAGTCAAAACCAACGATGGATTAACATCCGGATTCACAATAAACAAGGATCTTAAACAGGGTTGCTGTATATCTCCGACACTATTCAAAATATACTTGGAATTTGCACTAAAGACATGGAAACGGAAATGCAATAACATGGGAATGCCAGTGGATAACGACACGACAGTATATACCCTTTCTTTTGCGGACGACCAAGTAGTTATTGCACAAGATATACATGACATGGAATATATGAGCCGAAAGCTCATCGAAGAATACGGAAAATGGGGCCTGGATGTTAACATAGCAAAAACAGAATATATGTGCTTAGGCGGACAGCAAGAAGACCTACACCTAGCAACGGGACAGATCATCAAACATTGCAATATATATATATATAAATACCTAGGAATGAAAATTTCCAAGGATGGGACACTAGATGAGGCAATATCATATACAGGGAAGAAGAGCTACTTCCATGCTGAACAGTGTTCTGTGGGACAAGACCATTACAAAAGAAAATAAAAAAAGGATTTACAACTCCATCGTGAAAAGTATATTAACATATAGCTCGGAGGTGTGGCCGATAAAAGAAAAATCAAAAAGAAAGGTAAAAGCCACAGAAATGGACTTCTGGAGAAGAGCGGCAGGAAAATCCCGGAGAGATAGTGTCCCAAATGAAACCATTAGACAAGAAATGGGAATACAACATGACATTATAGATGACATTATAACCAAACAGCTAATATGGTATGAGCACGTCCAAAGAATGCCAGAACACATAATCCCAAAGAAAGTGCTAAACTGGAACCCCCAAGGAAACCGAAAACGAGGAAGACCGCGCAGAAGCTGGAGAGACGGAGTGGATAAAGAAATTCGAGAGACGGATCTGGAGGAGGGCCTATGGATGAACAGAGGGGAATGGCGATTAGGAATCGGAAGACGTAAAACGTTGTAACCCGATATATATATATATATATATATATATATATATATATATATATATATATATAATTAATATAATATTAACGAAAAAGAGAAAAGAAGTTTAGTAATTATGAACACTCAACCTCCTAAATTATACTCCTTAAAATTATATAAACAAAACGATCTCATCAGACCAATTGTTTCTTATGTTACTGCACCTTCTGTTAAAATATCAAAAATACTTATTGATATCATTACTAAATACACTAGCTTTAAGCCTCAGTACAACATTAAAAATTCATACGAATTAATTAATAAAATCAAAAATATTTCAATACCTCATAATGCAAAATTGGTATCTTTTGATGTTAAAAACTTATTCCCGAGTGTCCCTCCAGCCGAAACCGTTAATTTAATTGAAAATTTACTTATAGCTAAGAACACTAACCCGGTAATTAAAGCTGAAATTTTAGACTTGTTAAATATAGTTCTGAAACAAAATTACTTCCAGTTTAATAATTCAATATACACTTGTAAGGAAGGACTAATTATGGGTAACCCCTTAAGTCCATTACTTTCAGAAATTTTCATGAACCACTTGGAATCCATCATTTTTAATAATCCCCTAAGACAGCATATTTTCTTTTGGCATAGATATGTAGACGATATTGTACTTTGTTTCACAGGAACACAAAGACAATTAAACTTGCTACCAGAATTCGTCAATTCTATTCATAAAAATATGGATTTTACCATGGAACAAGAAGTAAACAATAGTATTACTTTTTGGATCTAACTATTAAAAAAATCAACAATAAATTAGAGTTTGATATTTACCATAAAGAATCTCATACTGACATAACTATACATAATTCGTCAACACATCCCATACAACACAAATTAGCGAGTTTCCATAGTTTTTGACATAGATTAATTAATCATCCACTATCCAAAGAAAATTATGAAAAAGAATTAAATTTAGTCAAACAAATAGCTATCAATAACGGCTGCACAGATACTTTAAATGAAAATATGCTGACAACAAAACTTTTCAAAAAAGCAATCTCTATGGATATCCTGCAATAAAGGATAAGGAAAATTCAAAATTTAGATTACAAACGTGCATTGGGATACCTAATAAGCATATTTCAAGTTATTTAAAAAAACTTAATATTAACACGGTTTTCAATACTAATAATAATTTATCCAAGCACATTAAAAACAATAAAGATAAAACAGACAAAAATAAAAAGTCTGGAGTCTATAAGTTAATGTGTGGATGCGGTAAGATATATATCGGTCAAACATGAAGATCGTCTGAAAAACGCATTGCCGAGCATTGTTCTTCGTTTAGAAATAAAAAACAAGATTCCACTTTTGCGAATCATTTATTAGAACTAAACCACACTTTCGATAAAGATTTTCAAATTCTGCATTTAGAAAATAAAGGCAACAAATTAAATTTACTGGAAAGTTTCGAAATCAATAAATTAAAACACTCACAAATTTTATTAAATGACCAATTAGATTTAAATAACTCGCCTTTATTAAATTTATTTACTTAAAATCTGTTTAGACGGTAATATAAATGAATCGGTGAGTTTTGAAAGGAACTAACTCCGCAAAACTTAAATTTTGGGAAAATACAAAAGTTTGTCTCACAACCTTGTTGAACGTTCTAATGAAAATAGCTTTTGTCTGACGCGATGTTGTTAAGTCAAGGATCAATTACAGCTTAGAATTTATTTGGTTAGGGTCATAATAAGTTCAAAATTACGAAAAAAGGGCGATGGAGTTAGTTCCTTTTAATACCAAACTCTGACAAAAAACAATTTTACTTATAAGAAAAGGTTTATTCAGCTTGTAAACAGTTTTTAAAAATACAAAATTCATGGTATATATTCTAGAGATTGTTGTCAGTGTTGGTAGTAGGCCATGTTAAGTAATCTTCATAAAATTGCTTGTCTCTTGCATTGCTCTCCGGAATATATCTTATAAACTCCTTTACAGCATCTATTTTGTTCTGCTTAACAGGTACGTTTCCTTCAGGGTATGCGGATAATAGCGAATCAAAAATGTTTGATGCATCTGGTCTTGATTCAGGTTGATTTAGATTGAATCTGTGCTTTTGCAGACCTCCTATATACACTGATACCTGTAGTTGACCAGAGGTGAGATATTTAAACTACATGAATGACGCTGGTGTAAAAGCTTGCTTTAGATGGCGTGGAACGTTTCTGCCGTAAGACTCTAGTGACAAACAGTTCTTTTTAAACAGACTGGGCCACCATCTGTTGAAATCTTTTATGTCCTCTGCCTGTACTACCTAAACTGATATGTTGGACTTGGAATTAGCTATAAGTTCAACATATTCCATTGGATGATAAATACGAACCACTTTGTTAATGCGACGTTTGAAAAGGCCGAAGGTCCTATCACAATCCAAAAAGGAATGTCCTCGTATCGGGAATCTCTGCACAATAGTTTCAAATCTTTTTGATTCAACCAATCCCATGCAGGTACGTATAAGCGTATGATTCCTATTCTGTCCTGGGCACGAATCGGAGAAGAGATATAAAGTTTTTGCGGTTTTTGGAACACAGTCGTTAATGTAGTCCATAAGAAAACTACACACCTCATTGGCACCCTTCTTAGCTGTTCCTTCAGGGTACAGATAGATTCTGGAGGAATTATCTTTTAGATTCGTTACACAGAAAGTATAGACCCATATTTGCTGCATGTAAAAAATCTCTTGCTCAGGGATATGTGGCAACGGCAAATTCTACATAAAATCAAACACAATGCCACACACCGAATTATCAGACTTGCAGAGTTCTCTAGCAGCTTTGATTGCATTGTAAAATTTTTTACTTCTTCTTTTGTGAACCTGAAGTTCACCTTGTTTAGCTAACTTTGCTGCTTGAGATAAATGTGTATTTTTTAGCTTAGCTTCCAGTTCTTCGCATGTAGAGCATACATCTATTTGGGGGCGACCAAATCTTAACTTAAAGTTTTCGTTAAAGTATTTTAAATAAAATGCATATTTAATGTTGATGTCCCGATATTTTGATTGAAAAAGGTTGTACATAATTGTACTTATTACGTTCAGTTGAAAACAAATATTCTGAGAACATAGAGTCAAAACAATATATATGTGTGTGTGACGATTTACGTTTGATAATTGGAGCCCATTTTAGAATCAATTACACAGCAATATGTTTCTATGGACTTTTCGATTCTAAATAAGTTCTGGAGTTCATCCTTGAAATATTGCCGGTATGTTTTGTGATACTTTGTATAAGTCGTCCAAATTTATCATTTTTTTGATGAAAATTCAATTATTTATTATTCTCAACACAGTTAATATTTGTACGTAATTTAGTTTAAAATTAGTAGATATAGTATGGGGGTTCTGGCGCAAAATCCCATGTATTTTCTTATGGAGGTTCATTTTGCACTTTTTCAATTTGGACACACTAATCCGGGACACCTCTATATACACTCGTAGATCTGTAAACAGATCTATGAATGTATATAGAGGGTGTCCCACTGAATGTTCGCGGGGGGGTGAGTTTTACATAGGGGTGAGAAGCTTGCAAGGCGGTTATTATTATAATTATGCGAGGGTGAGTTTTACATAGCGGTGAGAAGCTTGCAAGGCGGTTATCAGCGCTAGCGCGTATGATTTCAGAGGTGATTTCATCTTTATTAGTTCGTTTGCTCCTTTTCTTCGGACCTGTTCATTCCTGTTTCATATCTATTCAAACTTAATCATTATTAGTTCAGAGATATTTAGAAGAGAGATGACGTCACATATTTAGAATTATTTGATTTTTTTTATTTTTAAAAATATCACATTTAAAATTTTTTTATATTTTTAATGTCGGGAACGTCGAAGAATCGAACTCGGGTCCTTCTAGGTGTAAGACAGACACCTTAACCGTTCGGCCACACCCGAGATGTAAATTGGATATTGTAAAACGCATAAGTAGTCTATTACAAAATGTGGAAACTCAACTTTAAATAACTTAGAGATATTATTCATTAAATTCACGTTTAATTTACATATAATTAGTATTAATTATCCCCGTTTAATACTCGATATATTTTACATTTTTCAGCAGATATCAACCGTAATTTTGTGTGTAATATTAGAATTAGAGGTAAATATATCGACACAGGTCATTGAGTAGATATGTGGATTGTTCGATAAACTGCTTTTCATGAAAGATAGTATCTTCCCTCATTTTAAGAGAGGCGATGATGAATTGATTGTAATTACTCGATTTTTTCTATTTTTAAAAATATCACATTTATATTTTTAATGTCGGGACGTCGGGGGAATCGAACTCGGATTCTTTAGAGTGAGACGCCGGGATTCTATCACGAGACCACGCTAGGTAATATGAATAGGATATTTTATAAGTTATATATATTATCTAACCTATTACTATAAATTATTTTTCCAAGTTAAATTAGAATTACTATCATAGGTAGATATATCGATCGAGTCTTAATAATCGTTAAATTTACGTTTAATTTGCATATAATTGCATATAATACTCAATATATTTGACAACCATAGTTTTGTGTGCAGGATATCGGTTGTAGTTCAACATATTTAAAATTTTTATATTTTTAATGTCGGAGTGTCGAGAATCGAACGTGGGCCATGCTTCACATAAGTCGGCTTCTTAGGCGCTAGACCATACGGCCCTCCAGAATTTAATTTTTTTATAACTTACCTATATTGTCTGACTTATCCCAAATTATTATAAATTATTTTTCCAAGTTAAATTAGAATTACTATTATAGGTAGATATATCGATCGGGTCTTAATAATCGATAAATTTACGTTTAATTTACATATAATTAGTATTAATTACTCCGTTTAATACTCGATATATTTGACGACCATAATTTTGTGAGTAATAATGCTAGTTAAAAATAAAACATAATTTCACATAGGATAAAATTTTATTTAGGCAGCATCTATTTTTTTAGTATAATATATAGTAATATACAGAGCATCTAAGGGTTACAATGCAAGTACATAGATCAAAACAGGTCTATACATATTTAATACTCGAACCAGAGGCTGATTACCTAGAGAATATATATGTTTTCGACATAGAGGCTTCACGAGTGTTAAGTTTACATGGACAATATCCGAAGACACATATAATCCAGTATCCTATACATAGGTACCCTGAATTCGATTACAATAAAGATATTGTATGTGATGGAGGAGGCTATGTTGTATACGGATATGATAAATAGTTCACCACCTCAGTCGTATTTTCGCATTCGTCTTGAATGTATGCTGATAAATATTATGCATCGATACATATAATGCGTGAAATGGCAAAACAAGAAGATGAAGTGTTTTTCAAGTTATACAAAATTTAGAAAATAATTTCGGTATGCTAGATGATATATCTAAAACGACAATCCAACACATACCGCTTCATATTCTTCAAACAAAGGTGAAGACAGAATCCCTAAGACGAAACTGGCACAAGATTCCTATAGAGAAAAGAGCTGATCTAGAGGATTATTTACTCTGTGATAGACATTATAATCGACTGGAGCAGGGCGATCATATAGATGGATTTCCGCCAGCAAAAATTAAGTGTTGGTTCTGTTTAATATCACATTAAGATGTATATAAATATGTAAATTTAAAATAAAAAAGATATAAAGTCATTTATGTTTTATTTATAAAGTATAATATAAAGTATAATATATAGGTAATGATAATAAAATCATAATATATTTTTATTGTCTATCCAAGAATTGTGTGAGCTGTTCAACCCCAACCACTTCACGTATACTTTATTACGCTTCCGTCGCAAAATCCTTTCAACGAGGTACACATTCCTATGAATAGTCTTCTGTAATTCCAGTTCATAGAAGCTACCTAGTATTGGTCGACCGGACATATCCTCAAGCATATATGTCGAAGGATTTGTAATATTTGCTTTAACTATTCGGAACAATTCCGTAGACCAGCTCACGGTGAATCCTTTAGCAAATGCTCCTTTATATTTACTTATACGAACGATGTCACCCACATTAAATTTCCGAAGTCCACTAATTTTTATATTATTATAAACACTTTTTAACAGACGTTTTTCTATCTTCTTGGTAACATCACACGGTCGCATTTTAATCTTTCTATGTATAGTATGATTATACTTTTCGGTAACTGTCTGTAATATATCTAGCCATTTATATTTACCTCGCATACTGAATTCTTTATACAATTTCTCCTTAATAGTTCTAATTACACGCTCGGCAATAGACGCTTTCATTATACTATATGTAGAATAATGATTTATACCGTAATTTTTTATTAGATTTTGGAATTTATTGTTATAAAACTCTTTTCCAGCATCAGTCTGTAAATTTTTAGGCTGTCGCAACCCTTTAAGGATTATTTCCATTGCGTTTCTCACATCCTGACCAGTCTTAGTTTTAACAGGCTGCGTCCAAAGATATTTCGAGAAGCAGTCTACTACCGTAAGAATATATTTATAGCCACTATTCTCTCTAGCATAGGGGATAAATTCCATGAGATCCGCATGCCATAAATCGTCAAAACCCTTAATAATAATATGTCGTCTAGTAAACAATCTACGAGCAGGTTTATGCAGTTCGTTTACAACGTCACGTTTAATTTCACTCATTTCTCTATTAGAATATTTAATATCGATACAGCTTAGATGTTTACAGCTGAACTTTATCTGTGTAAATGAAGTCGCAGCTCGACAGCTCATATAGAATTACTATCATTAAATGTTTTAATGCGTCAACGTAGATTCAAAATTTTTATAGATCTACAGCGCAAGCAAGTGGTGATGTTTTCTATTTTAGAATTTCCAAAAGTTCTTTAAACTTACTATCCACATAGCTTTTATTTACGCCTAAGGATATAATCTTTTTAAGTAGCTCATCAACCGCTGTAAACTTTTTATCTACATTAGTTTTGTTTGCACATACCGATAAGCTCCTTCTAAAATTATCTTCAACTGCGATAAACTTTTTATCTACATTGGTTTTGTTTGCGCATGCAGATATAGTCTTTCTAATATGCTCATCAACCGATGTAAACTTTTTATCTACATAAGTTTTGTTAGCACATACAGATACACTCTTTTTGATAATCTCATCAACCGCTGCGATCTGTGTATCTACAAAGGTTTTGCTCGCACATGAAGATTCAATCTTTTTAATATAATCATTAAGAACTTGTATCTTTTTATTAACATAAGCCATATTCACAGAATCATTATCTTCTACAGGCGACTGAATATTGCGTATTCGTTTATTTTTAAAATCATAATGTCCCTCGATATCTTTAGATAAAATAGACTGAAGGTTATATGGTGCGAGTGATTTTTTTATTTCACTTTTGTTTAAATGCCGCCCGAATTTATCAATACTCTTCATAACTGACCGGCTTTTACGAACAGTAATAGCGTACTACTATATTAATACTCGGCTTCGATTAATTATACAATTACGCCGGATTCCTTGAGCTCTTCAACAATGGAGGCAATTTCATTTATATGTCCAGAGTGCCCGGCCGTTTTCGATGCTAGGAGTAAACGTAGTCGATCAACTAGTTCGTTTATATCATCCCAGTATACATACTGATAGGGAGCATTCCTCACTACTAATTCTTCACCAACATGGCCACTCCCCTGTATATATCCACTCGTAGACGATGTGTCCAGATTCATCGATGAAGTGCTTAGATTCAATAAAGGTTTAATGATGTATGAATATTTATAGCTTCTGCTTCCTTTGACTTGCTTTTCGGGATCAAAGTCACGATGATGTACACTAGTTTGTTTTAAGATTCGTCTATACTGCTCTTTGTCATCTCTCGTAAACTCGCTAGGATGTACCTTAAATATCAACTCGCATAATCCTCGCGTCCCCTTATATCGCACGTTATCGATTACAAAATCACGACCATCGGAAGTAAAACTTGATTTACCCATTTTAAAGTTATCCGACACAGGATCAACGTGGACACCAAACGTTAAATCATATTCTCTGCTAGCATCGGACAATAATCCTTCCAAGTAGATTCTAGGAAAATAATACAGGTCGGAATTTTCAATGTTACGATCAGTTATATTAAGTCCCTCATAAGGGCTATCGGAACTCTCCATAGAAAGACTATGTGACTTTGTGTTTGATATCATCTTCGGAATTCTTATATTTTGTTTAGACTCTTCATCCTCTGACTTCATCTTACTCTTCAGATCTATTTCAGTCTGTGCTGATGTTTTTTCTAAAACTTTTTTAAGGGGTTCAGTGACTGGTTTGAAATGGTGTGTTAGTAATGCGTCAAATTCAGAACGACCTAATTTCAATGCTAAATATTTTTTTCTAATTGAAGCGCTAGCGCGTATGATTTCAGAGGTGATTTCATCTTTATCATTTCGTTTGCTCCTTTTCTTCGGCGACATCCTCAGGACTGTCCCGCAAACAGATAGCAAGCAGCTCCGAAACAGATAGTGAACAGGTTTGAATAGCTTCTAAACAGGTCTGAACAGAGAACGAACAGCTTCCGAAACAGATATGGAACAGGTCTGAACGGATAATGATCAAGTCTGTATAGATATAAAACAGATATTATACAGCTCTAGAACAGGAATGAACAAATCTGAACGGGTATTAAACGGTTATTGAAGCAGATGAGCTGTTTTAAGATATTAGATATTGGATAGCTCTGGAACAGGAATGAACAGGTCCGAACGGATATTAAACAGCTATTGAGGCAGATAGGCTGTTTTCATACTTTAATACTATTAAGTGTGATCATAGCTAGCGGAAAAGCTTTATAAAAAATGAGGAAATACATTCGCAGAGTGTCCAATATATATCACAACATATATCTCTGATATCGGTTGACGATTGCTCTTCCCCCATTGTTATGCTTCTTAACCATACGCATATCGTTAGCTGATTGACTAATATGCTTGTGTTCACAAATATATATAACAATCGAACATTTTTCTATAGCGACCCTCATCGATATTACTATCTTTATCTATCGTTAGAAAACCATAATTATTTTTCCAACACTCAGCACAAACTTCTTTAAACTTATCAAAAGTCATATCAGTGTTAACATGATCGGCATATATATGTCGAAGATTTAAATCATCCTGTTTAAATAAAATAATAAAATTAGCATTATCACGTATTAAATGTTTTGGTATTCGAGTATACGTCTGACATAAGTAGAAACAATCAATCGACTTATGTCGACCCATGCAAAAATATGTTCTAATTTTATCTTGTGTCTCGCAAGCAACATCATCGAAAATAAAAACAGAGTTTTCTAAAGCTTTACAGGGATCTATGATGTTATCGTTTTCCGAATACTTAAAATATTTAACATCCTTCACGTTATTCATCACTGCCTCTAGAAATCGATATTTAGACTGGTAAAGTGACTTGGAATAAACATAGATATTGTTAAATTTTAAACCATTCTCTTCGGTAATCAAACTCAAAAGAGCATTTGTTTTTCCGCAGTTAGATGGCCCACATATTATACCTCTGATAGTATTTGGTAATATTTCTCCATGTCTTCGTTTAAATTTATTGTCTATCAAACCACCGTCCAAATTTCGAACCTTTAAGGTTACCTTCTGTTTAACGACACGCATTTCGCAAGAATGAATCTATATAATGTGATCATACATTAATATATGTTTCATTCAAATGTCTACATTCAAAGAGGGTAGAGGTATATTAAATTCACTCATTAATAAGTTACCAGTAGAATTACATCTACCCGGATATCAATACTGTGGTCCAGGTACGAAACTGAAACAGCGTATGGCCCGAGGCGACCAAGGAATTAATCCGCTTGACGCTGCATGTAAAGAACACGATATCGCTTATTCGAGGGATAGCGATACTATAAAACGCCATCAAGCCGATCACATACTGCAAGAAAGAGCGTGGACTCGAGTCAAATCCAAGGACGCAAGTTTTGGTGAAAAAGCAGCTGCTTGGCTGGTCACAAACAGTATGAAAGTTAAAAGAAAATTAGGTATGGGGTTAAATCGAATTAAGACTAAGCGTAGATCATCTATAGCGAAAACACGGAATAGAATAGAAGGAGGCTTCGTTAGAAAAATCCCGTTTAGAAAAGGAGTTGTCTATCATGCTAAGGTAGCCCTAAAAAAGACTAAACTGAAGGATATTGTTGATGGAGCTAAAATAGCGCTCGCTTCTGCTAAAATCGCGATAAAGAAGAATGGGGGTAAAACAAATATTAATACACCCAGAGTTATTCCTCTACCGAAATCAGGGGGTATCATTCCTCTCATACCTCTATTTGCTGGCTTAAGTGCTTTAGGTGGTCTTACCGGGGGCGTAACCGGAATTGTGCAAGCGGTCAATAAAGCTAGAGCATCTCAAAAAGTGTTAGAAGAGACGCAACGTCATAATAAGGTTATGGAAGAAGTTGCTTTGGGGAAAAAAGGTGAAGGAATGTTTTTGAAGCCATATAAAAGAGGAATGGGACTATATCTTAAATCAAATAAGGAAGCAAAAAACTTTTAAATCGACTGCCACGCAGAGCTCTCTCGGACGTAGACATTTTAAAGTATGGAGATTATTTACCCTACTTCCGAGGTGTCTTTATGAGAAATAGCTTACCGAATATACCAAAAAGCAATGAGTGTGCAGTCGTTAATCTTGATTCAAAAGAAGGGCCAGGCACACACTGGGTTGCATATTCCAAGAGAAAACTGAAAGTTCAATATTTCGACTCATATGGAAATTTATCACCTCCGCTTGAACTCGTTCAATATCTAAAAAAATGTGAAATCAAATATAACCACCGCCGATATCAGAAGTTTAACGAAAAGAATTGTGGACATTTATGTTTGGAATTTCTATATAGCTATATGTAGAGTACATAGTGAGTTCAGTATCATGTCGAACACGTTCACACTCAAAAGCACTAACCACGTGCTTACTGCAGATTACTATCCCCCGATTGAATTAGATGATCGATATGAATATGGATTGGGACTTATAGGTCTACACACTTACAATACTATACCAAATGTTTATGAGGGACATAACAAATTCTATTATGATAACGAGGTGTTAGAAATACCCACTGGCTCATATGAAATAAGTGATTTAGAGACTTATATACAAAACCGATTGCCGTCTACAAACAAAAACATATTAGATAAAAGCGGTTTACTAACTATAAAACCTAACAACAACACGTTGAGGTGTGAGATATATAGTATTTTTTCTATAGATTTTACTAAGGAAGACTCAATCGGTCGCATGTTAGGATTCAGCAAAAGCAAATTGCATGCTAAAAGGATCTACGAATCTGACCTTCCAGTACAGATTATAAAGGTCGTTACAATTAGAATCGAGTGCAATATAGTATCTTCTGCGTATTATGACACACGTCCCTCTCACACACTATTTGAATTTTCACCAACAGTAGAACCTGGTTACAGCATCAATATAGAACCTAGGAATATAGTCTATCTGCCGACAACAACAAAAAACATTAGCAATATTACATTAACGTTGCTAGACCAAGAAGGAGATCCAATAAATTTTCGAGGTGAGCAGATCGTTGTGCGCCTAGAATTAAAGCGATTATAATGGGTTTGGAGTTTAACAAAACATATAAAGAACTCTCTTATCATCAGACGGCGGCCATTCAGTCTCCAACGACTAACGTGCTAACACCTATAAATTTAACATTCCTTCAATCATTGGGATTTGTTGTTAACGATGGAAAAGTTAGACATTTACGCAAAGTTAAACTTCGACGAAACGATAACTAAGGAGGAATATCATACATATTACCCTCGTGCTAATAATTTCAATGCGAACGATGAAATACGTATACCAATAAATAATCAAGATGTATACACAATTCCAGGTGACAGCTACATATATATTGAAGGTACATTTAAACCAAACATAGATGGGACTGGCTCTTGTGAGCTAATAAATAATGCATACGCGTTTCTGTTTGATCAGCTGCGATATGAGATAAATGGTATCGAAATAGATCGTTGTAATAAGCCTGGTATAACTTCTACCATCAAAGGTTTCTTGTCTTTAAGTGATAATGAGAGCAAGTCTCTACAAATGGCGGGTTGGTATCCTTTCGAAAATAAAAGTCAGCCGACATTATCAGGTGATACATTTAGTGCATGCATTCCCTTAAGGTTTATAGTCGGATGCTTCGAAGACTATAGGAAAGTGGTCGCCTATACCTCCCAAGAGCTGATACTGATACGAAGCCGATTAGATATTAATTGTTATAAAAATATTGAAGCAGATGGCACAAAAAAAGCTAAAATAGATATCAGTAAAGTCGAATGGCATGTTCCACATATTGTTATGGATGACTCAATTCGTCTAAATTTATTAAAAACTTTAAACGCTAATAAACCTATCTACATGCCATTTAGAAAATGGGATCTGCATGAACTACCATCTTTACGAAGCAATAAAAAAGATGTGTGGAGTGTTAAAACGAGCACAAATTTAGAGAAACCGCGCTTCGTAATAATAGCCTTCCAAACAAATAGGAAGGATAACTTAACTGCTGACGCTGGTCGATTTGATCACGTGTCAATCAGTAATATAAAACTATACTTAAACTCTGAGACCTATCCTTACAATAATCTGAATTTACAAATGGATATTAAGCGATACGCTTTAGCATATAGGATGTATACATCCTTTCAATGTTCATATTATGGGAGAACGATCGCTCAACCTCTAATAGATTATAACGCTTTCATTGATTACCCCTTCTTAGTCTTAGACGTTTCTAAACAAGCAGAGAGCATAAAGGCGGGTACCGTAGACATAAAACTTGAGTTTGAGTCAGATAATCCTTTCCCTAACAATACTACTGCCATCTGTTTAATCATTCACGACTGCGTTGTAGAATACGCTCCGCTTACTGGAATAGTGAAAAAAATAGTATAATTATTACTAATAAATCATGTATTTAAAACGATAGCATGAAAGCTGTAGCTGCTTACAGATGCCCTTTTGAAAATAGAATTAGGAAAGTGGACAATATCATTAGACATGTTTTATCGCGCGTTCATCGAGATCGAACAGCATATGTACTTGAGGATATATCCGGTCGTCCAATACTAGACAGCTTCTATGAACAACTCACACAATTCATGGATAGACAATAAAAATATATTATGATTTTATTAATATTATCTATATATTATACCTTATAAATAAAACATAAATGAATTGATATTTTCTTTTTATTTCTAATTTACATAGTTATATACATCTTAATATGTTAATAAACAGAACCGAATTTCTATGAGCTTAACAGCCATAAATAATTGAAGATAGCATACAATGAGGCTTCAACTATTTCTTCTCCCCTTTTAGTTCATATTATATGCAATTTATATAAGTTCTAATATTAAGCTCATTCATATTTTAACGTTTAGATTTTCTACGCAACCAAATGCTGAAGGCTTGATATCTAATAAGAGTAATTAATAAAAATATTAAAACATATTTAATTTCAAGACATTTTATATTGATTAATCATTATTATGTATGGGTTGTGAGATATAATTTATATATTCTACGTAAAAGCTATTGACTAGTGCATATATTATCATCTACTTAATTTCCAATCTACTTAAAATAAGCACACCTTGTGTTTAAGCCTTTATGTATTCACCTTAAATTTCATGGAGTCTTTGCGATTATAAATCACTTAAGGATATACCGATTCACCGCATCTGATTATTTTATTTAATGAGGGAAAGTTTAGTTGAGAAAGCTAGTATATGTGTTGCATAAACAATGTATATTTCCTGCTAAAAACACTTTCAAATATAATTTTCCTCCCTCTATTTATTACTTATGAAAATTTTATTCGTATAATTAGGATGTTTAAAAGTTGCAGCCTTTCCTACCCCCTATAACATAGATCTTCTAATACCCTCTGCATGATCCGGTTGTTGGTATGGATATTAAATAGACATATATATATAATAAATATTTTATTTTATTTTTCAATATACATATATAATATTAGCTTAGAAACTTGTTTATACATAAAATAATTAATCTATAAAAATATAATTCAGTCTATACACATAATATTTTCTTTCCTCAATATACATATACAATATTAGTTTAGAAACTTGCTTATACATAGAATAATTAATCTACAAACTAAAAATATAATTCATTCTATACACATAATATCACGATGTCCCCAAGGTAACGTACTGCAACTGTCTTTTATTAAGTATCTTTTATCATCATGAGGACTTAGAGCAATTTTCGTTTGATTACTGCTATACACTTGATGTTTTTCGGATTGAATTAATTTTTGATTCACATATTTCTCGTTAGTATTGTACAAACATTCTATATAATCATCAAAACTTATTCGATTTTTGACAATGTTCTTCTTAACTCCTTTAGCTTTCCTTACTGCATCTTTACCCCCTACTCTAATAGCATACATTTTAGATCTCAAGCCTACAAATTCTGTTACAATTTCCCCATTCATCTCATCTTTCATCATACCTAGAACTTTTTTGTTTACAAGAGGAATACTATAAACATTATCTTTAGGATAATCGCTTGTATCAAATCGTCTATGACAGTCGCGACGGATTAAATCGTAGATATCTGAACACCCAATTGAATAGATAATCGAATCAGTATCTGTGTAGGCTGCTTGACATTTATCTCCAAACATCGGTTTCATATAATCATAGTGAAATTCATAGATTGATGTTTTAGAAATATCTAATATGGCCATTCCTACATAGATAGGTTTATTAAAATAGATCTCTGTTTTGTTGAGTTCAACAGCAACAAAGTTCTCATTAAATATAGTCGCCGATTTGAATTCAGGCTTTGAAATTAAAGCTTCGGCACCATATCGTCCTTTCCATTTATTTACTAGTTTCACTATACTATGTTTGCGTATATTTTCCATCGTCTTCCCGAAAACAGCGTTGTTCATCAGTTTAAACAAATTTTTTTCAAAGTCGTTCATAGCCAATGATCTCAGTTTAGTGTTTAAATCAATGTATGATTTCAGCCATGTACGCTGTTGAAATTGCAGTATTCTATGAATGTTAGCTAACTTTAAACCATGTCTTAAGGCTTGTTTTAGATTCTTATAATGAATAACATAACGTTTTTTTCCGAATAAGGTAGCCATTAATTTCTTTTCTTTCGATTCCGGAGCAGCTAGATGTTCAGGACAAAAGGGTAAATCTGAGTGTAAATCATGTAGTTCTTGCGGATACTCTAAATCTACCTCTAAAATATATCCTATATCATTCTCATCGGGTATATCTAAAACATTGAAATTTTCGGTATTAGATAACCATTGAAATCCTCCATAAGGCAGATATTGAGACATTGCCCATCCATATTGATTATTGATATCGTTATACATTATAAATTTGTCTGGTTTGGAAGAATCATAATCCGACATGTATTTATTATTTGCTTTAAGATGTCTATAAGAACATTGGCTGAGCCCTCCTCTGATTCCGCGTTCAATAAACATAATCATATCCAAATCTGTCAGTAATTCTAAGATTATATTAGTATGTTTAAACATACAATCCCATGCGAATCCGGGTAAGGTGAAGTAAAGTCCTGGATCAAGCTCATATGTTTTCAGACAGCTACTTCTAAATTGTTCGAAAATGCAAGCTAATAGTAGCACATCCGTCTTCAGATATAGGTCTGAATATTCACCCAAGTTTTCGATATTAAATTCACTCCATACCTTTTGCGCATGATCATAGTCTTCATCTGAAATATCTAGATCGCTTAATTGATTGAAGAATTTAGATTTTTCGGGGAGCTTCGTTTCCTTGAATTTCTCTTCTGAGTCGAAATAATCGTAAGGGTATACTCCTTTTCGTGTTAGCAATTTCAATTTTTCATCGCTTAGATTAGAAAATTCAGATATAAGTTCGGGATATTCTATTAAATATGATGCTAAGGTATTGAGTCCTGAAGCCATAAATCGAAAAGAATCAATGAATCTAAATTTAATTATATTCTCATCGATATGTTTAGTGAATGAAATATATTTTTCTTTGGTTGTTGGCAAAACATCTATACGTCCCTTTAAGTCCTCAGCCAAATTCTTGATGATGAAATGTGAGTCGTATCCAGTTAGGTAATGGAAAACCACCGGAACTGTATGTGTATCTTGATAATTTATATTACAATCTTGATGTGCAGCTCCTCGGTATTTTCCATTCAAATGATCGTGATCTCTAACCTTTTTCTTTTCATCCGAACTAAACGATTTTTCACAAATATGACATATTGTAGCGTTTTCATACAAATATCGTTCATCAGATGTTAGTTTGTCCATGGGTATGGGGCACAAAAATACTGTTTCTAAATCTTCTGCAAAAGCTTTGAGTTCCTTAGTAAACCATTCTATACAATCTTGACCACGATAACTTCTATAAAATGATAATGATTCATCATAGCCGCACTTTACGTAATAACCTATGCTGCATGGCAGATGTTCTTGATATTTATTTTGAATTTTACATGGTGCAAGTAGACACTCCAAATCGGCATAAATAATGAAGGGCGCTTTCACTTTATTTTTAAAATTTTTAAATTTAATAAACTTATCATCTTCAGTAGGCAGTCGGATCTTACAGTCATTCATTTCTTGACAATCTACGTAATGTTTATCGAGAGCGGTTTTCGTATAAAAGTAGTGTAAACAGCGATCACAAAAATACTTTTTTGTTTTATGCTTCGATAGCTGTGAGGATACGAGGCGTGATAGGTTCTTAATCCAGACATAGTGATAACTAGGAGTTGATTCATTATTATCCTCATGCACTTCATCTTCGTTATAGTAAAAATCTTGAATAAGCAGCAAATTCACATGTTTAGTTTGTTTCATTTTTGCTAGATATGTAGGTACGGTGATGAATTTTTCATTTTTTTTTTTCAAAATGTAAACATTTATTGATACATCGTTTTGTTTTTCAAACCGTGGAATTTGTTTCATCGTCATTGGAAATTGAATTCCTGTTAAATTTAACACAGATGAAGGGTTTGGATACTTTGTAGTTCTTTGCGCGTCCTTACTCACCGGATATAATGCGGATACAACAGCCCATGCGAAGCATTTTTGATCATTATTTTCTACGTTAACGCAAGCTTTTTTAATTTTAATTTGCGAAGGTAATTCGATGTAGGATGATCCTAGTTGAGACGTAAATTTATTAATATTTACCTGGAGACTGATGACTGTTGATAACGCCCAACCGCTGTCTCTTTCTTGAAACTCTTCAAGATCGGCGAGAATTGGCTGCTGTATGCAGCTAACAAACCATTCTTTGAGATTGGTGTCTCGATAAATTGCAATATTTTTAGTGTTAAAATATTTTAATTCATTAATCTCTTGGTCGGCTTTCTGTATTTTGAATTCGCCACAAAACATTGTATTCACCTTGATGGCTTCTTCCTTCTTTAACACATTCGAAATTCTTCGTTGAAATAGGATAGCAGCATCTTCCATAAATAATATGGGGTCGATATGTTTTAGATTAATTATAACTCCAGTTCGAATACGGTTTTGAAACGCTGATTTGATATCCTCCCATTTAACGTGGTAAGAAGCAGTAGTACGTTTCCTCGGTGCGTAACTCCCTCCAGCTATTTGATGAGCTCGATACATTTGTTTGAAGCTCTTTACTTGAGCGATGGTAGCTATCAGTTTCTGTTTTTCTCCAACACTTTTAGCACTACTCAATGAATTATTTAATACTCGGAGAGTTGAATTACATTTTTTAATTTCTGAAGCCAGAGCATCTTTATTATTTTCGATATTAGCATTGAAGAGTGAAGATTTAATTTGTTGAACGGATTGCATCTTAACTCAACGATGAACACTGATTGCATGATTCCAATATATATATATACTCCGCTATATATACTCATTTAACGGGATAATAATGATCACGTGATAGCTTTACTATTTTATATACGCAAGCGCCCTAAAGCCACTCTATACATTTAAAGTAGAAATATTATTTATATATCTTTGTCCCTTCCATACAGATCTCCTGCCTACAAAACTACGAGTCTATATCTGTTAAGACATGTATAGACCTGTTTTGATCTATGTACTTGCATTGTAACCCTTAGATGCTCTGTATATTACTATATATTATACTAAAAAAATAGATGCTGCCTAAATAAAATTTTATCCTATGTGAAATTATGTTTTATTTTTAACTAGCATTATTACTCACAAAATTATGGTCGTCAAATATATCGAGTATTAAACGGAGTAATTAATACTAATTATATGTAAATTAAACGTAAATTTATCGATTATTAAGACCCGATCGATATATCTACCTATAATAGTAATTCTAATTTAACTTGGAAAAATAATTTATAATAATTTGGGATAAGTCAGACAATATAGGTAAGTTATAAAAAAATTAAATTCTGGAGGGCCGTATGGTCTAGCGCCTAAGAAGCCGACTTATGTGAAGCATGGCCCACGTTCGATTCTCGACACTCCGACATTAAAAATATAAAAATTTTAAATATGTTGAACTACAACCGATATCCTGCACACAAAACTATGGTTGTCAAATATATTGAGTATTATATGCAATTATATGCAAATTAAACGTAAATTTAACGATTATTAAGACTCGATCGATATATCTACCTATGATAGTAATTCTAATTTAACTTGGAAAAATAATTTATAGTAATAGGTTAGATAATATATATAACTTATAAAATATCCTATTCATATTACCCAGCGTGGTCTCGTGATAGAATCCCGGCGTCTCACTCTAAAGAATCCGAGTTCGATTCCCCCGACGTCCCGACATTAAAAATATAAATGTGATATTTTTAAAAATAGAAAAAATCGAGTAATTACAATCAATTCATCATCGCCTCTCTTAAAATGAGGGAAGATACTATCTTTCATGAAAAGCAGTTTATCGAACAATCCACATATCTACTCAATGACCTGTGTCGATATATTTACCTCTAATTCTAATATTACACACAAAATTACGGTTGATATCTGCTGAAAAATGTAAAATATATCGAGTATTAAACGGGGATAATTAATACTAATTATATGTAAATTAAACGTGAATTTAATGAATAATATCTCTAAGTTATTTAAAGTTGAGTTTCCACATTTTGTAATAGACTACTTATGCGTTTTACAATATCCAATTTACATCTCGGGTGTGGCCGAACGGTTAAGGTGTCTGTCTTACACCTAGAAGGACCCGAGTTCGATTCTTCGACGTTCCCGACATTAAAAATATAAAAAAATTTTAAATGTGATATTTTTAAAAATAAAAAAAATCAAATAATTCTAAATATGTGACGTCATCTCTCTTCTAAATATCTCTGAACTAATAATGATTAAGTTTGAATAGATATGAAACAGGAATGAACAGGTCCGAAGAAAAGGAGCAAACGAACTAATAAAGATGAAATCACCTCTGAAATCATACGCGCTAGCGCTGATAACCGCCTTGCAAGCTTCTCACCGCTATGTAAAACTCACCCTCGCATAATTATAATAATAACCGCCTTGCAAGCTTCTCACCCCTATGTAAAACTCACCCCCCCGCGAACATTCAGTGGGACACCCTCTATATACATTCATAGATCTGTTTACAGATCTACGAGTGTATATAGAGGTGTCCCGGATTAGTGTGTCCAAATTGAAAAAGTGCAAAATGAACCTCCATAAGAAAATACATGGGATTTTGCGCCAGAACCCCCATACTATATCTACTAAAATTACATACTTTTACAGGGTGATTCGTTTTTTGTTGTCACAGAGAATAACATTTATTAGTTCTTCTGCGCAGTTTGCGAACCTAACGCGCTTCAAAATACTTAAAATTTAATTTTATTAACTTGCTTGCTATATTGTATATGTACATATTTCATGCAAGAGTGTACATACATCGAGTTAATAGAAATTCAGTGATTCCTGCCCTACAAGCAAAAGTGTCAAAGTGCGAACGTAGTAGTTGATAAGGGTTACATGCTTGCGAAAATTGAATCCTTCCTTCGTCCATTATTACTCATCAAATATTGACTCTGCGATCTCTCGTTCACAAAACCACTAGACATTTTATTATTTAAATAAGAGGCAGACTATACGAGAGTAATTTGAAATGTTTAATGTGGCGTGGGGTAAATTAAGTTCAATGTTACTATTTCGTGTGTATTGTTAATTAAAATATCAAATTGGAGATGTGCTACAGAACGATACCGCTATGGGTATTGTAAATAGTAGATGTAAAAACTCGAGGTTAATATTTTGAATACATTACCTAAATCTAAACAAGAAGGTGTCCCGTATCGTTATGTTCAAATTTTAGGAGTGTAAAGTACACATTATTTGAAGTAACAAACACGCAAAACTTGTATATCCATTTTTATTTGTTTTAAAGTTACAAATCTATGAATGTGATTGTCAGATCATGAAAATAAAATGTAATTCTAAAGTCAATACAAACTGATTTTATTTAAAAAAAAGTTATACGATTCAATATTGTTAACGTCGCATAATAAAATGTTATCATAAAATAAATAAACACGTGTCGTAGTGCATACAGTAATTTCTTGGAGATCTAAAAAAAAGAGTACTGGAAATTGATTTATGATAAAGAAGGTTCTTACTTATTTCGTAAGTGCTGAACCATGAATATCATTCAATAAACAAATGTTCAGATGACTGTTAACTTTGTATTTTTTGATAAAGGATTACATTACGTTTCAGTTCATACAACAGCTTATTAGTGAGTGGACACTATTTCTTTATTCAAAATGCCTTACAGATTTTCTTCTCAAGAGTATGCGGACATGCATTTTGTGTATGGCTACTGTAACGGCAGTGCACGTCAAGCAGTTATTGAATACCGACATCGGTTCCCCGATAGGCGCATTCCTCATTACAGAACGTTTCTGGAAGTACACAGATAATTTCGGGAATGCGGACTGCGTGATTATCTTTTCGACCGAGGAGTAAATTTGCCAGCAGACTTAGAGGAAGAAGCAGTAGCTATTGTTACAAGGGATCCAACTCTCAGTATACGTCGAATCGCTAGACAACTAGGAGTGCCACGAACGACAGTTAGGCGAATTTTAAAACGTGAGGGCTTATATCCATATCACTATCGCAGAAGATACGGTTTGCTTGAGGCAGACCACTATGCTCGTCTAGTTTATTCTACCTGGATATTAAGACAGTCACGGCTTCATTTTAATTTCTGCAGAACAGTCCTCTGGACAGATGAATCTATGTTCACGAGAAGTGGTGTTACAAATATGAGAAACCTGCACAGGTGGTCATCAGAAAATCCCAGCTATACGCCCATCTAAATTTCAATATGAATTTTCTATTAACGTTTGGGCGGCCCTAATCAATGAGTTGTTGATTGGTCCTGTCATTCTTCCTCGGAGGATAAATGCGGACAATTACCTTCAATTTCTTATTGACAAACCGACAGGTCTTTTAGAGGATTTCCCACTGAATGTTCGACGAGACATGTGGTTTCACATGAATGGGGCATTACACATTTCGGAATTGCTGTCCGAAATTGGGTTAAGGTCAATTATCCAAGATGGATTGGTCGAGGTGGTACTTTTGGATGGCCACCCAGATCACCCGATCTTAATTCCATTGACTTTTATTTATTGGGGTACATGAAAAATTTAGTCGACGCGCAAGTATAGAACACAAGAGAAGTGTTGTTGGATCGTATTCACCTGGCTGCCGAGCAAATCCGACAAAACAAGTATGAAATTTTTAATAAGTACTTCTTCTGTTGGTTTACGGGCACAAGCCTGCATTCAACAAGGAGGTGGACATTTCGAAAATATTATTAATTGAACTTTTTTAAATAAAATCAGTTTTTATTGACTTTGGGATTACATTTTTTTTCATGATCTGACAATCACATTCATTCATAGATCTGTAACTTTGAAACAAATAAAAATGGATATACAAGTTTTGCGTTTTTGTTACTTGAAATGAATTCTACTTTACACTACTGAAATTTGAACATAACAATACGGGACAGCTTGTATATGTACGGAATTTTTTTTAAAGATTGGAAATAGGTTATAACTTAAGTTCGGATTATATGCAAAATGCATATTTGTTTTTATAAGGTATATCACAAAAGTTATTAGTTTTATGGGTTTATTTTACATTTTTTGAATAAAATAACGCAATTAAAAAATTATATTTTGCATATTTTTACTACTTGGTGCATGATCGATGCATTTTTCTATACATTTTAATCAATTTTCACGGCGCTTTTTCTATTCCAATTAAGGTATCTCCAAAACATGCATTTTGAACGCCAAATCTTGCAAATTTCTAAGTCGGAGTCAATCACTTCGGCTAGCGTCGAATATCGTTAAAACTAGTTAATTCTTCACGCACGGTAACAAAGAGAAATCGTTGGATAGCAAATCAGGGCTGTACAGCGGATGACCCATGAATTCGATGTTTTGACTGGTCAAATATCAGAGCTCGAATTTTCATGATGAGGAAAGATTCCTGATTTCTCCAAAGACCTTTGGCAAACAAATGGTTGCATATCATTCAGAATTTACCATTCGACGATTATCAAGTAGCACTGTAGCCATATATCCATTTCCTCTTAAAAAAAAAACAGGCGACCATTTGTGTGAAATTTTCCTGCGCGAACAACTATCGTTGAGTTCCACCCATCTTGGAACACCATCGACTGGCTAATACACATAGATCCAAGATTCGCAACATGCGAAGATCTTATACACGACTTCTAACACACCATGATTGTATTTTTTGAGCATTTATTTACACCAATCGACTCGAGCCTTTTTTGGGCTATTTTCAAATTATGCGGCATCCAACGTGAACAAATAACTTTCACGGCTCAATTTCATGTGATATCTTAAAAAAAGATATTGTGATTAGATTTTAGACATGAAAATTAGTCATTTGAAGTATATATAGAGTGCTAAAAAAATACTAAAATTATACTTTTTTAAATTGAACGTCGTGTAAAATGTAACACTTGGGATCTAAAGTATTTTGTATTTATTAATTGGTACGCGCGTTTTTTGTTTTTGTAAAATGATCGACGTTGTTCGGAGAAGGTTCAAAACTATTAAAATCTTGGATCTGACCAGTAGAAAGAAAGTTAGGGTCCTAATAATATATCAATAGTAGCAGTACTATTATTTAAATGTAGATGGCCGCACATGACAGTAGTCCCCACGTTCATTTGACGCGCATGCGTAGAAGTAAGCTCGAGTGCTGTTTTCTTTGACAATTTTATTTATTTATACTTTCATAAAATAAAGGTTAAATTATGTTTAAAGTTCCGTAATATGTAAATATCTAATCTATAATTGATATCAAACTTTCACTTGTCTTCATTTAATCTATATGTATACAGGCTGATTCATTTTCGGCCCGCACCATGGGGATCTCGTTTATTATTGGAGATAGAGTATAGGTTTAAATTTGGCAAAGTTGTTAAATTTTGTGTTTGTTATAAATCCGTACAGAAAATAGACCTGTGACAAATGACCTTCGTTATTTAAAAAAAAAAACGCGAAAACCCCATTTTCTTCTTTTACCTGTAGCACCGACATTTGGCCTTGTAGAGAAAATATAAAAACATCATTGTGGCCATTTCTAAACCTCTATCCAGTGGTGTACTCTAAATTTTTATACGACGTTTAGCTTGTTTCTGGCCATCATCAACTATCTAATTTCTTATAGGCGCCATATTGGATTTAGACACCTTCAGAAAGAGTTCTTTTTTCTGATCTCAACCATGTACCACATGCTGACTAAAGTTTTTGACATTAGGTTTTATTTGAAAGAATAAATTATAAGATTAAATAAGGTAGCCATGGAATTTCAATCTGTCAAACATTTCATTTATTGTTCATTAATAATACAAAAATGTCATACACTAACGAAGAGAAACGAGATATGATAAGTATTTTTTATTCTTCGAACCGAAATTCAACAGTAGGGAGTACAAGATATCTACAATTATATTCAGAACGACAACAGCCTCATCGTACCATTTTTCTAGATCTCGACAGAAATTTGGTCGAGAATGGATCGTTTACTAAGCCGCGTAATGGTCAAGACAACAGGAATTTAAATGAAAATCGACAAGATATTTTACAAATGGTAAATTAAAAGCGTGTTTTCAAATTTCATGTTAATCTTTTATTTTTATAGATAAATAATAATCCATCTATTTCTACACGCGAAGTAGCGTCAGAATTAAATTTGTGCCAGTCCAGAGTTTGGAGAACTTTACATAAAAGTAGGTTTAAACAATACAGGATCCATGTTAGTCACTCTTTACTGCCTGGAGATAATTTAAGATTCCGACTGAATCAGTACACTTATTCTCTTAAATAATCCAAAGATTCTGCAGTACAGTGACAAGGAGCTCCGTCTTGTTCGAAATATGTATTTTGAAGTTCATCATGCAACTGATTGACAAATGGTTGTAAAATTTCCGTACGGTACCTTTGAGCATTTAACGTTCCCTGAAAAAATATTGGTTCAATGATTCGCCTTTGGCTTATCGCTGCCCAAACACCAATTTTCTCTGGATGTAGCGATTCTTCATTAATTACATGTGGATTTACACTACTCCAAATTCTTGTATTTTGTGAATTTAGGTATCCCGTTTTATAAAACCATGCTTCATCAGTAAAGATGACTCTTTGCGAAAGTTCTCCATTATTGTTCATATTTACAAACCAATTACAAAACTGTAGTCTACGTGGGTAATCAATTTCTAACAATTCTTGTACTGCTGTGACACGGTATGGATAAAGTTGCATATCTTTTTTAAATAACTTGTGAGTTGTACCAACAGAAAGGTTTATTTGTTGACTCAAAAGTTGAACAGATGTTTGTGGTTCATTTTCCATTATTGCTTCAACATGATTGGCAACTTGAGGTGTACGTTTCTTAACTGCTCCGCTGGCTGATTTTCTTAAGAGACTACCAGTTTCAGAAAAAAGTTTTAAAGTTCTATCCAAAGTATCCTTAAATTGTATATAATCTATTAAAAAATGTGGAAACTCAACTTGAAATTCTACCATGCAATCTTGAACTGAATAAACCCATAAACCATCAATTTTATTACCACTTCGAAAATAAGCCTGGACTAAAGAAATTTTATGTTCTAAAGTGAAAGCCATTTTAAAACTGAGAAGCAATTTATTTAAACCAGAATCGACGCACGATTATTTTATGCACTAACTGATATTTGTGATTGACATTATCAAATGTCATTTGGATTTACGTTTACGGAACAACAAACACATACTAATATATTTGCGTCTTATTCAATCAAAATTTCAAAGTAACCTAGATTGACTTTTCAAATGAACACTTGTTATATTGTAATCCCTAATCCTTTTGCCGTTAGTCCAACCCGATGCCTCCTTTGTTTCATAGATATTTGGTATTTCCCCATGAACTCATTCTCAGAAATTGTATTAGTTTTAAGATTCATTGTAATTTTTCATTAATTTGTTTTCACCCTAACTCTAATTTTTCTGTATATGATGTATTTTCATATTATATATTTTCTCGTAGATATTATGTTTAAACAGTATTACTGATGATGTTTGCAGAGCACACGAAATGTACATTTAGTTTATTAAAAGTATTTTTGTGAAAAAGTGTTTTGTTTTATTGCGAGAACAATAATTTTTGTTTATTTTTCTTAAAGATATGTATAGTTTAGTTATTTAGCATTAAATAATGTTCACTTCAAATTGGCCCTCTGTATACCGAAATTTTAATTATCTTATTTCAATTGTAAATTTTTCTCTCTATTCTAAGAAGTGGCATCCTCTACATTTACAAGTTTATTAAAATTTCTATTAGACTATTTACACATTGATTATTATCCAATTATTGAACGTATTTAAGACCCAGTTTCTAATATCCCTAGCTATTCATAATTTCACGTTTTTTAAATGAACTGCAATAAAATTTATTACGAAGAATAGAATTTAATCTAAACTTTGTACTTAAGTTTAAGATTAGGACTTAATTAGGATAGTTTAAATTTATATTGCCGGTATTATTGCTAGTAGGTACGATTTACTAGGACCTTTAAAATTCCCTCGAATTATGTCATCATCTGGCCGTACAATCGATACAGTTCGCATTATTAGTTATGTAATAGTTTGTGGGGGGAATTTCAAATTTTGCTTGCTTGTAGTATTTTTAAAAACAGAAGAAACATTCATTCGAACTACAATACATTAACGAGCAAGAATTTGAAAATTAATACAGTATCAAACGGTGGATTCAATAAAAAATTATTTTAGTTAAAAGTGCATTTTGTTATCTAAGATGAAGAAGTCAAAACTTCAGCGCAAATCTTTACAGATGTTATACTCTACTTGTTAAGAGATATATGGAAATTTCGTTGAATAACAATAAAATTCATTCTAAGCAAGAAAATCCCGAAATAAATACCCATAACTGTACTAAAAAAAAAAGTTGTTAATATCTATGAGTTGTCTTAGTTTGAGTTTAATTTTAAACATTTCCAACGCAACAAGATACATGCCAGCACGTATAACACATCGCTGAACCTATCCCCTTATAAGACGAAAATATGCTACCGAATGAAAATCCCATCTGCGCCACTAGAGATTGCCACAAAGTGTTTGATAAAGCAACGTGGAAAACCAATTTTCCGGTATACACGTCGCATCTTAAGAACGGGCGAATTATCCAGCATGGTGGAAAATCTGTGCGTTTGCGAACCAAAGAGGTTTTTATTCATTTATTTCTTATCGGCTCCGTCCTTTCGTTAATAATGTGTTTTTATTATGTGACAACAAAATGACGCAAATTTGTCAGGGAATAAATTGAATGTTTCGGGCTCTCAAATAAAAATTATATTTCTTTTAGGATCGGCTAACTTAAGCTCTCTCTTTCATTGACGAAAAGAAAGATTTACTTTTTCGTTTTGTGTTTGTGGAAATATTATGATTAACCCAAAACTGCTTTGTAAAATATATTGATAACACATCATGCAATAAATCTGATAGATTTGGATGTTTTAATAATAATAATCGGATGTAACGAGTCAGACTAATATACTGGGTGTATATTCTAACTCAATACTTTCAAATATCTCGAAAAATAACCAGTTCACGAAAAAATGTTCAAATTTAAAATTTTAATGATTTAATGGAGGAAATACATTAGTTCCAGAATTAGTCTCTCTCTCCCTCCATGTAGGTTGGGCGGGGGTAACTTTGAAATCTTAAATAGGAACCCGATATTTTATTACAGATTCGGATTCTACAGGAACGTAGGATTTGTCTCAAACATTTTTTTAAATTCATGATAGATGGCGCTGTAATCGAAAAAATTCAGTTTTTTTTCAATTTCTCGCACTGAGTACCTTTGCATACGATTCTGCAATACAAATTTCTTTCGTTCCAGGTTATTGGACTCTTAGCATACAAAAATTATACACAATGTTATGTTCTAGCGTTATTCCAAACATAAACATCGCAGCCTGTAAATTATATAGCGGCATTCTGAATCCATATTAATATTTTATATTTCTTACTTCTCGTAACAAAAAAAACATTCGCGTAATACACATGAAATGATATCAGTTCTAAAATTCCACAAATTATTTTCAGTATTTTTAGTATGATTTTAAAATGTGTTTGCAAATTAATGTAACACATACCTTAATTTTTAATAATTCACTTGAATGTATAAACTGTTGATTTTGTACGAGGTTATTGATCTTAGCATACAAGAAAGTTATAGTTTTTATAACATCAACGGCTATTTCACTGGAATTTTATAAACTGCTGATTTTGTACGAGGTTATTGACCTAAGCGTACAAGAAAGTTATAGTTTTTATAACAACAACAACTGCTTCCTGTGTAAACTTTATACTCTATAGCGTATGTGTGTAACTTCAAGAGAGGTATTTATTATTTATACACATTCTGAATATCTTGAATTCATAGACGGAACATGATGCAATTTTCAGGTTGTATTTAATTTTGGGGTTTGCGTTGTAATTGACTATGGAAAGTACAATGTGCCACATTATGTTTTAAGTAAAATAGTTCAAACTATAAAAAAATCTAAAAGAGAATACAAATTTTTAAATTTACCCTTACAACATCAACATTTATTCTGATGAAGACAATAATAAAGGTTGAAACGTTAATACGAGTATTTTTATTTGGTGAATAGTTATCAAGCTGAATTCCAAGAAATAATTAACTATTTATAATCAAGAGAACTGCCAATTATTGGTGTTTTTCGGCTTTTATATGAAATATTTACAAATATCAAATTAGTATGTATGTAATTGCAAAGTAAGTGGGGATGTAAACATTGCTGTCTACAAATTACAAAGCAAATCATACGAAATTTTTAATTGAAAAATATTGTCTATGTTGGGACACGAACCCAAGTCTACAGTCTGCCGGACTGTCGCTTTTACCACTTAGCCATAATAGACCTTGGTTCAAGCTATTTAGAAATGCGTTATAAAGTAACAGTGTTAATGAATCAGATGTCAGTTATTAAATGTAGATGTCAAGTTGAAAGCAGAAGTCAGTTTTGAAAGCTGATGTCAGTTTTGAAAGCAGATGTCAGTTAGTGCAAGCAAATGTCTGTTATTGAAAGCAGATGCCTATTTTGAAAGTAGATGTCAGTTATTGAAAGCATATGTCAGTATTTTGAGAGCAGATGTCAGATTTGAATGTTTGAAATTGCTAATTATTACTCAATAGCTGTTTCGATAGTATATAGTGTTATAATAGTGTTTCGATAATTTCTTAGCCGTCTATTAAATATAACAATTGATAAATTATTGGAGTTTTTTGGCTTTTATATGAAATATTTACAAATATCAAATTAGTATGTATGTGATTGCAAAGTAAGCCATTTTAATAAACGGCTAAGAAATTATCTAAACACTTATTATATATATATATATATATATATATATATATATATATATATATATATATATATGTGTATATATATATATATATATATATATTAAAAATAATAGACTTTTTATTGGTTTAGCGACCTTTTATTGAATTATGATGTTTTATTCTACAACGTTTCGACTTTTACTATTTTTCAGTCTTTTTCAAGTATCGTTTCTTTTGGTTTTCAAAATCACGCATTCTGTGTAACATGTGTGTCGGGTACCCGAGACCTTTTTTTGTAACGAACCGATCGCACTGGTTGGAATATTGTAAGTATATACTTGAAAAAGACTGAAAAATAGTAAAAGTCGAAACGTTGTAGAATAAAACATCATAATTCAATAAAAGGTCGCTAAACCAATAAAAAGTCTATTATTTTTAATATTAAGACACGGCCAATAAAATAAATAAGAAAAATAAAATTCTTATAAACACTAAATATATATATATATATATATATATATATATATATATATATATATATATATATATGAAGCGTTGTTCTTCGGGATATTTCGCCGCGTTTGGGTGATTTCGTCCTGAAAAGGACAACTTTCTTCCTGACGTTTCGGTGACATCACTTTCACCTTTTTCTAGAGGATCTTCTCGTTGCGATGGTAACTTCAAGAGTTCGTCGATTTCCTGTGCCGCTGGTATTATATGGTCCAGTTGTAGTGGGGACGCCCACTACGACGACGGGGGGGGGTTCTACAATACTTTCCAGGCCGGTATACATATAGCGGAAGAGATCGAATGCTAGATTCGACCATTTTTTTAAATACATCTTTCGTAATTTTTTTAAATTAATCACAATGATGAAAATTATTATTATTAAATTACAAGAAATAATGATAATAATAATTCAATAATGTAGGGAACATTCTTAAATTCGTATCATTGAGAATGAAGATTTTAGTAACCCATAATACAGCAAACTGTATTTTGGGTTTTGGTTCATATATTTTTACTGACATTTAAAAAGTAGCTAATAGTACATGATTTGTACTAATATCTTACAAGTTGATATATTATAAAAAAGAATGCGTTGGTTGAATAATAAAATGGAAGAATTCATCCGAGATAACACCATCAACTAGAAGAGAAAGTATCTTCAGATCAATCTACGCTTATTAAAGAAAAGAAAATCATGGTAATATCTTAAATAGTTATCTTTTTAATTTTGATTTGTATTTTTGACTTAATATTTCTAGTTTAAAATTTATTTATCTGGAATTTAATATATTTTTTTAATGTTTTTTTTTTAATTACATACATTAGCTTGTTGAGTTTATATAAGTGACTTTCTTTGCGTCTTTATGAAACTGTACTGTATTTATTATTAATTTTAAGTTTTTTCTATTATTTCATTTTTACCCCGTAACTGGATTCTATTCAACTGTTGGGTGAATAAATATTACTATTTTCACTACGTAAGTAACATAAAAGTAACATAAACATTTAGAGTTAATAATCTAGTTATTATCTTGTTGTAATTCAGATTAATCTAATTACACTATTTACATTTTTCTGTTTGTAAAAATTTAATTAAATTCTTTTTCTATATAGGTACGAAATTCCCCCTTCTTAAAATAACTAACGACTTAGATCATTACGTATTGTATAACAGCATTTATCTGTTTTTTTATCTTCTTTAAACTACACTTCAGAATATACACATGTACAGGGTGCGGCAAAATGCTAGGTACTATTTGGGATGTCAATAAAAACCAAACCACATAAACCAAATATTTCATATTTTATTTCTTAAATCTACATTTCATGCCATTCAGGAGCGTTATTTTTTTAAAATGATATCTTTTAAATGACGGCCATTATTGTCGATGCACTCTTGTAGGTTCTGACGGAAGCGCGTCATTACCCGATGGATCATTTCTTGGGAAATTGCGGCAATTTCTTGTCTTATGGCTGCCTTTAATTCTTCCAAAGTCCGCGGACGATGTGTAAAAACTCTCGATTTGAGGTAACCCCAAAGAAAAAAGTCGCAAGGCGACAAATCAGGCGAACGCGGCGGCCAGGCGAGATCACCCCGTAAAGACACCACTTTGTTTGGGAACATGTCTTGAAGAAGATTAAGTGAACGACGCGTGGTGTGCGATGTAGCACCATCCTGCTGGAACCAAAGATGTTCTCGGTGATTTTCGTTCAACTCGTTAACTTTTGGACGCAGGAAATTGTTAATCATATTAAAATATCGATCTTCGTTGACTGTTACCGTTATTCCATCTTCTTCGAATAAGTAAGGGCCCCACACGCCGAATTCAGATATTGCACACCAGACGGTAACCTTTGGACTGTGAAGTGGTCGCTCATGTAATTCCTGTGGATTATTTGCCGACCAATAACGGAAATTTTGCTTGTTTACGGTACCCGATAGATGAAAGTGAGCTTCATCGCTAGACATGAATACAGCGCCTCGGGGAATGTTTTGAAGAATATCCCGGCATGAATTTGTACGGGTTTCAAAATCTCTCACTCTTAATTCCTGCACTACCATAATTTTGTACGGATGCATTTGGAGTGAGTTGTGTAAAATTCTTCGAACACTTCTATCGGAAATTCCCAAAGCAGCTGCATGCCTACGAGCTGAACGCCTCGGAGACTGTTGTACGGAATCTCTTACTGCATTCACATTTTCCGGTGTTCTTACTGTCCTTGGTCGGCCAGTAGCTTTTCGTTTAAGCGCAGAACCTGTTTCCCTGAAGTTTAGAACCCACCGACGAATTGTTCTTCCATCCGGAACCGCGCCATGCCGAACAACATCAAACTGATTACGGAAGGCACGCTGCGTCACTATTACAGATTCCCTATTTCTAATAAACTCCTCGACAACGAAAGCACGATGCACTCCGCTCCAAGCCATGTCGATAACTGAAAATTGCATA